>VZTY01034124.1:3781-43235 GCA_013400935.1 Turnix velox | reverse complement strand
GACATCACTGGTGAGTTGCATTTTCCAAGGGGACACGGTGGGAGGAGAAAGGCTGGGGGGCCTGCTGGCCCCCCAGTTGGTTAGGCAGGGGGAGGGATGTGTGGGTGATGGACTTGTGTTTTCCTTCTTGTTTCCACAGGTGCTCCATAATATCTCCGTAATAATAAATAGAAGAATACATATTTGACCTGATAAATTAATAATCCATTTCAGATTTCATGTATCTGATGAGTCTCTTTTCAATTTTGGACAGTTTTGTTGTTTTGTCATTTTTGCTGAGTCATATCAAATCTCGAGGTGTTTAGACAGAAATAGAGTAAGCTTTCTTCTGGCTGAAAGTTTAGTTGCTTTAACTGTTGCTTCCAAGAAATCTGTTGTAAAAGGAAAATTTTATCATAAAAATAAAGCACAAGCACTATTGCAGCAGTATATTAAAAGGCTCTACTTCAGACTGTTTCATGGAAACTTTAAGCTGAAGGAAATTGCCCATGTGGGAAGATCATTGTTTAGGGTCTTCATGGTCTCTAAGTAAAATTAGCAGTGAGTGGTGTATTTAGAGCCACCTGGTCCCCCTGTGACAATAATCTGTGTGTTCTACAAAACAGGACAGTGGAGAGGAACCCCCTTAGGGATCAGAGTGAGCTGTGATCCTGGGTATCCCCATCCCTAGGGCTGGGGGGATGTTGTTGACCATAGTGTGGAGCCTGCACAGGGGCAGCCTGAGGGAGATGGGTGCTGCCTGCAGGGGATAGAAACCAGAGAGTGGTTTTTGCATGAACTGGTGGGTTTTTTTGCCCCTTGCCCATGTCAAAGTCTGGGAATTGGGCAATGCCTCCAAGCTCTTTTGAGTCTATGCTGTTGAAATTACACCTTAACAAAAGAACATTGATTCCCTCAAAATGCACTGTAGACTATATCTTAATTATTTTTTTCAATACAAATTAATGTTGGGGTGTACTTTCTGAGGTCAAGCTTGTAGGACTTGATCTCTGAGCTTTTCTTTCACCAAGTAGCAACTATCCATGCTTCTAGTTCCAGATCTGATGAGATTAAGCTAAGTACCATTTGATAAGACACTATCTCTGTCCTTGCAGAACTTTCTAAAATATTGCCTCCATAGTAGCTTTATCCATATATTATTAAGACAGACTGGCAATAATTTTTTTGTGATTAATCTGATTTGTGCATGTATTGATTGCTTTGTTGATTGTGTTTCTTAGGGTACTGTAGAAAAAAGAGCTGCCCCAGATTCTGGCAAGAAGCCCAAAACTCCCAAAAAGAAGAAAAAGAAAGATCCCAATGAGCCCCAGAAGCCTGTGTCAGCCTATGCCCTCTTCTTCAGGGACACACAAGCTGCAATCAAAGGGCAGAACCCAAATGCAACCTTTGGAGAAGTTTCAAAAATAGTGGCATCTATGTGGGATAGTTTAGGAGAAGAACAAAAACAGGTAAAAAAATTAATGTAGGATTGTCTTACGAGTCCCTTTGCCTCTGCTACTTACACTTACAGACCCCTTACTCTGTAGGTCTACATTGACTTTTTTGAACTTGCTGAAGAGCTGGCATATAAAAAGCATCCTAAGAGCCAGTAGATAGTATTAAATGGATGGATTTGCCTTTAAATTTTAAAGGGCATTTTATAAAAAAGCTTAGGTGATATTGTCCTACAGTCCTGTTCAGGCCACCTTTTGATGATTCCTATTTCAAAGCTCTTGTTTCCTATTAATCAGAAGATGGAAGAGAAAAGGGGAAGGTACAGCACATTTACCATTTTCCTTTGATCTGCCTTATGAATTTGTTCCAAAGCGTGTTGATTCCCAACCTTTGAAGCCAGTCCTCTGTTCCTCATTACACTGTCATGTGTGAAGTGTTATCTCTAAGCTCAAACTTGGTACAGAGTGATGAGTTTTGTTCTTCCTTGAGGGTCATTATTCTCTCCATACACATATAATTTCTACACAAAGATGGAAAGGAAAAAAAAAAATAGTCCTTTGAGGCCATTTGCCTGTTGATACTCCATGCAACTCCCTATAACAGCAGAAGCTGGGATGGAAAAGTAGATTCCCATGCAGGACATGGCCTGACAAAATGTGAATGATTCTTGTCTGTGAAAACTTTAGAGTTATCAAACAGATTATGGTGAGCATGATTTAAAAGTGAACTTCAAATTTACTGATGATGAAAAAACCAGATTCATCCTTGTTTAATTCAATGCAATTATTTCATACTGAGTTCTGGGAAAGCACCATTTTATATACAATATGTCAAAGATCTGTCTAAAAAAAAGTCATCTATGCATGTTTTGCTGTTTCATACTCCTGCAGAAACTTTTTAGCATCTGAAATACTTGGTGTTCAAATATCCCTAATACTTGGAGTCATTAAAATATGACTTTCTGTGGAGGCAAGTTGTGCAAAGGGAGTGTTTTCAGACATTGGTTGCCCTCACAGTCTTTTTTATTCATAAAAAATCAACATAAATTGTGCTCTAAAGAGTCAACCTGAGAGTCTGTAACCACCTACAAGACTATTTGGATCTTTCAGGGAAATAAAAGCACCAAGACCAATTGAGTAGAATGTTTGATTTTTATTTTTTTGGGTCTGTATTTTTTCTTGGTTCAAAGTGAAGTTGGTGAAACTGTGGTCTCTTTTCATAGATATATAAAAGGAAAACTGAAGCTGCCAAAAAGGAATACCTAAAGGCTCTTGCTGCCTATAGAGCAAGTCTGGTTTCCAAGGTAAGCCTGGTAGTGCCTTCAGTGTAATGCATGTTGGCTTTTGGAGATGATCTTTCAATATGGAGGAAGCTGATTGTTGCACAGAATGGAAGGAAAATCCTAGATTTGTGTCATCCAGCTCTCCAGCTGCTCCAACCCCACTCTGGGCTCTGCTAAGAGCAATTCTCCCTTGCTTAAGGGCACAGCAAAGGTTACCAAGCAAGAACTTGGTAAAGATGCCTCTTCTATTACCTACAGAGATAAAATAATGAACTTCAAAAGTGAAATCCAGTAATGAAAAAGCAAACCAACCCTTAGACACCAAGGTCTGCAAGCTGTTGGCAGAGTTTTGGTTTCCCTCAAGTGCTACTTGTGGGAAGATAGACTTGCTCAGCCTAGAGCTGGAGTGGTTACCATATGACTGAGCTGAAGTGTTTCTTGCAGGTGAGGGTAGGTAAAAAAAAAAAACAACCAACCTGGTGGCTCTGATTTTGGAGATTACATCCAAATGGAGTAGCTGGCAGTGAGCCATATAGAATGTTTTAGCAGATCCTGAGTAAAAATTAAACACATGAAGAAAACAAAGCTCTGCTGTCTGACTTGAGAATTTGTCTTACAACTTACAGCACTGCACTGGTTGTAGGGCTGCTGCATCTCAATGCCATGAGAGGAAGTACATGCTTGTGGGCAAAATTAATCAATGTGATTATTTCTCTAATAATATTTCATTAAAAATTATGACAAAAATATTGTTCATCACCAGAAAGCAAAGGAAGAAAATATTTGAATCTGCATGTGCAGAGCATTAGCAAATCACCCAGGAAGTTGCTGTGTATTTCAATTATTAAAAAATATGAGGGCTGAAACTATACACATGCTTTCTTGAAAGCTGAAAGATTTTTTTTCTTGTGCTGAGAGGCTGCATTTTTGTTATATCTATGACTCAGATAAGTGACAAGATTCTCAAAGCTTTTAGGATCACAATGTAAAGTTCAATGGAAGTATATTTGAGATAATTTATTTTGTCAGTCCTAAGCTGCCTTTTCAAAACCATCCAAAATAATATTTTCTCTCTTTTGCCTGTTGTAGATACCTGGGACTGTTACAAAAAGTTTAAAAAGTAATTTCATTGTTTGTACACTATTCTTATACCAGAATAACAGGCGTGGGTGGGATGCTTCTGCTTAGATTTGTCTCCTAAAGAACAGGTTTTTGAAAGTGTATATGTACAGAAAGCATTGTGTCCTTCTCAGCTCAGTCTATGTGACACCTGTGACTTCCTGATGTTGAACAAGGGCATGAGTTAGCTTTTTGTCCAAGGAAGGGCTGGCAGTACCATGCACAGGGATGGCTGAAGAGGTGATGTGGTGGATCGGTGGGTCACTGATCATTTCCAGCTTGCAAACTCACCTTTCCTGATAGAAAACAAAAGATGAAAAATTCTCCCTGAGTAGCTATGACTTTTATTTCCATGTAAACAGCAACAGTATGTTTTTTTTTCCTGTTAAAAAACAAGATTAATTTCTTTTCCAACCCCAGGCTGCAGCGGAATCTGCAGAGGCCCAGACCATTCGTTCTGTTCAGCAAACGTTGGCGTCCACAAATTTGTCTTCCTCTCTTATTCTGAATAATTCTCTCTCACAACACACTGCGGTGTCAGTGTCTCCTCAAACTCTTCAACAATCCTTGCCCAGAGCCATCGCTCCAAAGCCTTTAACCATGAGGCTGCCCATGAACCAGATTGTAGCCTCGGTCACCATTGCACCAAACCTGCCAACAAACATTGCCACTCCCTTGATAAGCTCCATGGGGACAAATATGGTGGCCACACACTCTTCCTCCCAGGTCAGTCCCTCCATGCAAAGCCAGCAGCAGCAGATCCAGCAGCTCCAGCAGCAGCAGATGCAGCAGCAGCTACACCAGCATCAAATGCATCAGCAGATGCAGCAGCAGCAGCATTTTCAGCATCACATGCAACAGCACTTGCAGCAGCAGCAGCATCTCCAGCAGCAAATGAATCAGCAGCAGATGCAGCAGCAGCTGCAGCAGATACAGCTACAGCAAATGCAGCAGCAACAAATGCAGCAGCAGCTGCAGCACCAGTCCCAGCCTTCTCCCACCCAGCACTCACCCGTGGCCTCCCAGATGACTTCTCCCATCCCTGCCATGGAGAGCCCTCAGCCAGCACCTCCCCAGCACCAGACACAGATAGCAGCTCAGACACAGACTCAAGTGTTGTCACAGGTCAGTATTTTCTGAAAATAAACGATCTGCTGACATGGGCTTGGTGTTGATGGAGTGTGGGGGGAGGTTAAATAAACCCTGTTTGGCTGGAAACTGTAAATTGTTGATGGTAGTTATGCAGGGATGCATAACAGATCAAACGATCCTCTAAAGTGTCTATTAGATAGGCAATAAAGAACTACAATGTAGCTGTGTATCATCTTTTAGCTGACTCTCTAAAGAATTTTGTTTTAAAGAAAAAGAAATAAAATAAATAAAGCTGTGCTCTTTTTCATGTGATGCCTTTTTAATTTATTTAAGCTTTACCTACAAGATATGAATCCAATGGCCTAATAAATACCAGGACCTTATGACTGCAGAATGACCTTTCAGAATTCTATAAAATAACCCTTCTTTCTCTAAAAGTGAGTAATGCCCTTCAGGGCACTATGAACTCATGAAGCCCTTAAAGCACAGTTGTAACTACCTGTAAAGTGATGATTGGATTTCATACAATCATGCTTGTATGACATGAGTTAGTTGATGGCATTTTTTGTCATAAAAGAATAGAGTAAATCACAGATTGTTGCCAAAGCTCTTAAATTTTTTTTTTTAATGCTCTCCTAAATGTCTTCAGAAAAACAAATGCAAGTAACTGAACTTCAATGTCTGACCCAACCTTCCTTAGTTTCTCTGAATAAACCTGCCATAGTCTGTAAGAAAATACATATTGACATTTACCTTAAGTTAATTCCACTTGCAGAACAAATGTGAATATTATATTCTGTGTCAAAGTGATGAGTTTCAGATTTAATACACTGTATTTTTAAAAGGGAAATGCACTTAAATAAAACTGTTATTACAGAAAGCTAAGATGAGAAATGCAAGAGTTTTGAATATGCTGTAAAACCAGTAGAATATTTAAATGGACTCCACAGCTAAATAATCAATGTAAATATTTTCTTTTAAAAGTTGTAAGTTTTCATATCATGTGTTGTAAATTTTTCATAAATGAGGCTTTAATGTAAGCACTAGTAACATGAATTATTAATTGCTACATTGCTTGTTGTTGTTTTTATGCTGTTTTCTACTTTTTTATGAGTTCTGATAGCAGCAATTAAGTTGTTTGTATTTTGCTTATCTAAAATAAATGCTTTTATCTTGCTATAGAATAAACACATTTCAGTAAAACAGTGGGCACAAGTCTTTGACGGAAACCCCAGGGACTTTTCATGAGGAAACCTTTCTTTGGGGGATTTATTTAGCTTTTTTTTGATTTTTATTTTATCAGACATACTGGGTGAGGAGGTAGTGATGGGACATGATGCTGAAGAGTCACGTACAACTACTGTGAGGTTCCTCCATGATGTGGAGGATCACATGATGATGTGGAGGTGATGCTGTCTTAAGTGTATCCTCAGGAAGGGGATGGCCAATCCATGTCCCTGAAGTAGTGCTGAGGGATGCAAAGAAGCACAAACTGTGGTTTTCTTTGTACCTTTTGAGTTTCTCCTGCAAACACAACTATTGCCATGGGCTTCCTGACTCTTGATGTGTGTTGGCTCATCTGGATTTGTCTGATTCTTGTTTTATCATAAAAGTAGGGCACAACAGAGCATGGACAGGGCTTGAATTTCATACAAAGGATTTTGGAAATATTCACATTCAAAAAGTTATTAGTGCTGTTATGTATTTTCACTCATGACAGAGAGAAGCAATCCTTTATTTTCTACTTTCCCCTCTTTGCCTGCTCTAGCTGTGCTGTGAGTGTAGTCTGACCACTATCCCCAGTTGTCTTGCATGATTAATTACAGCATCTGTCCTGTCAGAAGCCATAATGAAGAGGTCTTGATAAAAATTGCAAATTACCACTGGCAACAATCTTCAACTGCTTATGATAAAATGAAAATTAAAAACAGCAAGTGTCAAACCTGAGCAGAATCCTAATCCACTCAGGCTGCAGATGAGAAATAATAGAACATAGACCCCCAAAAAGTTGCAGCCAGGCTGGAGGGAAGAGAGGTGTGATACCATGTGATTTTATTAATAATGAATTCAGCCTTCAATATTTCATCATCCTCAGGTACTCTGTTATTTTGTACAAATACTGAGCAGCAGGAGATTCGAATTATAAATTTATAGACTTTTTGGACCAGAATAAAAAAAAAAGGGGGGTGTATAAATTGAAGCTTTTCATAACAGGTGTTAGTCCACAGGGCTCCTAATAGCCCTGGGGTGGGATCTGGTTGTGGCTGGGAGGGCTGAGGTTGGTTTTTGAGCAGGAGGAAGGGAGAGAGCCTGCCTGCATCCCCACTTGAAGCTTGTGGGGAGGGAATTCTTGTTTCCATTCTACCCACCGATGCATAACAAAGGGAACCATTTTATGGTGGCTTTGAAACCTTGAGTCAAATGTCCTCAGAAGTAATTGCCAAACTGCATGTGACAGTAATTGTGTATTAGTCCTGTAATTGTCATTTTGAAGACCTATGAAGTATCGTTGGAAAAATGTCACTCATGATAAAAGTTAATTGCAGCTGAAGTCTGTTTTCAACTATTTGCAGTGAGAAGCAGGTGTTATTGCACTCATTAAATGATTTCATAAATCCTGGATTTTATCATGTTTGATTAAGAGCTGCTGATCTACTGATGGTCCATTTCAGGAAAAAAATAGTTTTAATTACTGTGGCTAAACAAATTTAAGCATCAAGCAGGACTGTATGTTTTAAATATCAAAATTTGAATCTCCAAAAACTGGAGCCATCCCCCTGCTTTGCTACAGATTTATGTTTTGCATTACCCACAATAGCATATTGCAGAACATCTTGTGTTTCAAACCATGCAAGTGGGTGTTTGGATTCCCTAAGTCTGAGTGAGTAACTGCTATCCTAGGTCACATAGAAAACTGTTAATTTAAATAGCTTAATGTGCAATTTGTACCAGAAAAAAGCAGTATCTCTATGATTTCAGTGCTGTGCATGGTTTAAAAATGTGTTTTCCTTCCTATCACTTAACTGCTCCCATCTTTTCCTGAGGTTTCAGATGCTTTATCACCCTGGTTAACTACATTCTACTTTCACATTAACCCAGGTTGACACATGATGAAAGAACATAAGGAGGTTTAATTTTTAGCTGACACAGGGTCATTAGTTTCTAACGCGGAGAACGAGGGCTTTAAATACCTCTATGCAACATAATCTCAACTTTATATTATCACCTGACCATTGTGGTTGTCAGGACAGATGGATTAAATATCTTGAGCTGAAGCAGAAGTCTTGCTCTGGCTCCTCAAAGGATTCTTGGCTGTTTGAATGGCTCCTTTTCCACTTCTCACTTTATGGAGTATTTTGCAGCATTGGACTTCATTCTAACCTTCCCCCCACCCCCCTCTTTGTTTGGCTTTTGTTTTGCAACAGCTGTTATTATCGTTTTTGGTCAGCTGTGATTGCTGGAGGCAAAATAGGACCAGATGGTGTTTTGCTATGCATGAATGGTGAGTTAGAGGAGTTTAGATTGAATAGGCCAAGTTTGAATGGTGTCTATGCACCACCTGCCCTCTTCAGCAGCAGCATACACATCAGTGGAGCATGATCTGTCTCAGACCTACTAGAATTGGATGAGAAGGGAGAGAGCCTCCTTGGATTTTCTCCATATTTATTGATCTTCCATGCACTAACATCATAATGCAGTACACACTGGAGTTAATTGGATATGACACAGCATGTACATGTAATCTATCATGGGAGTCTCCTGCTTCACTTTAGGTTTTGCTGCCACAAGAACACACAGTATTAGGCTGCATTAATGGGCTAAGTGGATGGAAGCAAAACAGCATTGTTGGGCTTGATTTGACAAAATGCATCTTAGTTTGAAAATGACAACCTTGAAACAGGCAGAGATGCTGTTAAATAGGGGCACTGCAGACTTGATCAACTAAGTGTTTTGGCACAGCACAAAGCAGACCTCATCCCCTTCCTTTCCTAAGAGTTTTGCCAGTGAAACTGAAGCAAGGAATTGCCTAAAAGTGGGGAGTGGGGTCAGGAGTGACGGGCCAATGTTGGTCAGGAGAGGGTGTGCCTTTGTGTTCNAAAAGTGGGGAGTGGGGTCAGGAGGGGGTGTGCCTTTGTGTTGAGGAATCTGCTTCAAAGAAAAAGGATGCTGTATTGAGCAAATTCTGACTTCTAACACCTAAAGCACAGAAATCAAAGCTATTATTGGGTTAAGAGTAGCAAAGGGCTGCTTTGGTATCCTGAAACTGGTCATGGAGGGGGATTTTATGTGATAGAGAAATTTAAGATCTGGTGTATCATCCAGTGAGGTTGACTGAAAGACACTGGGTGTATACAGGGATTGTGCTTGCACAATTTTGGATGTTATGGAACAAAATCCATGAAGATAGTGGAATACATCAGCTGCTTGAATTCTTGCAGCAGTTGGATGTTGAAAAGTCTGTGTGCATCTGTGAGTGGAGGTTGGGAGGGGGCTATGCCCATGCTGGCAGGAGCTGCTTGCTGTGGCCTTTATCTGCAGTGGCAGGTAGCCACGTGGGATACTTTATGATGAAAATGTCATTCAGCTGAAAAAAAAAAAAAAGCTAAATATTTTTAAGTGCCTGTGGGAAAAGCTGGATTTGTATTAAAGAATTTGGTTCTTAAAGTCACCGAGAAACTAATGCTTCTCAGGTACATCTGAGGGGGAGAGATTTTTTGTTTATAGCACTACAATCTTTTGGAAGGGAACATATCAGTTTGAATGAGCTGTTCTGACACTTCAGTAGCCCCTGCTGAAGATTTAGAATGCATGATGTTTATTTCAGTTAAAAACCATTTTAAACAAGTGGGTTTTGTCCAAGTTCTTGGAGCATGAACATCTTCAGCCCCTACCCAAAGCCAAGAAGCAAGATTTGCTTTAGAGCTTTGAAATCTTCTAGGTGAAAAAAGTAGAACAGATAATTCTACTTGATGTGGTGTAGTTGTAGGGGCAATTCAATTCCTACAGGTATGATTTATTCTCTTTCCCCTCTGGGACTGTGACACAGCTGCCTTTGGCCTGGTATTTTCTCCAGACTGGAATTGTTAACGTTGCTTTTGGCTCTAACTGAAACAGAAAGGCTTTGATCCAGCAAATCACTTAAAATGAGTGGATAATTCATGTATGTAAGTAGTAATTTCATTAAGGTGACTGCTCATGATGTTTCTTTATACAGTTCCCCCAGTGCTGTGCTAGATAGCAAAATCTTGTATGTGTTTTCCAAACAATTCTGAGAATAATCAGAAGCTGAAGGTAATGTAGCCCAACTTGCATTTCCTCCACTTTCTTTTATTAAATTGTATTCTGAACAAGCCACAGCTCTGGTTTTCAAGTACAGATATCTAACCTTTGTGCTGGTTCAGTGACTGTGCATCAGCATAAATGAGTGAAGAATTAACCAGCTGGCTGGTGATTGGTGAACCCAGGCACTCTCTCTGCACAGCTTTGCCCCTTCATCAGCACACACTTTGACCAAATATTTATATTTACAAAACAGAGAGGTAAATGCAGGCAAACAAAGCCCCATTACACCTACTGGCAATGTTTATAAAACCTAAAGGCTGTAGTTACTGCAGGCTCTGGTTTATTTTTCGTGCTGTTTCCCACAGTGTACTGTTAACAAACTTACACCTTGCATTAGCATGAAGTACACCAATAATAAAGGCCATATGTTAAGCTTTTCTCTCCAGTGGACATACCTACTTCATTTTGGAATGGGTTTTGTTGTTCCATGCATGGTGAGGAATGACTGTATGGCACAGATATTTGGAAAATTGTACCATTGCTTATTTCCTTTCCTCTTCCTGATTTTGGAACTGCTGAAAACTCCCAGGTCCCTGTGGGAAGTTCTGCTGTATCAGATGTGGATGAGGAGATGCTCACTGCTGCACTGATGGATGTGTGTGTGTATATGCAGGTGTGAATAGGTGGTGGTGAGCAGGCTGTGTGTGTGCTCCAGCCTTTCAGGAATGTTCTACTATGTGCATGTACCCTGACCCCAGGACAGGAAGTGATTTACTATTGACTTCAGTGAGATGAGGGGCTGTGGGGCAACTCTGAGGCATCAACTCCCATCATATTCCCTGTTCCTCCCAGCTTCTTTTGTCCCTTTCTGCATTTTTCCCTCTAATTACAGTCACAGCCAAGGCTTACTTGCCCCAGTCCAGCTCTTGCACCCTGCTCCTCACCTGTGGGAACCTCCTCCTGTGGACATTCTCCTCTTCCAGACCCTCTTCTCCTTCCTCCTCTTCCTGTGATCACAAGGAGATGAATAAATACATGTCAGGTGTTTGTATAAATAGAGATATATCCAGATGAGTGAGCTTAATTTCTGTGCAAAATGTCTAATATATATATATAAAATGGGGCATGTATTCTGGGGGACTTTTTGGGTTATGTTCTAGATGCTTTGCAAAAGGATTTGGTTGGTGCTTAGCACATACAGTGGACTGGCAGAATGGAGATGAAGCTGGTGATAATTGTCATCCTTGTATAAACAGAATTTCTGTCTTATTGTGTCAGAGAATTCTGTAAGTGTTTTGGTCATTTACAGAACTTGACCTCCTGGTGTAATTCTAAGTGTCAGTTCTGAGGTACTCCTGTTTCCATAAGCAATGAGCAGCCTTTCCTTTTGACTTGTTTTTTTTTTTTTTTTAAATCCCAATGGAATCCTTATCCTTCACAAAAGGGCTTGCTAGAAGACTTGGACAAATTAGACATCTTTGAACAAAGATAATGATAAAAATTCAATATTCTTACATTCACTTCTGATGAAATCTGCTGAAGCTGCTCTGGGCTTCAAACCTAGGGCTGAGTTTGTTCTAATAATTTCTTTCCATTTTCAAAGGGAAAACTGGTAGATGATTGTGCAGCTCTGCTCCTTCAGCTGCACAACAGGCAAGAGGATCCCTGTTGGGAATCTGTGCAAGACCATTTCTCTGCATTAGACCAAATTCTCTGCACAAGCAACTCCACTGGACCTTTTCCTAATGAAAACCAACTCTGCACTGTGCTCAGCTTTGCTAAACAAGAGATAGTAGAAATAATCCCAGTGATTCAGGCCCCTTTTGGTCAGGGCTTTGCTGAGGACAGGCACAAAAATGCAGTAATTATGGACATACTTGGAATTTTTTTCAGATGATTCAGGAATAATCTTTGCAGTAAGAGAGAGAATTTGAAGGAGAAGCAGCTATTTTCCTCCTGAAGTGAGAAAATAAGAACCATTTGGTACGTGTTGCTATCACAGCAAAGTGTTTCTATCCAGGTTCAATGCATGCTAAAAACTTCCATGGAAAGCTGAAAAACAGCTGTGCAGAGCATCTGGGAAAATACTCATGATTTAAATGCATTAAGCAAAATGGTGTTATTTGACTTTGGTTAATCAATAACGGAGGAGAAAGGCAACAATTTAGTTTGATTAACCTTCTGCCATACAACACAAAGTCAATGAAATCATTTTTTTTTTTTTTCTTTAAACTTGCATAAATTGTAATGGTGTTTTGTTACTGGGAGTGTGTTTTTTTTCCCTATCATTATCTGTATATTTTATCTGAAGTTTGTTTGTTGCTTTAAAATAATGCATTTGTCCACTATAGACAAAATATGCACTTTGTTCAGTTCCTTACTTGAGGTCAAATTCTCTTGAGGGGAACAAGTGTGGGTTGTGTCGCTGTCAAAGGAGGGTTTAGTGCTTGACCCTAAGCAGCATTCAAAGCCCAGATCTCTCATTTTTATTGCTTTTTGTTCTCATTGTTTGCACTTTCATACTTAGGAAGGGGCCTCTGCAGAGGGGAAAGCCCCTGCTTTGGTATTCACAACTTGCAACCTTCTGCTGAAATACCTCAAAAGCCTTTCAGGGTAAGAATTTGGAAACCACAGCTCTGTGTGTGATCACAGCTGTGGATGGAGGGGCAGGACACTGGGGTACACACACCCGAGGGAGCCCAGGGACAATGGGATGGAGGCAGAATTGGGGGTTCACATGGGCATCAATAAGCAGAAAGTACTGAAGGTGTGTAAGCTGAGATGCCATGAAGCAGGAGTATGAATCCAAAAGGGCAAGTTGCTGAATGAATGTGGTTTAGAGAAGATACAGGCAGTAGCTGTTTAACTGGCTGCTCAGCTTTGTGGAGCTGTGCTCAAACAGAAGCTGTGTCTTACATTTCCTGCAGATGATGTTTATCCAGTGTGCACAAAGCCAGCCTTAGAAATAGCCATAAAAAAAAGCCTTACGTTTTGTGTAATTATTTCCAATTGCTGCTGTGCAATTGGAAAATGTAGGTATTATATTATGTTTTCTTTTATTAGAACTACAGTGCAATCATGAGAGCTGTTAACAGTAGGAGGTGCCTCATTTGTAAAAAATGCAAAATACTTGCAGCATTCCTCACTGAACCCCACTTTTGGCTGACACAGAAATGTAGGCAAGGTGGATTCCAGGTCATTCTTGTTCTGGCTGGTGAGACAGTTGGCACCATTGGCCTTAGCTTTATCTGGGATAGTAACTCACAGCTCTCCAGGGCCATTCAGAGGGAGCCAGGAGCTCAGGAGGACCAAGCAAAGAGGTGGAATGAGATAACATGCACCAAAGCAGCAAAGGAAGATCAACTCTCTAGGGAGTTACAAACCTCCTAGAATCATAGAATAGTTTGGGTTGGAAGGGACCTCAAAGATCATGGAGTTCCAACCCCCCTGCCATAGGCAGGGACACCTCCCAGTAGACCAGGCTGCCCAGTGCCCTGTCCAGCCTGGTCTTGAACACCTCCAGAGAGGGGGCATCCACAAACTCCCTGGGCAACCTGTTCCAGTATTTCACCACCCTCACTGTAAAGAATTTCTTTCTTATGTCTAGTCTAAATCTATCCCCCTCTATTTATATCCATTGTTTCTAGTCCTCCCATCCGATATTATGTTAAAAATTCCTTCCCCTGCTTTTCTGTAGGACCCCCTCAGGTACTGAGAAGTTACTCTGAGGCCCCTTCTGAGCCTTCTCTTCTCCAGGCTGAACAACCCCAACTCCTTCAGCCTGTCCTCAAAGGGCAGTTGCTCCAGCCCTTTGATCATCTTCGTGGCCCTTCCCTGGACCCTCTCCAACAGCTCAATGTCCTTCCTGTGTTGAGGGCTCCAGAACTGGACACAATAATCCAGGTGGGGTCTCACCAGTGCTGAGTAGAGGGGTAAAATCACCTCTCTTGACCTGCTGGTCACACTCCTCTTGATGCAACCCAGGATTTGGTTGGTGCCTTCTTGGCTGCGAGTGCACACTGCTGGCTCATGTTGAGTTTGTCATCAACTGACACCCCCAAGTCTTTCTCTACAGAGCTGCACTCAAGCCACTCTCCACCCAGCCTGTGTCTGTGCTTGGGATTGCTTCCACCCAGGTGCAGGACCTTGCACTTGGCCTTGTTGAACTTGCTGAGGTTGGCTTGGGCCCACCTCTCCAGCCTGTCAAGGTCCCTCTGGATGCCATCCCTTCCTTCAGGTGTATCAACTGCACCACACAGCTTGGTGTCATCTGCAAATTTGCTGAGGGTGCACTCGATCCCACTGTCCTTATCTCCTACAAAGATGTTCAATAGCACTGGTCCCAGTACTGATCCTTTGGGGACACCACTCCTCACTGGTTTCCACTTGGACAATGAGCCATTGACTGCAACTCCTGTGCCAGCCTGTCCCTGGGGGGGATCACAGCTCTCACATGGGGCAATTTTAAATGCTGGAAGGTGGGGGGTTTGAATTGTGCTGTCTTGGGGTCAAGGGTGTTTTGCATTCCTGTTCAGCTTTGCAGTACTAAACGAAGAATGGTGAGCAACACTGGACTTGGAGGAAACTGGGAACATAACTGCTCTTGAAAGACTTAGTATCTTCTTGAAGTATGATTTGATTAATTTATTTCCATCCTGCAATGAAGCAACAAGTCCTTACAAAAAAATAAGGTGCTGCCTCCCTGTTCCTGATATTTGTTTACAAATAAACAACAATATTGCTGGATTTTTTTACCTTCAATGGCAGTGGGATTAGGTATTTTTCCTCACTCTTTTTCCTTCTTATTGGGCCATATGCAGCTCTTCAAGCAACACAGATTTGCTTAAAAAAAAAGTAAAAATTCATCCCAGCAGCATAAGCCTAAACCAACAATGATCACTGAAGTGTTTTGTACATCCTATTTGTGACTTACCATTTTTATTCATCCTGCTCTTGTAGAGAAACAGCCTTGATATCTTGAAGGCACTTTTAATGAGTACACATCATGAATTTTCCAGTTGCTTTTAGACTTCAAATTATTTCCTTTCTGCTTGACACAGAATCATGTTATTTTACATTTTAAAAGGTTCTTGCACATCTCCCTGGTGCCTGGATTGTGATTATTGGCTATTGTGGTCTGAAAATGGAAGTGGGTAGATTTTGCTTCAAGCCTGTTCAACTAAATAAAAAAAGTTAAATTCTGCATAAAAAAATAATGGGAAAAACCTGATGCATAGCTACTGCTCTCTCAGCTCTGTGATATACTCTTGAAAAAAGTCAAATCCTGCTCTCCTTGTCCTTGGTTCTGGCTACAAAGAATGGGCTGGGTAAAGCTTTGCTTTGCCTGTTTTTTAGGTCATGTGTTTAAAGGACTGATTTTAAAACCACTGCAAAGATCACTCTGGCTTTGGGAAGTTTCAGAATGGGGAAGGCAAAGCTGAGTTTCAGGAGCAAATTCTAAAGGCAAAATGTGAAAATTTAGTGTATTAAGTCAGTCTCTGCCAAGCTTTGAGCCCAGTTGTCACACAGTGAAGAGTAATTGCTCATTTTCTCTTTTAACTGTAAGGAAATTAGGGGTCTGTTCTTATTTTATTTTTTAAAATTACTGGAATTGAGTACCCACTTGTCTTTGACCTAACCCTGCTCTGCTGACCTGTCCAAGCAGCTCCCAGTTTGGATGTGAACAGATGGAGGCTCCTGCCTGTAAGTGGCTGCTCTTCAATCTCCTCTCATCAGATGACTTTACTGACCTTCACAACTTGGTGGGAGAGAAGAGTTTCTGTTTTGGCCACAACACTGTAAAACTTCAATTTGCATTGAAAAACATTTGGAGGGAAGAGGAATAATGAACTTTAAATACATAATTAAATACAGAATTACAAATGTGTGGATTAAGAAGATCAGTTGAAAGAGCTACTGGTTGACTTGCTGCAAGTTACAGACAATAAGGTCTAAAAGGAGGAAAATAAATTTACAATTTAAAGATTGCACTTAAATCACTTAGCATTTGTACCATTTCCTGTTCTTATTACATTTGCAGGAATAAAGGACTACTGTCACCCAGTTTGGCAATTCCTAGAGTATAGGAGATTTATCTTTTCTCTTAGATATTTTGATGATCACAGAAAGCAGCCAAAACCATTGTTATTTTTAATGCAGGCTATAAGCATACTTTATTTTCTGGGTAAATGTGGCACAGAGTGGCAAGAATGATGTCCTGTGGATGGCAAGAAAAGGAAAAATCTCCTGTGTTTTGACAAAAATGCAGCAAGAAATCCACAGGGACCCCCAGCAAGCTCAGATCCTTCCAGCCTGGCAGGGGCCACCAAGCCCAGGGCTGCTGGTTTGCTGTGGCTGCCCACAGCTCTGAGCACTTTTCAAGCATTTCCACTCTGAATCCATTTGGGCAGATTTGAGGTCAGACCACAAAAATGGCCTTTGAAAGATCAGCTGGAAATGGGAGGCTTCTTGGCAGTTGTTGGAGATGAAGCAATTCAGTGCTGATGCCTGGGATCTAATGTACAGTGTGGGAAGACTTCTAGAAAATAATGGACATGTCAACTGTGCAAGTCAGGTTTAGTGATGCAGGGAGGATGTGAGGACTGGATGCAGGGATGTGAACAAAAGCAAAGCAAAGAAAAACAACTCTGATTCTAGCAAAAACAACACTGCTGGGGAAGGCACGTGCTCAAGATATGAACTGCTACAGTGCCTGCAACATCAGTGTATAAGATTATAGATAAAGTTAACCAAGAATTTGAGTGATGTTCTAAGCAATTATGCATTTATCTGCAACACTCTTTGTTCTAAGCAATTATGTATTTACAACACTCCATGATTCTAACAAATCATATAACTATGCTAAACCAGTGATTGTCTACCATGAAGAATGTTGCCCTTCTAAGAAAACTTTATAATGACTTAAGTTTGGCTAAAAAAGGGCTTCAGCATGGTCACATAGGTCTGAATCCTGGCAACAGTCTGCTCAGTGTTCATATTCAAGGACAAATTTGCAGACCAGGAGCAGGGAAATGACTTAGTTTTTAGCTGCCTAACACCTATGGCTGTTCAGTTTTTGTGTGAGATCTTTCCAGAGAGATCTGAGACTTGTTTTCAAAAGCAGAGAATATGATGGCAGTTCTTGTGAGGAAGCAGACACAGCTCTGTTTATGCAGAAAAGCTGTCTGTTCCTTAATGATCTTATGTAGGTAATAGCAAGCAGTAGTGATGCTAATTCACTGCTTGCAACACATTTACCCCAAATACTTGTATTTATTTTCAGAGAAGATGACACAAACTGACTTGTTCAATTCAGATATAAAGCAATAGCTGTTGTGTTTTACAGAACAACTGTCTTTATTCTCTCTTTCCCTTTGTCCCTTGAGCTTTTAGAGTATGACTATTTAATTAAAGATTGAATGAGAGACAAAGTTTAATTTTTTTTCCAAACAATAAACTCCCAACATATTCAACAATTTCTCATGCCTCCCTGGCATTTTGATGTACGCCTGCAGCAGAGAGTCTATTGAATTTGGTATGTGACTAAAATCTAACAAAGAACACTGTCTGCTGAGCTCTAAATCTGCTTGGTTAAATCATTCACTGTGCTGTACAAGTTGTACAGCTGAAACTGAAAATAAGCAGAGCCCTTGCAAAACACAGCCAAGAAGCAGCTTAGCTAAAATTCTCAAGGCACATCTTAAGAGCTTTGGGGTAGTTTTGACAGAACAAAGCCCATTGATATTGTCACTTTATAGGAACTCATCTCATTTCTCTTTCTTGACACTTATTGCTACTCCATTGCTACTGAAATTGGAATGGAGAGAAATGCATTTGGTTGTATCCCTGCAATCAGTTACCACAAGGATTGTTATTTGGGTAAATGCATTATTGCTGTAAGAAGTTTGTTGGAGATGTATCTAGCTCAGCATTGCCATCCCTGAAGTTAGACAATAAATCTTTCTTGTGTGACCAAAAAAATGCCCCCTGCTGAAAAACAGAAGTCCTCTTTTGCAACTCCAGTATGTTTGTCTGTCAGTCTGTACTCTGCAGGGGTACACTCCATGGATTGAAACACTGGAAAAAAAAGAAATAGCAGTACAAAAGTACATTATCATATTTAAATTACAGATCAAGAAAATAGAAGGCAACACCCTCTGCACTTTGAGAGGTCTATAAAGACTAGATCAGGCCTAGAGGAATGAGCTGAAGAGGGTGAGAATGCTCTTAGAAATTTGGTGAAATGCTGTTAATTAGAAATCCTGAGCTCAGAATTCATCTTAGATCAAATTCTGTTAAAAGCAGTGATTGGAAATGAACCCCACAAGCATCCAAACCATTGTCAACTGTTTTTTCACTGCAAAAACAAGCAGTGTGTGAAAAAAATCAAAGTTTGTCTCACCTGGAGCACTTAGGTCCCAGTTCCCAACATGGCCATATCAGCCAGCTTCCAGCATGAAAGGGTAGGTGTTTGGATGAACAAGAATGTTGTCATTAATTTCAAATCTCATTAGCAAATTTTTTTATTAATCCAATATGAAAATTGCTCTTGTGACAGAGAAAAGCCAATAAAAAGCATCTTTTATTTAGCACAGGCTACCAGCACATGCACCTGTCTCTTTTTAAGGAATGCAGAATTTGAATCTCCCAGAATCAGTCCAAAGTTTTGGAGTACAGTGAATTAATGCCAACAAAAATAGTTTTAATGTTCATTTTTACCTGTCACACTGTCCCCAGTATGGATGGAGGCTCATCCCTGTATCATCTACTGTGTGGAACATGAGCTGGGTCAGCTCTGATGTGTGGCCAGTACCAAATTTTAGCATCAGCTACTGTTACAGATAAAGACTAGTTTATGCAGAGCAAGTTTAATTAGGTGATGGTTTCTCTTTACTATGTCATCAGTTAGCACAAGCACAGTTTGTTTAAAGATCAATAGGGTGGGGTTTTAATTACTTAGAGGATGTTATTTACATTATTTATCCCCTGGTCAGGCAGGTGTTTTGAGCCTGGGAAGGTTGAGGGCTGCTTGATGGCTCAGGCTGTAAGGGATGCTGCTCACGTGAGTGAGTGCTTTGAAGTTTTGTCAAGAGATGTAGATAAATGCTTTCTAGTAGTAATCAGTTGCTTTAGTTTCATACTGCATAAAGAGTTTCCAACTTTAAAGACTCTTTTCATGAATTGGAAAATATGAAATCAATTCCATTTACCTGAATGAATCTTCCAGCAAGCTGAGGGTTTAGTGTGGCTGCACTGCAGGCAAAATGTAATCAATGCAGCAGCATAGAAATGCTTAAAACATGATGAGCAAGCTTGCAGAGATAAAAAACGAGAGGGGAAGATCTGGGAAAGAGAGAACAAGAAATGTGTGTGATGCTAAAGGGTTTGTCTATTACATATGTTTACTTCTTCTGTGTTCATAATTTTTTGGACTGCCATCAATCACTGTCAATTTGAAAAAGTGCTGTCCTTAGGGTCATTTATCCCAGGCTATTGGAGGCTAAAATTATGCAGTTTCAGTCAAATATACATGAATAAAGACTGTCATTTCTGATTAATGACATGTGACTTCAGTGTCTTACAAAATCATCTTGCCATCCAAGCTTTACAAAAAGGTTATTATGTAAGGCCCTTTCCATAATATATCTCCCTTTCCTCTAAGAACACCACAGAAGCCAGTTGGTTCCCATTAAAATCAGTCCTAACATCCCTTATTATGCCTCTGGTAGTTGGTCTGCAGTTTTTGAGATTGCCAGAATAAGGGTATTTCTGTGGCATTTGAAGTTGCATTCCTGAGGATGGTTTCCAAGCTTGTGGTTTTGGTTGAAGGTCCATGTAAGGTGAAAACTTTTGTAGTTCAAAGAATGGTAAAACAGACTAAAGGAAACTTCTCTTAAATGACCCACTACTTGTCTGAAAGTAAAACTTCATTTTTTCCCCATTTCTTTTGTATTAGTTGTTGTTGGTACTGTTAAGTGAGAAAGACCTGTTGGTTTGGCAGGGATAACTTACAGTGGTTTGGAGTTAAGAGCTACAGACATGGTCAATAAGCTAATTCAATCATCTCTCACCTTCTGCTAAATGGTTTGTTACAGGAATGTGTCCTAAAGGGCTGCAGAATGTCACTTTGCAAGTGGTGTTGGGTCAGGATGTAGCAGTGGCTCCAGGGCTGGGCATGAATTTTGAGTGTTCTGCTATGTACTAATTGATCTGAGATTTAGATGCTGGCACTTGACTGTTAATTCTTGAAAATTAGTTTATGATACAATGCATATACAATCAAAATTTGTTAATCTATTTGTGTTATTGTCCCCAGAATGTGCAGACACAAATGCATACCTAATGGATAGTGTTCATCTATTAACAGTATTAATGGATGAATTTACCTCTTGCCAAAAATAAAAAGGGAGTGTGTTGCTAGGAGAATAAATTGCATGAAGGAAGAGAAACTAAGAAGAAAAAAACCAAAATCATAAGCCAAAAGAAAATTGTTTTGGGTTACAACAGTAAGAGCAGTGAGGAATGAGCAAAACTTCCCATTTGTATTGCATAGCATGACATTGTCCTACTTTATGCTGTTTTTTTCTCTGCAAATCAAATGAAATCCAGAATCACAACATGATACAGTTGAAGCAACTCTCATCCATCATATCTAAAGACTACAACTCAGGACATCTGTCATACAGGACCACACATATTTCTTGTGCTACTGATACTATTAAAGCTCCTCAGGTGTCATGACATGTTTATTTATGAGCTCATCAAAGCCACTTAACTTTCTTCTGAGTTTCTTGTTTACATCTGTGTGATTTGGAGGCAGATAGCACAGACAACCCTCACACCAGTCAGCACTTGCTCACCTACCTTGTGCCACCAACAAAAGGGTTCCACAACCTGGCCCATAGAAAGTTTGGGTTGGAAGGGACCTCAAAGATCATCGAGTTCCAACCCCCCTGCCAGAGGCAGGGACACCTCCCACTAGATCAGGCTGCTCAGTTGATTCTTGATTATAATCCACTTGCTCTCCAGAGAGGGGACATCTACAGCCTCTCTGGGCAACCTGTTCCAGTGCCTCACCACCCTCACTGTAAAGAATTTCTTTCTTATGCCTAGTCTAAATCTACCATCCGTTGTTTCTAGTCCTCCCATCCGATATTATGTTAAAAAGTCCTTCCCCTGCCTTTCTGTAGGACCCCCTCAGGTACTGAGAAGTTACTCTGAGGGCCCCTCTGAGCCTTCTCTTCTCCAGGCTGAACAACCCCACCTCCTTCAGCCTGTACTCATAGGGAAGTTGCTCAAACCCTTTGATCGTCTTCGTGGCCCTTCTCTGGACCCTCTCCAACAGCTCAACGTCCTTCCTGTGTTGAGGGCTCCAGAACTGGACGCAATACTCCAGGTGGGGTCTCATCAGTGCTGAGTAGAGGGACAAAATCACCCCGGTGCAGGACCTTGCACTTGGCCTTGTTGAACTTGCTGAGGTTGGCTTGGGCCCACTTCTCAAGCCTGTCAAGGTCCCTCTGGATGGCATCCCTTCCTTCAGGTGTATTAACTGCACCACACAGCTTGGTGTTATCGGCGCAGCTGCTGAGGGTGCACTCCATCCCACTGTCCATATCTCCTACGAAGATGTTCAATAGCACTGGTCCCAGTACTGATCCTTGGGGAACACCACTCCTCACTGGTTTCCACTTGGACAATGAGCCATTGACTGCAACTCTTTGAGTTTGACCATTCAACCAGCTCCTTATCCAGCGAGTGCTCCATCCATCACACCCATTCTTTTCCAGTTTGGAGGCCGGGATGTCACGTGGGACAGTGTCAAATGCCTTGCACTGGTTTAGGTAGATGATGTCAGGTGCCCTTCCTTTGTCCACCGATGAAATTACTCAAGGCCAAGATGTTATCCATTACAACCACGTAAATCTGGCTGCAATCTATTTAAGCTCTGAGTAGGTTACCTGGATATAAATTAGTGAAATTGTTTTGTTTTTGGTATTAGAGTCAGTGGAGCTGCTCTGGTTGACCCTGGGATTTGCAATCTAGGAAAGCATTTGTTCCACAGAGTGTATAAAAGCAAGGATAGCTCAAAATAAACGTGGCCACAATAAAAGAATAAGATTATTTTCAACACTGGCTATTTCAAACATCTCTTTGGACAATATAAACAAAGAGAATTATGTCAGTGTGGGAAGGAAGAAGGTCTGAGAGTCACAAACGTCTTAACCTTTACAGGGGCTATGAGTACATCAGCTCCTACATGATGAACTGCATTAGAAAGTAAATAGATCTGCTTTAAAAGAAAGGTCAGGACACATGTTCTGCTCAAATCTAATTTCAGTCTATTGCCTATAACCTGCTGCTCTCTGGAATACAACAGATATAATAGTAAAGAGTCTGCATTTAATTATCTATAATATAAAGCCTCCTCACTCTCCTGAGAATATTCACAAGAATAACAGAATGTGCTCTCAAAAATGCTGCATTTACTTCCATAATAGTGAGTGCATTCTGTTTTAACTGCCTTTCCTGCTTTCTGGAAATATTATTCTAGTACCTCTTGTACCCTTAATCCAGGGTTTTATTACTTTTATGCCATGAAAGAGCTGCTGCCTGTTTTGAAGATGAATTACATTCGGATTCAAGAGCTTAATAATAACATTAATTTTGCCTGATAAAAGCCAGAAGAACTCTGAAATGAAGGGTACTTGCCACAACCTCAGTGTTAGCCTGGCAGAGAAACAACTCAAGATAATGTGTAAAGTTAAATAAAAGGATAATTAAGATGGGCTGAGTCACAATATACCTGATGTGCCATGCAGTCCTACATCAACATGTCATTTAGGAGGGAGGTAGAGGGTGAGTTAACTTTAAATGGTGATGCTTCAAGCTAAAATATTGAAACCAGGAAACAAAAGAGAAAAACACCAGTCTAGGTTTTAGAGCTAAATGGAGGTAGATTTGTCTGGTGTTTGACACTGCAAACAGGCATGTACAAAATATATTGTGAACAGATATCAGCTGGCCTAATTACTGAACAAATTAGAGTAAGTCCACCAAAATACAGCAGCTGAGCATCAGGCTTGAACTGCAATCCTCTGGCCACACTTGGGACTTAGAGGGGATTGTCCCAGAGGATGCTTTGAAAATAACTGCCCCTTAAGAATTAGCATTTGAGCTGAAGTTTCAGAGGTTTCTAATTTGATTTTTTGCAGCTGGGCAAGGAGTGATTCCCTATAGATTGAATCCAGAAAATAAGGGAGCTGAGAGCATTCATTGCAGACCCTTCTGTTCTCTTATCAGTTGAAACTTGTCATTCCCATTGAAAAGGAAGAAGCTGATGAAAAAAAAAGGAAAGAAAGAAAACAAGGAAGGAAAGGGAACAGGATGGCTCCTAAAGCTGTCCCAGGAAAATGAGTAGACTGAATTCCTTCATCTATTAGTGGCTTGGGAATCAGGTTGGAAATGCTGATAAAATCATTACACAAAAAGCTGTGATATTATATTTTCTTATGAAATGTTTCTGTGTCATCTTGTTTGAACATGGAAGAAGATCCTTGTAAGAAGCACATAAATTTTGGTATCACTGATGATGCATCCATGGAAGTCCTCCTTGCTGCCAGGTCCATGAAGCACATGGAAGATCTTGTAAGAAATAGAGATTGCTTTGCTATGGACTCTGCCAGGCACTGCATATTTCCTGCATAAGTTCAATAGTTCCTTTAAATCTTTCCCACCAGAAAAATTAAAGATAAATTAAAAAAACAGTAAATACTTGTTGCTGCTTATTGATTTCCTGCCTTCTTGTCTCCAAAATGCCTCCACATCTGGTGAAAAGACACAGCATAAAATGAGTTAATGGGCATGGGTAGATGCACTATTTTTTTTCCCTGTGTTTCTTTTGGGTCTCACCACAGAGCCCACTTTGGGGATGGGATTGCTCTAGCACAGCTCCTTTGTGTAAGATAAAGGGCCCATTGTGGAGGGATCTGAGTGACCTCCCTTGGAGCCATTTTCTTCTCCTATTTGTTAAGTCCATAAAACTATTTGCAATCTGAAGCTCATCAGAAATATAAAAGATGCTGAGGAATATGATAGTGCTGGAGAAGCTGGTTTAATCATACCCAAAGGAGAACTAGAAATTCCACCTAGAAGCAAGGAAAAGGCTTCTAATTCTCCTTTAGGGAGCATCTCTATAACTAACTTTCCTATTCCAGTGCAATGAGGCTGAGCACTCTCTGCAAAGACTCCTGGGTTTACTATTTCAGGTTTTTTCTTAGAAACATTAATACTTCCACACAGGAGAGTTCCTTCTGGGGCATGAAAATACAGATCCCTAGGACTCTTCTTCCATTTCTTGCAAAATGAATGGTAATTACAAAGAATCATTAGCAGCTTCAGTGCTTATTAGTCTTACTTTTAAAAATTCTGGAACAAATGTTTTTTTCTTTCACTGCTACTGATCATTCTAATTTCCCTTCTTTGTCTGTAATAAAAATTGATGTTAAAGGATGCCTGAGGCAGTGTAATGAGAAAATGAAATTAGTTTTTCAGTTGGCTGCTCAGAAGCATTTTATACATGATAATAAACAGTTTATTTTACTCTTTTGCTTATGACATAACAAATGATAAAAACCTTCTTGAAATAGATATTGCCCACTCTGCTACAGGGAGCTCCAACTGTGATCTTTTCCATTCATGAGATCATGTAACAGCTCTGAGGAATGTTTGTCTTGTTGTGCTTTTCTGAACCTTTCTGATCATAGGCAGTAGCTGTTCTCCACACTCAGCAAGACCAAAAATTCAGGTTGTCTTCGCTCCTTCTTGGAGACTTCCCTCATAAAAGCAGGATCAATGATGACCATGTCACCTAGGAGGAGATCCATGTCAAGGAGACTGTCCCAGAATTTTATAAAATATCCTTAAATGCTGTAGCTAAATCCTGCATCTAAGCCAAATTGTGCTGATTTATTTGCAAACCACTGAGGAAGAGAAAGAGGGACTGGGCAGGAGTAGCATCACCACAAATCCAACCTCCTCTTGCCCTGGGACAGCCCGGTTCCTCTCTGTCTTGAAAGTTGAGGAGAGGGGAAACTGAGATATCTAATGGTTTGCATAATTTCTTGATTTTCAAATCATCTACTAATTTCTAACATTGTCTTGGGGATGATTATGTGTAAAAGGAAAATGAAGCTTAGGTTGTTCTTCTCCCCCCATCTCAGCTGCCAGCCCCTGCATTCATGTTTTGTGTGAATCATAGAAGCCTTTTCTTCACAGAAGCTCATTCTGAAATGAAGATATGAGATGACTGGAGTTGTTTAGATTGCCTCAGATTGATTACAGTGGCTTCTTCAAAGAAAGAAATGAAGACAGTCTATAGTGGTGAGATGAACACAGAGACTATTGATAAATGTAGTTACAAATAGGAGCCAGGGAAGAAAAAGAGAGAAATAGCTGAGTTTCTTACAAATGATTCTTACAGTTTTTGACAGCTCAAACTCCCACATGCTTGAATACCAGATAAGTGTTATGTCTGCTTGGTGGATCCTGTGGGGCCAATGCTCAGGGAGAAATACATCATTCAGGATTTTGGGGACAGCTTGTAAAGTGCCCAGCCCTGCCAGCAATCCCATCACATGTTCTGAATTGTGATCAGTCCCTTTCTGTGGCACATGAAAGATTTATTTGTAAAATATGAAGTGTGCTTAACAAACTAGAGTGTGCTTAATTACAACAGCAAGCAGGAAAAGCAGAATGTAAAGAATAAAGTGAATACCTGATTAGTGATTTACTGAAATTTAGGACAAAACTACAACTGCATATAATGAATCTAGGGAGGTTACCTGCTAACATCAGGGCCTGCTTTTTTTTTTCATGTTTAGGGAAATGGAAAATTCTGGCTCAAGTACACAAATTCTAGGTTTTTCCCAATGGTGAAAAGTCAGTGAATTTCTGAGAAAGGATTTGCTCTGTATTCCTGCCTTTTCTAAGATCTTAAATAAACTCCAGATTCCTGATGGTGGGGGGATTTTTTAGCAATTATGAGAGAAAAACCAGCTGTTTTTCAATTCATTTGTTTCAAAATGAGCCAATTCTGCTAAAATAACATCTATGTCTGCTTAGCAAAATTAAAATTTTGCAGATATTGTGCCTCAAATAATTCAGTGCTTGATCTAAGTGAGATGACAAACTGAGTTAAGAATTTCACCTGGCTGTCCCTTCGTGGGGTCATGATGTCTTTTACACATATCTCAGACTTCCAGTATTTTTCCAGGAAGCCTAAGGCCAAGCAGCCTTCCTTTTTTACTTAAAAACTCAATTATGGAAAAAAGAAAAAAAAAAAAAAGGGGAGTGTTTTATTTTGGAGAAGAAGCAACAGCTTTCTGACTCTCCATATCTTCTCTCTCTGTGGCTGAGCCCACCCAATCAAGTGTGGTGTCCATATGGATGAGGTTTATGGGTATGCAAATGGTTTTCTAACATATCCAAATATTTACCTGTTACATTTCAGAACAGCACTGCTAATTTTACCTCCCATTCTCAGTAAGTGCAGGCAGTCTTTGGGTTTCCAAGGCACTTGGATCTGATAAGTGAGCTCTTGTATTAGCACTGTGACGGTCAAAGGTCCCTGTCAGGTCAGGACCTCTGCTTTGTGGGAGAGATAAACTGATTTAAAACTACCAGAGGAAACAAGGAAAATGGAAAAAAAAATGGAATTTAAAAAGCTTATGAAATGCCATGAGACATACTGCAGCCCTTCAGACCAGTATTGAATGCAGTTAACCTGGGGAGGGAAGGGGGAGATCAAAAGATCAGCTGCTACTAGCAAAAGCCCTGATGCTGAGGATGAGTGGCACATCAGTTTTTAGCTGTATCAACAATGATGCTTCAATTTCTTTGTGAGACTAGAGAGATATAATTAGGAGCATTTCTTTTTCCTCTGCAGCTTGGGAGCTATATTTAGTAGAATAAAAAAAAAAAGCAGAGAAATAAAGTAATCATATTTAATTTGAATTCACAGTATAACAGCTGTTAATATTTGTCTATTTTTGATTAAGTGGATAAATCACACAGCTATTAAATACAAGATGTAAAGCACAGACAATTAAATGAGGGCTGAGGTGCTGTGGCAGACCTGATTAAATTGGTGTGCTCTTCAGGTGATATACACAACATCCCTGGAACAACATCTTGGATATGTGCTGTGGAATTGGAAAAGGTGTTTGTTGGAATCCCAGAAAATGAGCAGGGACATTCTGCACTACATCAGGTAGCTCAGAGACTCATCCAGCCTGGCCTTCAATGTCTCCAGGAATGGGGCATCTTCTCCATTATTCCCCAACAAGAAATGCTCATCATTGAAGTTCAAATATAATTTTCAGGCAGATGCTGTAGTTAAGACTCAATAGAAAGATTAAAGCTGGAAATGGGTCTTTTTTTCCAACTGTCAAACGTGGCACAATATTAAAGGTGTCACAACAGAATTAATATTCTCTCCTCAAATTCGTTTCCTAAGTTTTCTTGATGTGAAAAAGTTGGAGCTATCAGGAAGACGTGAACTAATTAAGAAAACTGAACTAAATTGAGGATCAATTTACAAACCAAACCAGAAAAAAAGAAGAAAAGATGATTGTATCCATCTTAATCATAAATGTCTACCAGCTTCTTCTTTTTTTGTGTTTTGAGACATCTGTTACCCTTGGCAGAGGAGCTGTAATGCTATCTGATAAATCACTCTTGTGGGGTTTCCATCCACCTGAATAAAGGGATCCAAATGGGAATATTTTTTTCCCCTCTTGTTTTCCTAACGAAATTTTTCATATTTAGATAAGGAGGAGAACAAATCTGAACTAAATCCAAATGGGAATGTTTTTTTCCCTCATATTTTCCTAATAAAATTTTTCATATTTGAATGAGTAGGAGACTATTTATGCGAAATATGGACTAAATCTAAATGAAATGTGTTTGAAATTGTAGCTAGACTCAATGAAATCAATAATTGTTCAATATTCAAACATTTAGGGAGTTGTTTTAAGAGGAAGCTATAAGCTGCTGGGTTTATTTTTGAGTGAACACCAAAGATTCTGGTCTTCTGCTCTTCCATAAGAGGAAGAGAACTCCTGGAAAATACAGTCCAAGAATTGCACAACCCACCCCTTCTAAAGCTAATAGAAGAGTCTCACCATTGCAGCATCTCCCCAGGTGCACCATGCATGGATGGCTTTTGCTTTTTCTCTGCCAGCATTTCCAGAACATACAAAGTAAAACTGCATGATCTTGGCACTTCCTATTTCAATTTCTGCACAGCTACATTGCTTTTCTCTTTCATTTTTGTAACAAAAAGGGTGGGGGCAGTGCAGAGTTTTAATGAGCTTTGCCAGGAGATGTTTCTTGCCTCTCCATAACTGGGATGAAAGCCTTTTAACATAATATCGGATGGGAGGACTAGAAACAATGGATATAAATTGGAGGGGGATAGATTTAGACTAGACATAAGAAAGAAATTCTTTACAGTGAGGGTGGTGAAATACTGGAACAGGTTGCCCAGAGAGGTTGTGGATGCCCCCACTCTGGAGGTGTTCAAGACTAGGCTGGACAAGGCACTGAGCATCCTGATCTAGTGGGAGGTGTCCCTGCCTATGGCAGGGGCGTTGGAACTCAATGATCTTTAAGGTCCCTACCAACCCAAACTATTCTATGATTCTATGATTCTAAGACTTCTCCTCTGCCATCTTGCTTTTCTTTTGCAGTGCTCACTCCTTTGTCAAGGAGAATTATGTTTGGGAGATGGCCTTGTGAGGTAAAACACACAATTATTTAATCCCAAAGCTCTGCTTAGCATATTGGATGAGGTATGATCTTCGTCAAGCCCAGAGATGTAGCCTGAGAGCTAATTGGTTTATTGAGCTTAATTTGATATAATTAAAAATGCTATCATCTGATGTAGAAACTAAGACAATATTCTTCTAAAGGAAGAATGATGATTCTTACCTTATCCTTCATGCATAGCCTTAATTTTACATCATTTTTTCACACCCAATGTTGGATGAAGAAGTTCTGCCACCAAGAACTTTTAGTTCCTTCTAATATTCTCAACTTTTCCTGAAGTTTTGGACAAAGAACTGGATAAAATATTTGATGATATCATGTAGGTTAATTACAATTACAGCTATGGCAAGATTTAAAGAATAATAAAACTGTAGAGGTCAAAAGAGCAGATAAAAGAGGTTTCCGTCATCATAATGAAGGATGAGTCAAAAATAATTAGACAGTTTTAGTGCTGATTATCAGAAATTAACATGTGCCTGAGATAAAGAGTTTCAGCTGCTCTCAGATGAGATTACTGACCAGGTTTAATAAAAAGGGCAGAATACAATTGATGATATTTTTTTCATTGCTAGGACTGCAACTCTTTGTGGTAAATATTAGTTTGTGAAAGTAAAGTTCAGATGGTTCCAGATAAAAATAGAGGCAAAGTTTTGATTGGGAAAATTTCAAAATTTGGGCTCATTTATTTGAAATTAAGCTCTACTCAACCAGCAGAATCCTTTTTTTTTTGGTCTGGGGACATAGTAAAATAAAAGTGACTTTCATAAAGCAACAGGAAAATCTTGGATTTATAGTCAGCTAAAAGTTTGAATGATCAGGTACATTGTGGCTGGGGAACTGAAATTTTGGGGAACTTTCCACAAAGTCCAACATTTTTGTGCCACAAAAATAACTCACATTTTGTTCCACAAGTCTTGTATCAAAAGGGGTGGAAAGATCTGGACCTATATTTATTTATTTTGTTTCAGAGTCATGGAAAACACTGATTTCCTAATATTCTTCACCTCATTACTATAGGAAGGGATATCAGCAGCATCTATTTGAACACTGGCTAAATCCCAATCCAGGACAAGGTGCTTTCAAACCATCTTCAGCACTTTTGCAAGTGAAATTTTTGCAGAATTGGGTCCAAATATGGCACCAGGCAGAAGATGGAGTTTATTGAGCTTCCAAAGTTATTCAGGAGATATGATGCTGTAATAAAGGTAAGGATTAGAGAGTGTTAATCCTTTGCAAAACTTAATTCAAGCTTTGTACTCAATACTAGAAAATGTATTAGTATTTCCTTCAGCTCTAAGGTTTGTTTAGCTGCTTCCCTTCAGTATCTCTCACTTGTGGTTACTAAGGTAACTCTGGCATTGGAGGGATATAATAAAAATATTTATGCTGTTTATTTCAAAGCATTTGTTATTCAAATATTTTTTCTGATATTACAGATACTTATTGCATTTTTGTTATAAAACTTTATTTTTTTTAAGCTTTATCTATTAAAAAAGTGATAAATTCTGAATACTTTTTGATTTAATTATTAACCAATTTTTCTGCATGGGACAAAGAGAATCCATATAAGCCAGGATTTAATAGAAGAATTTAAAATTCATTTTAAAAGCATTTGTGTGGGTATGGCTTTGCTTTTCACTCACTTTGTTAGCCATACATAACCCTTCCTAAGACAAATGCTGGTGTAAGTGCATGTTATCAGGTCATCAGGATTACGGATAGACAAAGCCCATTCTACCAAGAGCTGCTCAATCAGATTTTTGCTGGTGGGTCCAGCAGAGCTGATACTGAATTTTGATCCTGATCTCTTGAATTCCCAAAATGAACCAGGCAAACCCGAACTTGAGATGTGTTTAGAAAAATAAGAGTTAGAGTTCTCATTAAAAAAGCTCATTTATAGTGTTGTGCAATTAAGTTTTAAGTAAGCAACTGTAATGTGGCAATGATATAGGTTTATAAATTAATTTATAAGCTATTTCAGGGGGAAAAAAAGCTCCACAAATTCTGTGTAACAGAGCTGCAAGTCCCTTCATGTCTTAACCTTTCAACTGGGGTAAAATCCCAGGGTCACAAAGCAGGAAGATTTATTTCACATCATTCTCAAGAGATGCTGGGAGAGCTGAAAGGATAAGAGGAGAAAAATTAATACTAATTAGTAGGATGGGTTATTTTTAGTGTGGCACAAATTTGGGGGCAAAAAAAGCACTGAAAAACATAGGGCTTCTGTTCTGTAATAAAAGGATAAAGATCTCCAAATGCTGATTTTTCTAATTTTTTAACTAATTTGGGGTTTTTATAGTGGGGCACAAATTTGAGGGCAAAAAAAGCACTGAAAAAATTGGGCTTCTGTTCTGTAATAAAAGGATAAAGATCTCCAAATGCTGATTTTTCTATGATTCTAAGTGTGGCTGATGTGAAATTAGAAAGAGCTTCATTGTAAAGCAGGAGTAAGAATTTTATAGTGTTAAGATTGTCCCCCCCCCTCCCTTAATCTACTTCAGGATGGTTTTTTTTCCTTCTCAAATGGCTCTAAGAATTAACTCTGGCAATATTGAACCAAGGGCATTTTGCCAAATGGAATCATTTTGGAGTAGGCAGAGTTTTCTCAAATTCTGGCTGGCATCTTGGACAGGTGGCTGTAATTCAGAAAAAGAAAAAAAACCCACACAGCTGGAGTTTATATCTAAGAGTGAGCTTAAAGGATTCCCATCAGTTATTAACTCTGTTTTTTTAATATATGTATTATTGCAAAGCCATGACAGCCTTGTATGGTTTCCTGGGAGATATGTAGTATTGTAAATTAAATTACACAAGTGAAGTGGCTATGTATGACCAGCAGCAGCAAAGAAGTTACATGAATAAACCAAAGTTAATTAAAATGTTAGTGAATATAAATAATCCAAGGTTAGTGAACATTGTTTCATTTTAAATTAATAAATATGCAAAGGTAATGTTTATAATTAAAGCTATATTTTATCTTCATGCCCTGTTAATAAACAGAGGTAGCAGAATGTGATATGCAGAAACAGAGTAATAGATTTGTTTAGCACTGGCACTATAAACAAATGTCTCAGTCTATTTATTCTAAGTTATGATACAGATTCTTTTCACATGCATCTGATGGCCTTTAAACCATTTAAAATGAACTACATTAATGTAATCTAATCTTGATAACATTTCAGTTTGAATTATCCAGAATCCATGATCCATTTTATTACCCACAAAGCACTTTATACATTTATTATAATGGCAAAGCTTGCTGTTATTTAAATCCCATTTCAGATGGGATTTCTTTTTTTTTTTTTTTCATTATTTTATTTTTTAGAACATTTTTGGTAGTAAAATACAAATAAAGAAAAGTCAATGCTCAGTAAGCCCTTTAGCAAAGCAAACAATTTGACTTTTTATGACACTAGCAAATAATAAAGAAAAGATCTGACATTTACACTAGACCAACTTCTAGGCTATAACAGAGATGAAGAAAATGGAATGGAAATCACACACGATAAAACGTGTCCATGAAATTCAGATGGGTCTTAAAAATAACTATTGCTAAATATTTTGAGAGTTCTCTTACTTTATTGAGGTCCATATTTTACTGGTAAAAATTCTGTCCTTAAGCATCAGCTCTTCACCACACACAAATGCTATAATTAGTTGGATCCAATCTGGTAAAATAATAATGAGGGACTTTGGGGGATTTATTCATGTTAGGAACAAATGTAGCATGATATAGGAATATGGAAATAGAGGTTTGTAGAAATCAGAACCAATTTGGTCTCACAGTCACAAGAAATGGATTTCATTTTCCTGTAAACTTATGGTGAATATTCTTGGAACCTTCATTTAATCAATTTGATTTTTGAATCCAAAGTATCCTATATTTATAGTTGATCTGGATTTTCAACTAGTGTGTCCACAACTGTATTTTTTTATAGCTAGACTGTCACAGGTGATGCTAGAGAAGTTACAGGTATTAACTCATTGCAGGGAAATTTATTTATAGCTAATTCCACCCTTCTCCATAGATGAGATCACTCCTGTGTAAAAGTAGCTCACACAAAACCTAAATCTGAGGTAAGTGGCTACTAGAACCTTCCTTTAAATAATAAATTGATTAAAGATGAGATTTATTTTGCTAGAATTTGAAAGCACAGTGAAGAATAGCTTTGTTAGTATCAGGGTGACACAGAGCTGCAGGTACCTGTGCGTTAAGGGAAGATGGCTGCTATAGCCCTGTATCATGAATCAGAGTTTATCTGATCCTCTCACTGGTCAAAAATTAAAAAAACAATAAAACATATTTAGGGTCTGAATACTAAAAAATAAATTAAAAGAATATTCTGGTGGTTATGGACTTGATTTACTTCTGATGTGTCACAAGAACCAGCTGGGCAGTAATTGTGTCTGCATGAGGCCATCCTTAATCATTTACCATTTTAAGAAAGGGTTTTTAGAGTTCTATCATTCCCTCCTGTGGGAAAGTTTATCTTTTGAAAACTCCATCATCTATGTCATACCCTACAGAACTTAGTCCTTAGTAGGAAGGATGTATGAATATTTATTTTCTCTGCATATTAGCAAGGGATTTCACTAAGGACACAAAAGACTGAAATAAAGCTGATGCTACAGAGAAGAAAAAGAAAATTCTCATCACAAAGCTAATGTAGAATTCTACACTAAAAGTGTTTCATTATAGTACAAAAATGAGCCAGAAATCTAGTGAAGGAGTGAGTGTACACAATTTCACAAAGCTCTAATGGGTAAGCAAATAGGTTGTAAGTAGGTCAATGTGATGATGTTAAAAAAATTATAAACAAAGAAGTATCAGAAGCAGAAGTGTCAGAGGTTGTGATTTACAGAGATTTTGGGGGCTGGAATATTATGTCCCCATCAGGTTTGGGATGCATTCTCAAAACCTGTGACCAAGAAGAGCCTTTAGGTTTAATCACAGAGGGGAACTGGAAACCAGGAGCTCCTGGCTCTTAATTTTCAGTCCCAAAACTGGTTCTTTCAGTTGTATTGGACAACTTTGAACTGCTCAGTGGTATTTTCTTTTGAAACTGGTAATAATTATCTTTAAAGACTTTGGATGGCATTAACTGAATGTTTTTAAAGTGAGGCATGCATTTGGTGTCACTTTTAACTGTCATTATTAGGACAGAGCAAGAGAGTATTTTAGATCACTCTTTTTTAGGGTGTTTCATCGTGACAAAAGGAAGGCCTTCTAAATGGTTACTTTAAATACTGCATTTAAGGACAAAAAAGCATATTTCTACAAGAAGTTAAAGAGCAGTATTCAGCTGTATGATTCTCTTTAAATGATCTTTTGTAATTGGAGACAGAACACGACAGGTACCCTCAGATGTGGCACCACACTATTTTCATGTTGATTGCAATAAGTGCTGAGAGTAGAGTGCATTCTGCAAAATCAATGTCTGTGAGGGGAGGGGAGACAAAAAAAGGGTGGAAAAAAAAGAAAAAAGCAGCACAAAGACTGAGGATTTATCCTTTAAGTACCTCTACAGGAACAAAGCTGCCCCCAGCAAGGACAGGAGCAGGGGCCAGGAGGAAGGAGGTGGACAATGGAAGCCTATCAGAGGGTGGAAGGAGTAAGACAACAGGAAGAGCATCAGGAGGGAACATCTTTATTAATTTTATCATATATCTACTTTTCTGAATCTTGTGTGTTCACTCAGCCTTGATCACACTCTGTGATATCCTTGCAGATTTAAAGCGAACATCTCCCTTTGGAATAGTGAATAAGAGATAAGCCTCAACTGTAAAAAAGCTCAACCCAAAAACAAAGGGAAAAAAGGGAAGCTTGGTACAAAGCTGTCATCACTGATTCCCTCTGATGGCACCTGAAACTAATAATCACAAAATCCAGATACAATATAACCAAAATTACTCCTCTGCTCTTTCACTGGAGAAATCTTTTCCCCTTTCTTCCTCAGAAAAAAACCCTTTCCTTGGAATAATTACTGAGGCAGGCTTGGGAAGCAGTTAATTTCCCAGCTTTCATTTTTAGAAAGGCTGTTTAATATTTATATAAAGCTCATGTTAAGTTTATGCACCTATCAAAACACTAAATTACATAATATTGATTGCAAAATGAGCTATTTATCAGACAGATGTCTCTAGCAAATCTGGAGCAGACAGATATGGAGGGGCAGCTCCCCTCCCTCTCTGGGCTGCTTTATTTNAACCAGCTCTGCCTTGGAATGTCTCTTCCATCGCAGGAGATGCAGCACTAACAACTTTTCTTGAGTAAAGCCTTGTGAAGAACTTGGAGCTACTCAGATGTTTAGCTCACCTTCCTACTACATAAAGCATTCCCCAAAAGTGCCCTTGCTTAGCTATGGGGTGGCCTTAGAAGTGAAAAAATGAGGTGGGACTCATTTAAAGTGAAACACAGATGCTGTCACAAAGGAATTCTATAATCAACAGCCTTGTTGAATGCTGCCCAGAGGTGTTAAGGTCTGATTTGGGACTTGTGACTTTGATTTTCTGCTCCTTACAGCTGGGAATGGGCCAAGGATATGGGAGCCCAAGAAAAGGGGGAAGAGTTGGAGAGGAAGGTGGTGGCAGGTGGGGATGGAGAGGCAACAAGCTGAGTAATGGCAGGGCATTGTTCATGAATGCCACTAGCCATAGGAAGCTTAATCAGTTTGCTGTAACTTTTTCCAGATGTTTTTGATTTTCTGCCTGGTGTTTGCTGGGTTTAGCCATTACCTTGGAGCCACCCAGGCTGTCTGTGCCACTGAGCAGAGCCCCTGTGAGATGCACAGTGCAGGGTCTTGTCTTCTTCTTTCTTTAACATCAGAAATCCCAGTGTTTACAGTCCTGGGTAAAAACTTCTCTTTTCATAATGAGTTTCACAGGCATGAGAGGCAAGGAAATATTCTTTCTGGAGTGATATTATAAGTGTAGTGGTTTTGGGAGTATAGATAAGACATGTTTAAACTGGAAGATTATAGACTTTGGTTAGATTATCAGGAAGTCTTCCACTGTGAGGAGGTGAACCCCTGCTTCGGGTTAGGTTGCCCAGGAAAGCTGTGGCTGAGTTCCATCCCAGGCTGGATGAGGTTTGGAGCAGCTTGTGCTGGTTGGAGGTTTCCCTGCCCAGGGCAGGGGGAAGCAAGTGCATGGTCTTTAATGTTCCTCCCAACCTAAACCATTCCATGACTCTATATATTAAAAATAATTATGTTGGTTGTGGACCCTTGGTATCTAGGAGACTCAGCACCTTGCTCCCAGCAGGCTGGACTTCTTTTACAGTATCTCAAAGAAAAAGTCAATAACTTTATCTCCAAACTAATCTTCCACGGNCCCAGGGCAGGGGGAAGCAAGTGCATGGTCTTTAATGTTCCTCCCAACCTAAACCATTCCATGACTCTATATATTAAAAATAAGTATGCTGGTTGTGGACCCTTGGTATCTAGGAGACTCAGCACCTTGCTCCCAGCAGGCTGGACTTCTTTTACAGTATCTCAAAGAAAAAGTCAATAACTTTATCTCCAAACTAATCTTCCACGGATTATTTTTTTTAAAATGTATTTATTTATGGAGAATAAGCTGCATGGACTTCACTCTGCTTGGAGAGAAACTCTTTGTAAATACAGCTAAGACTCTCTAATCCCTGTTAGAATAAACTCCACTGATCTGAACAGGTGTGTATCACAGTTGCTGCTTTTCAGCATCACAGAGCTTCCTGCATGATCCACAGAGGAACAATGCTTGTGCTGGGAAGGGAGAAAGTAGAAAAGAGAGAAGACAAAATTTCCTCTCTCAAATCCACACCAGTTTGCTGCTAAGCTCCCTTGAATGTCTTTGCATTCAGAAAGCAAGGCAGAAACCAGCAGCCTCCATCTGTCTGGCAAATCACCACCTGCATTACCCAAAAAGCACAGCAAACCCCTGGTAAATGTATGTTTAGAATAAGCAGATTTGGGGTTTTTTTAATAAGTTCTCAGATGTACAAGCCATTAGGGAATTTTGCACAAATTTGTAGAAATGTGTGAGCATAGTAGAAGAAATCCAAGTGGATATCACTTGTGTGCACTGTGTGTCTGTACCTCTTCCACTTAATGTGTGTGTTAAATACACTGGGGAGAAAAATAGTTTTTTACTCAGTTTGCATTTGTTTGGATTCAGTGTGATGGATTGCAAATTACCACGCTGCTGCTGTACTTTTGCAAAAACACAATGCTGTGGATGTCTAATTATGACCTGAGGTGAAAATGAATTATGACTCCCCTTTATACTTCTTATGATTTGCTGCATTCTAAATAACCCTGATTTATCATTGTTTCACCTGCTGCTCTGCTAGTGATGGATCATAATAGTAGATCATCATAATTTTGAAATCAGAACAGAGCTGGTTTTTCTTCCATATAATTCAATTTTAACTCCACTACTGAGGTTCTTGAGTATCACAATCCATCTGCTTCATGTTGTGTTTTATTAGAAAGATGATATGTTAATATATTTGATGGCTATTCATTATTAACATCTGTTCAGTAGAATTCTCTATTATTAAACTGTCCAACACACCTTTTGATAGTCTCATTACACTTTCAGCATGACCCACAAGGCAACTGCCAAGAAAATCAGATGATGGAGGACCAATATGGAAAAGAAAGACTTCTTCCATGTGTGCTGAATATTTAAAGCAAAATTGCTCTTTCATTATTGTATATTTTCAGATCAATAGGGTCTTAGTGCCAAAGTATCCCTTTCTAGAGGAAAGGAAATGACTATGAATTTGTATATCCACTTCTGATTTATTAGAAAATAATATGAGCATCTAAAAACTTCCACAGAAGACAAACTTTAATGGACTACAAAGATCTGTGAAGAAATGAATTAGTGAAGAGAGAAGAAAAAAAACCCCAGAAAATACTGGAAGCATGACTGGAATGTGTATATGTGTACAGTTTTAAGCTCCTGTTTTACAACTGAATAAATAACTCCTTGAGCAATAATTTATTTCCATGCTTTTAATTAGAAGCATAATTAATTTTTGTAGATTATAAATAATGGTATGCAAAATGTCATTCCCAGCAGATCAAATGGAAATAATATTAACATTCTTAAAAAAACCTCCAAGAACAGTTTGCAATGAAGCTGATTTAAATTAGTTCATTTTTTTCCTGATGTCTGATACTAACAAAAACTATAACGTCTTGTCTGAAGTTGGTAAAATTTATTGGCAAAATGATGCAAGGGTTCATTAATCATTCTGTTTCCTCTTATACTTGGCACATATGGAAGGAAAATCTCTATGTTTATCACTGCTTCAAATAAATAGTAGCATAAGTAGATTATTCCCAACAGAAAGATTTTTTCCCATACCCTAATCTCAGAGCAATCATTCACTGATCTAAATTAGCAGTTACTTAAACCACTGAGAAGGGATGATAATTAGCTAAGGAGAAGTAGGAAAGAGTGTTTAATTTATAAAAATACCCTGAACCCACCTTTCCCTCCCCAACTCTGTTCTTCCTTCTAAAGTATAATTTACTTTGGGTTTGTTGGGATGCTGTCTGTGTGACACTGTCATCTTGATGTTTTTCCCCTGTGATTCTTCTGACAAATTTCTCTCCTCCAAAGCTCTGGATTTGTAATCTCCACCCAGTGGTTGCACCTCCTGTTTCTCAATTAAATGAGGTATGTTTTGGGGTAAAAACGGGAACAAATGTAAGTCTGGGGCTGTTCATCTTGGAGAAGAGATGGAAGGCTGCAGGGAGAACTCACAGTGCCCTCAGAGCGCTTAAAGGGGCTGCAGGAAAGCTGGAGAGAGGTTGTTTGCCAGGGCATGGAGACACAGGAAAGGGACAGTGGTTTGAAACTAGAGCAGGGTAGGATTAGAAGAGACATTGGAAAGAAGTTCTTCCTCATTGAAGTGGTGAGACACTGGAACAGGTTGCCCAGAGGAGGATGGTGGATGCCCCATCCCTAGAAACAATCAAGGCCAGGCTTGATGAGGATGCCTGGGCTCTAAAGACTTTAAAACATGTGAATATTCTAGTTTTTCTACAGAAGCCTCATTCCTCCAGGTCTAAATAGCACCTACCAAGTGATGTGCATTAAACACCTTGTAGCTTTTGATGCAAAACTGTGTCTGCCGCAAGTGATGTACAAATAACATCTGAGCTCTGCCAGGCTTGTAGGTAACATCAGGTCTGTAGCTAAAGGGAAAAAAATCAGTTTTAAGGTCAGGTTGTTCAGATTTTCTACATCTTCTCTGATGAAGCCTTGGCATCCTGCGTGATATCTTGCAGGCTTGTGCAGTACTCAGTTTGCTCCCAGTCAGATATTGCCAACCTGCTCTGATGTCCTGGTTGGGATAATCAGATGGCATTCATGAGCCAACCTCATGAAATTCAACAAGGCCAAGTGCAAGGTCCTGCACCT
>VZTY01034123.1:83406-136015 GCA_013400935.1 Turnix velox | reverse complement strand
CTGTGATTCTGTGAAAGCAGCCTGCAGGAAAAAGAGCCGGGGGTTTTGATTGACAGGTGGCTGAAGATGAGCCAGCAGTGTGCCCATGCAGCCAAAATGGCCAATAGTATCTTGGCTTGTATCAGAAATAGTGTGGACAGCAGGGCTAGTGAAGTGGCTGTCCCCTAGCAAGGCAACAACTTGAATACTGTGTTCAGTTTTGGGTCCCTCACTACAAGAATGACTTTTAGGTTCTAGCCCAAAGAAGAGGAAACTAAGCTAGTGAAAGGTTTTGAGCACGAGTCTTACAAATAGTGAGTGAGGGAAGTGGGGTGGATTAGCCTGGAGAAGAGGAGGCTGAGAAGAGATCTTAGTGCCCTATACAGCAACCTGAGAGTGTAGTGAGGTGAGGGTCAGTCCCTACTCCCAAATAAAAAGTGATAAGAGACAAGAGCCTCAAGTTGCCCCAGGAGAAGCTTAGACAGGATATTAGAAAAAAATGCCTTCACCAAAAGGCCTACCAAGCATTGGAACAGGCTGCATAGTGAAGTGGTTGAGTCACCATTGATGAAAGTATTCAGATAACTTGCATACATGGTGCTTGGGAATACAATTTAGTAGTGGACTTGTCAGTGCTAGGTTAACAGTTGCACCTGATGATTCAAAGGTTTTTTCCAATTTATGACACAATTTATAGATTTCTTTTTACTACTTCTTTTGAAGAGAGTACATTAGCAGTTTGAGTTTCAACTGTTTGAAAATAAAGGAGGTAAATATTTACCCAAAGCAATTGAACTGTTTTATGGTTTGAAGTGAGGAGGCTTTGCACTTACTATGATTTGACTTTGGCTGAGATTGGAAAATCTGGATAGAAGACTAGACTTAACTTCCAAAAAAGCAAAAAGGCTTAATAGCCTGTTGCTGTAGCAGCAAAAAACCATCAAAATGTTGGTATGATTTTTAATTTCACAGCAGAGTGAAGCCAGATGCTCCCTTTTTTGTGAAAATAAATGTATTTCATAGAATTTTATTCAATATTCTCTAGTGAAAATTAAGGTACTGGAATACCTGGTTCAAGAACACGGCATGGCAAGCCTCTCACTTTCAGCTGCAGCCATAGCAGGACAAGAAACAATAGCAGCCCTTGGCCTGACTCTACAGACTTCACTATTACAGTTTCACATTCAAAGTACTTGTTTGTGTTTCTGAAGAGCAAAGATGTCAGAGGAGCATGAAGTGACACATGACTCCACATCAGTGACATTTATTTAGTCCGCACTTTTGATTCTGTTTTATCACTATTTGATTCTTTCTATTCCATTAATGCTTATCCTCTTAATGGATATTTAAATAATTTTTGAATACTGATAACATAAATGTTTCAGTTTGTGCACCAACTACTTGTATGACTCCTCCTATTTTATTATTTCTGACTGGATATACACTTGTGAATGCAGTTCCAACTCCATCTTCTGGAGCCAAGTGAAATCCAGTCATATTTAAGCATTACTATAAGTCCTGTAGTGGTCATGACTTTACAAGTCTTTAATATTGTAGAATAAGGAGGTAACCAGAGCTCATGTATGCTTTCTTTGTAAATAGTGTCTCATGTTTCTGATGACAAACTATTTTAGGAAACAACTTTACAAGTAGTCTTTACAACTTACTGTTTCAATGAGTGAACTTATGACTCCTTGAGTCATAAGATTATTACTACTTGCAAATTTTTTTTGTTAATTTGTGAAGGAAAAATACACACCTAAACCACACAATTTGGTTTAGTAAACCTAGTTACCACTTCTCACACTTTTTACTCAAGTTTCCCCAAGTCCAAATCATCAGCAGCAAACCTTTTGTACATGAGTGAATAGTAGAGGAAGTTAACCTGTAAACTAAAAAATAGGGAGGTAGAGAATATGGGAGGACAAATTAGGTAAGGACAAACATATACTGTTTCAGTGGCTGAAGATTACCTGAAGCTTGTATGCTACAAGTTACCTGAAGTTAAAACCTCCATGTTAAACGTTTTATGAAGCTTTTAAATTATATGCATACCTAATCAGTACACCCTGCTCCCTATCCTTGGAAATGTGGGCAGCATAACTAATGTCTTTTGTTTTTTTGGTATGGCAAGCAGCCATGCTCTGTGACCATGAAGGTTAAGTATTTGTTTCCTTTCCTTTTGTTATCAGGCTCTGAAGGTCCTGTGCATGAAGCAGACAAACCAAACTGATTTCTGCTTCCCCACCTTACTGGACTGAAGGTTCCTGAAAGCTAGGCAGATTACTCCTTCCCTTGCTTGGCTTGAAGGTCCAGGCACCTGGCCAACTTGGTGGTGTTGATGACCCTACCAAGAACAGGGAAAAGCAAAACAGCTCCCAGAGAACTGTCTGTAAAACAATCAGTTTTAAGACCTAAAGGGAAGCTTCGACTCAAACTCCTACTGGACAATGAGAACATGACCTCCCAGTGGCCAGGAACACTTATACCATAATCTACTTCCTCCAAGAAATGAGGAAGTGAGTTGTTCTTTTAATTGATTTTTGAATCTAGATTATGATTCTTATATTGACACAGTAAACCATGTACTAAGATCTGACAAAATCCGCAGAAGTTCCAGGTCATTAGAAATTGTAAATTAAGTTGTATTATAAATTGTACTACACTGGCTCTGCTTGTAGAAACCCTGGGCTATTCTAATTATCAGTTCTGTGCTAATTACAATTTCCTGTTAAGAAAATAAATGTTTCACTTTAATTTAGAGCTGCTGTTCTGCTAGCATTCCCTAGAGAAAGTTGTATTAAAAGACAGTCTTGTCAATGTCAGGTGACTGTGTTAAAAAAANGTTTCACTTTAATTTAGAGCTGCTGTTCTGCTAGCATTCCCTAGAGAAAGTTGTATTAAAAGACAGTCTTGTCAATGTCAGGTGACTGTGTTAAAAAAAAAAAAAGCCCAACCTTTTTCTGTAGTACTTCCTGTATTAAAAAAGAATCTTCTTTTATCTTCTGGCCAATTCTGTCTTTCCTCCAAGTGCTCTGTTAGGTTCAGGAAGGCTTCATCTAGGCCCACAGGCATAAAATTGGCATCATACTCAGACAGTATTTCTCTAACCTTGATAAACATACAGTGAAAGTTTAAAGCCTTATTGCTGTAAGAGTAGATCTTCATAGACAACTGTGAGGTGAAGAAATGTGCTCTGCAACTACAAGATGACCAAGCATTATTAAACATAGAATAGATTATTATTTGCTACTAGAAAATTATAGTACTGCTTCTCACAAGTTGCAATATATCAATAAGAAGAGAGAATTACGTATATTTTGAGCAGTATTATTTTACTGCAAAAGACATCGATATCAGTGTACACGAACTTCGGTAGTTAATATTTGAGCAACAGTCTGGAGACCTGAGAATTGAGCAAAGCACATGAGATGATGCACCTTTCTAAGTCTTTATTCTGGTAATAAGTAAAATTATTTGTTAAAGCAACATAGGATATCTTTTCCTCACTGATTTTTTGCTATTTATTTCAAATATCTTTTTTAAAAAACAAAATAATCTGTAATTAGAACTCACTAATGCTCTTTGCTCCCCTCTCAAGTAATTACAACTCAAAATTATGACAATGCGTTGTATGACGTTATTACCTCCATGCTTTCTATGTACTTACAACTTCCAAGTTACTAGATTTTGCTCTATGGCTTTGAATTATTAATAATAAGACTTGAACAGTACCAGCAGTTGACTAAACAGTTTCTTAAATTCACACCAGCATCACTACTGACTTCATTAAAATGGTTAAGAGGGATGCGTCCAATGTTTTTTCACCTCCTTGTCCAAAAGCAGTGATGTTTTCTTTAATTTACATCCAAATTCACATCACTGAAGAGTTCAAAATTTAAACTACCACTTTTAATATTATCAAGAACTGATGTATTGATAGAATCTAAATTAAGTATGCTGACTTCAGGTTAGAGAGCACTTTTAGACTTACCTCTTTGCTCACTTTGCTGTACTTTTCAAAGTTTAATGGTATTATAGTCAGATGTGGGCATAGCTTTTTAGCAATAAATCCAGGCATGGCTGCACGCACACCGTATCTCCTAGCGTGGTAATTTGACGTAGACTTAGGAAAGATTAGAAGTTTAGTGTTCAGTAATCAAGTTTTTCTTGAAATTTACCACAAAATACAAATAATCAAGCTCTAATTTTGTATCTCCAGACTCCCCACCTCATCTTTCCATCTGCTTGCATGCTTTAAAGTTTTGTTGGGACACTTTTTACTGTAACTAAAATCCAGCTTACATGGTCTAGTCTAAGAACAGGTGTTTCCTCTGTTACTGTTTTTTTTCTCCACACTAACAAAATTTCTCTGTATAAGTGTCATTATTGTATGGTATATTAAATCTTAGATTCAGGTAATTGATTAGACTAACATTTGACCTTACCAACATATTCATTGATCCCACTGCTACAGGCTTTTCCTTCAGCTCTGGATTGTCTCTCATTTCCACAGCTGCGTAGAAGGCATCCATGTCAATGTGTACAATTGTATTGCTAAGGTTACGGCTCTGTTCCAGTCCTATCACAACTTTGTCCACCTGAGCAGAATAAACCAAAAATTGAAATACCATTAGTACAGCAGATGCACAAGAGTGCAGATGATTCTAAAATTCAATTGCATCTAGCGTGTAATTAAAAAAAAAAAAAATCACAACCCTGAGCAGCACCAAGAAAACAAACCCAACCAAGTTTCTCATGAAACTTGCTCTCAGAGAGAACACCACTTCAGCAAGTAATACAAAAAGTTTTCAAAACCCAACAAACAAACAAAAACACACCAATGTGGAAAAATGGATACATCATCTGATCCAGAGAGGAACTTTGAAAGACAACTGAACACACAGCTTTAGGTACTGTTATGCAGGTTATTTTTTTTAAAGGTCTGAAAACATTATTTTAGAGAATTTCCAACACTCCTAAATAAGGCTATCACACTTCAGAGAATTGGCTTAAACAGCTAAACAAAATATTAGAGCTCACAAGACAGATCAATTCATTTTGTCATGTCAGAAATAAAGTCTCAACTAACCAGGTTCATGTATTGCTAGGTAAACTATCATTAAACATTCATAAAATTCCTCAGTGTTTATTACAGGAATCCATACCGTTTAAGACTGTAACTTACAAACCCACAATGTGACTTTTAAATAAAAGCCTATGCATAAAAAAGTGTGTTTCACTGCTAAAGATGTATCATCTGTTACGTGTAATTTAGCAGGTTTCCTGCTTCATCAGGTCCATGAGGCAGAGACTCAGCACACAGACCTCTCCATTACTTTAATTTTGCTTAATTTGCTTGTGTTCGTTTACCACATCACTTGCAGATCACATGCCTCTTTCTGAAATATCTTTCAACTATGACTGAGGTAAGAATTATGTCAGCAAAAAACATGAGCACATTGTATAAGGTTAAAATTACTATGTTGGGAGTACCATGTATCTTCCAGATATTCCAACACACTAAGCTAATCTCTATAAATCAAAAAGTAAGCTCAACAAATAGGCATTAAAGAGCTCAAGAAAAGCAACTGAAGGTTCATTTTGCTGACAAGGATATAGGTACACTTTCAGAAATTGACTGCAATGTCCTTAAGTTCCTGGAGAGGAATACTTGTTCTAGAGACACTTGAAGACTTTTTCTCTTTCTTTCCTCAACAGAGCTGCTTAATAAAAAACATAAAAAATTTATTTTAAAAAATCTTCGGACTTCAAGACAAATTAAGCAAGCAGCTCTGCATGTTTTAACTACATTGAGGAGTATCATCCTTTTGCAAGCTGATTTGAGGGATGAAGGGAAGAATGAGGCCTCAGACAAGGCTACTCCATTCTGAAGAGCACAATATAACCCCTGAGGCTGAGAAAACTGTCTGACAAATTAAAAGCATAGGGGAAAAGATATTTAAATAACTACAAGAAAAACTTGTAAATTTACATTATTTTTAGCACAGGGTTAAGGGAATACTTGAATCACAAGAAGCACCCTCACTTTAAGCTACACTTTACTGAAAATTTTCAGTTTACACTGAAGTTCAAATTGGTTAATTAATACTGTTAACTGTTCCTCCAGTTACGTAACTTCTATTTCCCAGTTTATCTTATTTGTAACAAACTTCTTTCTGCTTTTTCTCAGTATGGGAAAGACAAGGAACAGGTCCAGAAGAATGACTCAAAGATGATCCGAGGGCTGGAGTACCTCTCCTATGAGGACAGGATAGGCAAGTTTGGGCTGTTCAGCCTAGAGAAGAGAAGGCTCCAGAGAGACCTACCAGTACCTAAAGGGATCAACAGGAGAGATGGTGACGACTATTAATCAGGCAATGTAGTGAAAGGAAAAATTAATGGTTTCAAACTGAAAAAGGGGAGATTTAGATTAGATACTAGGAAAAAATCGTATACTGTGGAAACACTGCAAATGGTACGATGATGAGAAATTACAAAATACATACCAAATAGATAGATGGGTACCTTTGTAATTCTGGAGCACCTACAATTTCCAGATCTATGGGAGCAAATTCTCTCGGGTTTATCAGAAAGCAGTACTAAAAAGTAGAGGTAATTCTCTTGTTGCAGATTGATAACAAGAATAAAGAAGAAAATAAGCTAATGAGACCTGAGTTTACCAGCATCTGAAGATTTGGAGAAGCTGATTAAACAATCAGCAAGTATTAAAACAATCAAATAAGACAAAAAAGACTTGCAAAAGACTCCCAGCCTGGGGAGGGGTAGCTGGTGGGTGACAGGAAAAGGGGGAGGCATTTTGGACATAAGATAAGGACTGGCTGTGTCAGGAGACTGGATACTTCAGTGGAGACTTGGGCACAGATAAGACTAGTTTTGAAAGAGGAGTGATGGTAATCTGGGGATATGGGACAAGAAAAGGTAAACTCAGGATAAGATAAATTTAAAAAAACGGCAAAAACAAAGGAACAAAAAAAAAGGAACAAACAAAGGCAACAACAATCATGAACTGTACATGCAATCTAAATTCAAGATTTTGATATTTTATTTATAGTAGAAAATACTTCTAAAATTAACCAGTGAAAAGTGTGCATATTATCTCCCTCTAATGCAATATGGCAGATGACTTAACAGTCACTCCACTAGAAATAAAGAGGACTATTTGAGCAAGTGGCAGAAATATTTTAAACATGGGACTTGAAACGTAGATTCCACTAAGACCCAGCTGAAGGAATTCCTCTTTTTTCAGCCTTTTTTTTTCTTCTATAGAAAGCAATTTTCAAACAAAACATTAAAAGAAAGCATTATGTTCCAACATCAAAAGCCTGAGTCCAGAAAAGCACAGCATGAGGGTAGTCAAAGCAATTAAAATTTGCTTTCATCAGATGCACTATATATTCTTCAATTAAAAAATCATTCACTAATTTTATAGGATACGTGTCATTTGTTGTGTCTTTTACTTTACAAGAAAGACCGTTCTCTGTGACTGAAAAGTTTTGTGGTAAAGAAAATATGAGAATTAAACTCCAGAAAACTAAAAAAGAAACAACCCAAAAACCCAATATGATAAATTCCTATTAAAGATGAACTAAAACCACTTGAGGTGTATAGGCTTACAACAGACTTTTCAAAGGTACTTGGTAACTGCAATCTCTATTTGGCACAAGGTTGGGACACAGGCATCCAAGTTACAGAAAATATTTGCAGATCTGAACGAACAAAAAAAGACCATACATCAAGCTTTGAGTATACAATCCTCACAATAGCATTCAAAATTATAGAATCATAGAATCATAGAATAGTTTGGGTTGGAAAGGACCTTAAAGATCATCGAGTTCCAACCCCCCTGCCATAGGCAGGGACACCTCCCACTAGATCAGGCTGATGTGATTGATCTTTGTGTTTTTCAGCTCTTCATCTACAAGCAAAAATATCATGCTACTTTGCTGGAGTACTGTGAGTATAATGTAACGAATTCATAATATAAGCTGCACAACACACAAGCCTGTGAAGAAATCAGTAATTCTACATTCAAAGCTGGATTAGACTAGGGTACAACAAGTAAAGCCTGAGGCCACCCATTCAACAATGAGAACAACAGTAAATATTGAGTAATTGCCCACTCAATGTCTGCACTGTGCACAGCACTGTGAACTGAACAAAGCAGGAATCCTGCTACAGAAAAATAGTGAGCAATCATGTAATTGAAGATTGAAACACAGAACAATTGAAAAAAACCCAATTTTAATTGTACTGCACCTAACAGTATTTAGTGCACTACCTTTTTCTTCCTTTAGACAAAATTTCATGCACAGTAATACTTTGGATGCTGTTATCTATCATTAGCAATTGAAGAGAGAAACAGCCTGTTTCTCTCTCTAATTCAGGGTGCTTTTATTTCTTGTGACTGCTTGCCATAATGACTTTTTATTAATTGGCATAAATAAAGAAATTAATTTAGAAGAATAAAATAAAAGAATTAATTTAGAAGAATTGACGATGATCTGCCTCATCCCACTGTGGGCCACTGAACACAAATACTCATATATTATGGAAACAGAAAGGAAATTCAAGACTGATATGATGCTTATTAAAACAGTACTTAATATAATTTTTACATCAACACTTAAAGTTTATCAGGTTTAAAAGAACATTAATTACTTCATTTTAGTAACTCTGAGCACATTTTGGAGTAATTTACAATCTATTCTTCTAGCAGGTTTAAGATTATATAATAAAAACATTGTGCACCTTTACATGGATGACAAAAACTAAAATGGCAGTGAACAATGTGCTTATCACCAGAATTTGATGCAATAAACAAGAACACACAAAAACATTTATTGTTTGACATTCAGTCCAAGTAGTCTCTACGAGTTTAGTACCTGCAGCTGTGCTTTCAAGATCTGTTGTGCAGTAAATTTTTCTTTTAGACGCATCATTTTTTCAATTCGTTGGTTAACTTGTTTATCTTTCTTAAGCTCATTTTCATAAAATCTAGAACCCTGAAAGAAAATTGCAAAAAAAAATAAGGTTTACTTTTTTTTTCCTGTGAACAACCACATTATTATTCAAGTGTTTTGCCACTTTCCATTTACTACATGGAAATAAATGAAACAATGATGCTGTAAAAGTCAAATGCACTTACAATGTTGAGTATTATATTGACAATTAAAGTACATTGCAGAATTAGAAACTATTTAGAAGATGATGATGAAAAATAAATGGGTATAAAAGAGCCTTCCTCTCACACGTATATAGTTGCTCCTTCAAGGAAAGCAATGAATAAGAGGAGACGCAATTAAAACATAAAACAAATAATGTGACTTCCCTTCCTGACTCGTAACAAAAGGCATACAGTGAAATATAAAAGATGAAAATTCAAATCCAGGAAACAGAATAGCTTTCTTACAACATCTGCTTAGCATACAAGAGAAATTACATTTGCAGGAAGAGGTACTGTCTTTCATTGAGCTTTCTTTCATTGTTTGAAGGAAATCTCTAATTTTTGACAGAAATATATACAGGTGTCTATAATTGGAATATCAGTTTTGAAAGCCTGTTTCATAGTTATTTCTATTTCATAACAGGAAATGAAACTGTAATTGTTCCAATTAAATAAGTTGTTCAAATATTATTTACAAGAAAGAGTGAATATAGTAAGACTCCAATGAATAAGGGGCTTGATAGTATATAAAGTACCATCAAAGTGAAAGCAAGTATAACTGAGAGATTCTGACAAGAGACTAACTCCATCTTCTTGTCACCTATCTTTTAGAAAACCTGCCTTCTTTTCTCCAGGCTAAACAGGACCAGGTATTTCAGCCTTTTCTTCTAGATGTACTCCATTCCCTTGATCATGTTTGTAACCCTCTGCTGGACTCTCCTGTCCTGTTCTAGACTGGAGAATTTCCTGTGCTTCTTGAACTGTGGAGCCCAGAACACAGTACTCCAGATGTGACCTCACCAGGGCAGACCAGAAAGGAAGGTAGGATGATTTCCCTCAACCTGCTGGGCACACTCTTTTTAAAGTACCTCAGAGATACTGGACAACAGATAAAATACCAGGCAAAGAATAATCAAACCAACCTTAGTAGCTTCCATGATGATTTTATTGATTTTCTCTTTATCCAAACCTTGCATTCCAGCTTTGTTATCGTTGAGGCCCATTCTAAGAAGAAGTCCATCATTGCAGGATCCATTATGCACTTTTTTCATGTTATCCATAGTACTTATAGATAACAAACACTTCTTTTAAGACTTATGTGCCTGAAAAAAAGAATTGAAATAATGCATTTATTTCTAAGTTCCAGATGAATAATATAAAAAGTACAGAAATAATTTACTGTATTTATTGAATAAGCATTTAATACTTACGCAGAAAATTACATACTTAGCCTAAAATTGAAAAGCTGCATTCCTTTGAAAGGCCTGACCTGTCACATTCACCAGCTAAAGACACTTGTAACTCTACTAGCATTTGGAGACAATGATACTTTTCTTTTTCATTAACTTAAAAACATACTTTGACACCTTATTCAAAGCTCCTTTACAGAAATAACTGAACACCTCATATAAAAGCTAGTACCTTACACATTCATGAGATTTATGCCTCTGTGTAATTCTGTCAGATGAAACAATACTGCCTTAAACAGAAAATACTTTTCACTAGATTATATTAAAAGAAAAAAAATTGTATGATTTTTAAATTACAGAACACTGTTAATTCATTCCTCACTCTTGCTCTAGACTAGCCATAGAATCTTTCCCACTAATTTCCAGCCCAAATTTGAAACTTCTGTTTGTTATAAGCTCATCTTTTACAAACAGATGGTTTCAATTTAAAGTTTTTAATAAAACCCTATTGTTAAATCCAGGGTAAAACTGATGCCTTCTTTCTTTCCATTAACTTGTAAAGCCACGGTATCTAACTAGTAGAATTTACAAAGCCTTCACTACTCAATTAGATGCTTATACAGAGAGGTACTTCTTATAAGTGAACTTCAGACATCTCTTGTTTATGAAAGTAAATATCTGAATCCTTTGACAGGCTCTAGTTATTAGGTAAATTTTCTAGTTGTAAAATTTCTCTTAAAAAATTAACAAAGCAAATTTTTGCCTCTGTATCATGTGTCTGTGGTCTTATTTTCACCAGATTAAAATAAAGAAAATCTAAGTGTGTGACACTGGCATAAGTCACTTATTATGTACTTTCATTGGGAAATCATACTGAAAAAATGTCTAACTGCTTTAAGTTGCTGACTCATAAACCACTTGAGTTTTACACTCATGTAAGAAGCACACTTACTCCTTCAAGCTGCTCCCTTTGTCAGGAGCCCTTCCTGTTTAGAGAAGCCACATCCTTTCAGGCACATACAATAGCTGAATAATCAATCCCAAATCTGAGAGTGTTAAGACTTTTTTTTTTTTCTTTAAATGCCATTTTTTCTCTCCAGGACTTAAGTGGATCTCATCAGCGATCAAACTGAATCTCATCAGTGATCAAACTGAAGACAGTCATGTGGTATTTTTGCACTTAGAGATTAATTGTTGCTATTGAAGAATGGTATGTATGACTTCCTAAAATAACCAGAAAGTGATGAATTATTATCTTGACCCTTTAGATGCTATTACAATGGCAACAAGGAATTGAAGTGGCTTCATATCGGACATCTATCTAATAAAAGATCACAATGGTGAACATTTCCATTGACTTTTCACTTACGATTCGTAATTTACACAGACATTTATTGGAACAGGTTTGTTAAGACTTGAAAAGAAAAATAACTTAACACAACATTCTTAAGTGTCATCTCAAGCTCCCAAGCACTCATACATTAATTAGCTCCACAATGATTATTTTGTTATTGGCTATCTCAGATAAATAACGGGCACAATAACCAGTAAGTACTTTCCTCAAGGTAAAAGCCTCTCCACTGTTCCCCATGTCTCTTTTATGACCCTTTCCCTTCAAGATAGTGGAATAAACACAAGACTGCTTTCATTTACAATTGCAGTCGTTTCAGTATTATTTTAGCTGCTCCTTATTCCTGAAGGTGTCTTTATCCCTAGCACATGCAAAACATTCAACTTCTTCATTCAGATCACTCTTAAAGGCTCGGTTTTATAGCAGAGGCTTTAAACAGTAATTGATGGAGGTCAAAAGCTTTCTCTTCCCCAGTTGTATATCCAGTGAGAAACAAATGATCATGATGGTACCAAGTCTCACAAATGGTAGTCTCTTGATGTATTTTATCCTTTCAGCTTTTAGGGTGGAACAGATATGTTACTAGGACCAGCTGAAAAAGTATATACATCAAACACCACATTACTTGTAATTAAGAAAAAACCCTGACATTAGTTCTCCACCACAGCTTAAAGATTCACAGAAAGCAAAAACATTAATAACAACTGATACAACTTTCATCTATTTAACCCAAACAGAACCTGAAGATCTTTATTTCAGACCAACACACCTGAGAAAAAACATATGGTACTGAGCATATTGAAACGCTAACAATACTATTTAAAAAAAAACAAACAAAAGCTACAGTAACACAATAGATATAGCACTGTCAGAAAAATTAGAGGATCATCTACATATAAAAAATGAAAATAGAAACATTAATAGGAAATGCAAGACCAGCAGTTTAAAACACTAGCCAAAATATTAACAGAATACAAGTGTAGAAACTACAATGGACAAGTAGTAGCTGTTCTCATGGAAAACTGGAATAAAGAAAAGATTTAGCTTGTAGTGAAAAAAATCTTTAAAAATTTTGCTACAGTAACTTAGGAAAAACGGGTAAAGGTTTAGATTTTAATGAAAACCTTACTTACTATAGTCTAGGCAAATAGGGACATATTTTTTGCATGCTGTCACCTCAAGAAGCTGCTGCAAGACTGAGCTGTTTCCTCCAACAGAACACACTAAACATCTCTCAGCATCATACTAAGAAATCAGAGAAGTCTGTGAAGGCAGTTTGCAATTAAATGCTATCCCAATATTTCTGTGATTTGCAGGTAGAGGGGAGGAAGCAGGAGAAACATCTCTAAGTTGGGGGGGGGTGTATCTTTCCAATTGCTGGAAGAATTTTTAAGGGCAAAGAGGAAGACTTTAGCAGAGGATGACGACAGTTAACACAAAATTAAAAAATGTGAAGAGAACCATAAAACAGCATTACTGTGTAGGAAGTTTTGTTAGTAACCTAAGATGCTTACAAGCAGAAAAAGACTACTAATAAAAACCCAAACAAGCTCTTGTACAAGCAAGCACAGAAGCTCAACTAAACAAGTCAGACAGGGTTATGCATTACATGAAAGTATCAAGAAACTGAAAGAACAGTAATACCAGAGCAACAATTTAATTTTAAGTGCCTCTATCTTTATTGAAATTAAGCACATTTTTGGATGGTTGACTGAACCTGCCTGAAGAAAATAGCTTGTATTTGATCCTGTGCCACTCCTCCAGTCTGCCTTGAGTAAAAATCCTCCAGTGGCAGCAACAGAAACCCGGTAAGCTATGAGAAAACTTAAATGCTTTCATATTATTATTTTAATGTAATAAAATAATAGGTAAGAGTAAAAATTATTCTAAGAATATTCAGTTCAGTGGACACAGTGTTATCATGCATTTTACTAACACTTGCAAAGTATGTTAACAGCTTGCCTTTTACTGATAGTGTTTAACAAGTTGTTGGAAAGAAATACCAGGATTGGAAAAGTACACTAGTATGAAGAAGCTTGAAAAACAATTTATTTCTATACTGAATCAAGATCTGATGCACATAAACTCTGTACCTTTATTTCTTGAATTTCTAAGACATGAACAAACATTCATTCAACAAACTAGGGGAATTCAACTCCGCTAGTGATATTTTGACATCTGGTATTTAGAAGCTTATACCACAAACTCCATTAGTGCATTTGATTTCAAACTACTTGATTTATCCTCTACTTGGATAAGGATTTTATCCGAAATTCACATTGCATTACATACTTTCTGAAAAGAAGTGCACCTGTCTTTTGTGAATATTCATTTGGCAAGGAAACATTCTGGCCAGCAAGATCAAACCTAGCAAACTCTTTAACTCTCATTTCCGTGTAAAAACATGTTCCTCTGATAATGATTTAAGTACAAGCTGCTCTAAAATTTCACTCTCTGCAGCATAAAGCATCAACAAAGATATGTGCAAGTAAGCTCTTTAGACAGACCTTCTGAACTATCTACTCAATTCTTTCCAGACAGAGGGAGTTCGATATTTACTAGAGCTTTGGTTTCCAAATAATCCCGAGAAAAGGACTCCTGTCAGTTTAGATCTGGTAGCAATTTATGAGTAAATCACTGACAATAAGAACTGTAAATGGCAATATTAGCATTTAATAATCACAGCATTAATCACGTAGGTTTCCTACCACTGCATTCAGAACTGCTACTATTTCACTACTCTCTCCCAACATATAACAAAACCCAATTCCATAGAAAACAGAATCTTATAAGAAAGATGTATTATTACATACGTAATAAGCCAAAGTATGTGAAAAATTAATACTGAACAGAAAACCAGGCCAGGATTCCTGGAAGCAAAAATTCCCAGTACCCAAGGTGACACTAACAAAAAGGACTACTTTTCAAGTAGGATTTTTCTTCAAACTTTCTAAAAATGTAGATCACATACAAGCACCTAGAATTAGCCTTCAAAAACCAAAGCACTAGAATTGTATCTTTTCTGAACTCACTGGCTCTAAGATATAACAAATTAGAGATGATACAATCCTTTTAAGAAGTAAATTCACACTGCAAAGTAAATTGGTAACAGAGATTGCTTCTGCCAGTGCCCTCCCCAAAACTTCAAAATACATATTTTATGCCATTTATCAAACTGATTCATTCCTTTCTTATGTGAAGAGCGACACAAGTGAAACAAATAGAATATTCATCCCCTACTGTTTTTCTGCAGGCAAGGCAAAGTACAATTCCTTGTAAAACTTGGCTTAAACTTCTCTGTCTGAATAACCTGGTGTCTTTTAATTATCAAATTCTGTTCAAAGGGCAGAGAACTGTGGTGTCATCTTCTGTCTCTATTTACCGTTTTACAAGACCTTTTAAGTGTAAAAAAATTACCTCAAGAATATAATCAAGTTCTTCTAGTACTTCAAAACTACTTGAAGCAGTAGTTTTAGCAGTTCAATCTACAAGAAAGTAATGAAGGTACTGAACTATTTATTATTAATAAACATAACCTGTAAAAACTGCACAAGAAGCAGTGCTGTGCAACCTTGTTTCTACAGATATGCATTCATTGATAACATTCATACATATCAGTAACCTTTTGGTTTCTTTTTCTTTGGTAGAAAACTTGAATACAGCATTTAGAGATTTTTTTAGAAAAACCCAGTCTGAATAATTTTTATTTTGGAGTCTATACTATCAGGCAATATGCTGTGAAATAAACGAAGTTTCTTTATGAATTCTCTTTATGAATTCTCTTAAGAAAGACAATCTTAAATTTAAGAACACACATTACCGTGAGGATAAATATATAAGAAAATGTTTATCCAGTGTTCAAAGCATTTGAACAAACACAAAACCTGAAAATACAGTGATGTAAGAAAGACTTATAAAAAGGGGAAGAAAAAAATTAAGTTTCTCATTTACTGATGCTCATGACTGACAACTTCAGAAGTAAAATACAAAAAAAATCAATTTTATGTTACAAGTACAACATAAGTGATACAGAGCAATAGTATTTGTTCCACTATCTGTTCCACTATTTTATCAAAGGTCATTGTTATTTCCTGTTAAAACAGTAATTTTTAAACTTCTCACAGCCTGTAAGACACTAGAAGGGTATAGGTTGAGCATGGGGGGCTTGTGATGAAAGAAAAAGCACAGCACTCGAAGCACAAAATAAAGGCTCAGTAGAAAAGGCAACTGAAATGTGGTCTTAGAATAAGGAAAACATTCCTTGCAAACTGAAGTGGTAGACTGCGCTTTCTGAGCACATCTGACACATTACAGTTTCTAACGTATGTGTCCTCCATAGGACTAGACTAACGCTACTTCAGAGAAAAGCCTTTTAAAGCACAGATAAAACAAACTAAAGGTATGCAGCTCCAGATCATTCCTTTACAAACATACTCCAACTACACTGTATTCTTATTACAAAGATATGGCCTGTTCTAATTAAGAGTAATAGCATGAAAAAGATGGTCAGAACATTAACTGAGAGAGCTGAATTTACATAAGATATTTGCAATTCAAATATACCTTATGGAAAAACATAAGCTGGTGAAATTATGGAAAAAATAATAGGAGGATGTGGCAGATGTAAAAACATCTGTTAGCAGAGACAAAGCATTACATGAGAAGCTGAAAAAGACAAAAATGTTAGCATCCGGTATTTGTTAATCTTCAGTCTGGTTACAAAATACTATCGACAATCAATAATTAAACAATTAAATAAACACTTTCTCCCATAAGAGTAAATATGTTAAACAACCTGAAGAAATATCTCTACACAGCATTGTGGGGGGTTTGGTAGCTGGCTTGGTTTTTTTTTATTAACACCTGCTTGAACCAGGCTATATTTAGGAAAAAAAAAAAAAAAAGATACTTCTGGAACTGAGTAGTCCTAGACTGAAAGTATAACAGCATGTAGTTATATAGCACACATCAGTGCACAAAAGATTTGCTCAGACATGTCTCTTCACCTCCTGCACTAAATCGAGATAGGGAAAGAAGTTCATTTAGAGTTTACTGAGGAAAATACATCTGGCTTTACAGATGATATCACTTTAACTTCATCACCATACTACAGTGAAGAACTATAAATTATTCTATTATTCCCATATAAATCATTATATACAAAATTCAGCTACTCTCCTTGCTTAATAGATGCAGTACAATGAAATGGACTCCAAGAAAAAATATTTTGCTTAGTTTCTTTCCAAACAGTTGGTGAACCAAAGAGAATTTGCTAACACTTTCTATATTATTGTCTAAAACACAAGCCACAGTACACTCACAGAGAATTTTTCTATGCATCTCAGTGATTACACAACTATTGAGGAATCTGTGTCTGCTTTTTATTTTAATTCTTTAAGCTATGGTGCTACTTTACCAGTCACTCTCAGTGATATGTTCATTGCAAATATCTTTATAGCCATGACTTTCAGCAGATACTAGTAGTACTTAGCTGCTACATACATGGACAAATAACTATGTCAATATTACCACCTTTTTTTAAAAAAAACCCAAACAACCCACCCTCAATAGAAACTTTCTGGCAACATAGCATGAAAAAATTACGTGACGATTTTTCAAAAGGTGTCAGCCTTGGCTATGCAATATAACCAGAATGTGTGTTCCAAAACTTAAGTTTCCCCAACGAATGCCATTTAAGATCCTTTCCCCCCCCCCCCCCCCCCCCAAAAAAAAAAACCCAAAGGGAGATGAGCCAACACAAATCTTAAATCCTTGCCAAACTACATCTGTTCGTGAATTTCGTAGCGACACATTTAACTACCTTTTTTTTTTCCTCCCCTTCTTGCTACAACTATTGCTCCATCCATAAACACTAGCAAGGACACCTAAGAAAGTAACTGAGGGAGAAAGACAAAGAGGGAGGAAGGAAGAAAGAGCACTTCGTCCAGAAGCAGCAACACATTAGAAGGGCCAAGACGAGCTCACAGCGGAGGCTGGCTGCCCGCCCACCCACCACCACTCCTGGCCTCCACAGATGCCCCAAGACAGGGGAAGAAGGAAACGGCGCCGTAAAGAGCGAGTCCACCCGTGGTTACTTACTTTCCACCCTGCCGCCGGCACCCGCCCTCACCTCAAATGTCAGCTGGAACACCTCCCGCCTCTTTCTGCCTCCACCATTTTTGCTGAAAGTGTAGGGCTCGCTCTTTGGGGCCCGCCGGTATGGGACGGGGAAAAGGAAGATGCTGGGTCGCTTCACCTAGCTAAGGAGCAGTCCCAGCAATCCGTATCAAAATAAAGCCAAGATCATGCAAGCAGTCTTGCTGTCCCTGTCTGGAAACAGCAGAGTTCCCCACCTCAATAGGGGTACAGAAACAATGTCCACCGGTAGCGCAATAGAAATGAGGGAATCGAGATGGCGGCCACCTGCCGGCGGACTTCACCTCCCAGCAGGCAGCGCTGCGCTAGCGAGCACGGCCATTACTTTTCCTGAAAACCAGCAAGGGCCGGTCTTCCACAGCCACACTAGGGAGTAGAGTAACTACAATTCCCGGCAGGCCCTGCCGGGTCTGGCCAGTAGCACTGGGAGGGAGGGCGTGGGGTGGAACGGGTAAATAGAAGCACAGAGCACCCACCTCGCGTAAAATGGCGGCGGCCGGAGTGGCGGAACTGTGAGCAGAGTGCGCGGCAGTAAAGCGGTCGCGCGCTCGCCCCTCCTCCTCCTCCATCACCCTCTATGTTGCGGCTCTTGCTGTAGCCTGCCGAGCTACAGTAAAGAAGAAACCCGAGGCTTTGTGGCTCAGTACCGGTCGGTTGCTGGCAGGAGCAGACAGTGTTGGTGGCAATCGCGGGTGCGAAGCGGTGCCGCCTCAGGTGGAGCTCGCTACTCCCGTCCCTTCGTCAGGAGGAAGCTGCGGCTGCTGTGGGCGGGGGCCGCTTTGGCTTTTCCCTGCTCGGTGGTTGCTGCAGTTCCAAGGGTCTCCATGTCGGATAACCAGAGCTGGAATTCCTCCGGCTCCGAGGAGGATCCCGAGACCGAGCTCGGGCTGCCTGTTGAGCTCTGCGGGGTGCTCAGCAAGGTAAGCCTCCACTCCCTCGCTTCGCGGCCTCGCTCCTCTCTGCGCTCCGGCCCCCTGCCAGCTTCTCTGCTGTCAGCCCCGTGATTCCTGGGAGAACCTGGCCGAGGAGGCGGTGGGCTGGCCCTGATGTGGAGGGAGAGCCGAGATCTCCGTGAGAGGCGCTGACATGGCCCGGGCAGCCGCCACCTGACGGACCCTGCCAGACAGCCGCTGCGGCCCCCGCCGCCAACCGCCTGCGTCCCCTCCTCCGTCGGCCACGGGCGCATCCCCGCCGCCGGGCCCACTTCTGCCCCAGCGCAGCTGACGCCCTCCCCGGGAGGAAGCCTCTCTTCGGGGAGAGAACTGCGGGCGCCTCTGAGGGAAGCGTCGTTGCTACCCTACCCTGGGTGTCCCTTGGCGACCCCGCAGGCTACCCGGCCTGAAGTGGTAGAGAGCCGGGCCCTAGAGGAGGTGGCGGTCGGGTGTCTGCGCCCTGGTAGGTCTTTGAAAATAAACTCTTTTTTTTTAGCGATTTTAGCACTGAAAATAAAATAACTTGCAAGTATGTGTCAGGTGAGACTGGGGACTTTTATTTTCAGATGCAATTTAAAGTTGAATTACTGAATTTGAACACCGCAGATTTTTTTTTTTTAATTACAGAAAGTACCTTTAGAATGTAGTTGAACTATCTTTAAACTTAAAACATGACATAACCGTATGTTTTTTGTCCTGTCCCACATGATAAGGCTGGATACAAGGCTGTGTAGGAGGCTTGGTCACAGAATACAGAGATTATAGACTGGCCCTAAATAATGTGAAAACAGCCATGGTGGGGCCAGGACTCTCCTGTTTCTGAAGGTCTTGCAGTACTGCTTCTAGCCTGAAAATGTATCCAGCCTCTGAGATGAGAGGTGCTATTAGGAAGAAAGAATGGTCTCAACTTTCTTTTGTAAGATTTTGTCATCTAATAGTGGGTGGGGGGGATAACACAGGTAGGAGATTTGCATTTAGNCAGCGCAGCTGACGCCCTCCCCGGGAGGAAGCCTCTCTTCGGGGAGAGAACTGCGGGCGCCTCTGAGGGAAGCGTCGTTGCTACCCTACCCTGGGTGTCCCTTGGCGACCCCGCAGGCTACCCGGCCTGAAGTGGTAGAGAGCCGGGCCCTAGAGGAGGTGGCGGTCGGGTGTCTGCGCCCTGGTAGGTCTTTGAAAATAAACTCTTTTTTTTTTAGCGATTTTAGCACTGAAAATAAAATAACTTGCAAGTATGTGTCAGGTGAGACTGGGGACTTTTATTTTCAGATGCAATTTAAAGTTGAATTACTGAATTTGAACACCGCAGTTTGTTTTTTTTTTAATTACAGAAAGTACCTTTAGAATGTAGTTGAAATATCTTTAAACTTAAAACATGACATAACCGTATGTTTTTTGTCCTGTCCCACATGATAAGGCTGGATACAAGGCTGTGTAGGAGGCTTGGTCACAGAATACAGAGATTATAGACTGGCCCTAAATAATGTGAAAACAGCCATGGTGGGGCCAGGACTCTCCTGTTTGTGAAGGTCTTGCAGTACTCCTTCTAGCCTGAAAATGTATCCAGCCTCTGAGATGAGAGGTGCTATTAGGAAGAAAGAATGGTCTCAACTTTCTTTTGTAAGATTTTGTCATCTAATAGTGGGTGGGGGGGATGACACAGGTAGGAGATTTGCATTTAGTATAGTTTTATTGGATTTTTTTAGTCCATTGCAACGTTTTCTGTTGTTTAGGTACTTCCATTATTGCTAACTAGTATTTATGGACTGTAATTGGTTTTTGTGTTGGTGAATTAATAATCCGTAATTAAGTCCAGGTGCAGCTTGTTACTCTTGTGGTATGTGAAGCCATGGCTTCTGACACTGTAGCTTGGGTATGTGTACACTTTTTATGTTTCTGGATGATAGTGCTGATGGACTCTGCCTTTCCTGTGAGAGCGTGGGTTGTAATCTGAATAGTCAAGCATGGTGAAACCTATTGCAGTAAGTATGCTTAAGAGATAAGTTTATCTTTTGTCATTTGATGTCTGAGACAAAATAATTAAAATGAAATGGTAGCATATCAAATTTTCTGCTGAAGAAATACCTATTTATTAATATTTCTGGAATTTAATCCTGTGGGGAGGTGAATGAACTGCAGTTCTCTTTGTGCTTCATAGTGTTTCACTTGTTGTGCTTGTTGGTAAAGGGAAGCTTTGAAGGAAACAGGGCAATTTGGTAATCAGAAGTGCTAGAAACTTATTAGAGGTATGTCGTGTTGGTCTCCTTACATGTTTTAGAGCTTTGTGGGTTTTTTTCCGTTGTATTTCTGCTAACTGCTAAAGTATGTACAAAGAAAGAATTTCAGTGTTGAAATGTCTTTTTTGAAACTTAAGAATCTTTGAGAAAATTATCATCTCTGCCAGAATCTTGTTCCCCCTACACTTTAAGGAGGGCTTTAATTTGTGGCACATCTTGATTAGAACAGCAAATGCATGATTGACTGCTATATTTGTCTCATTTAACTCTGTCAGTGAAAGGAAGGTGCTTTCCTCTCTCTCCCTTGCTGGTTTGCCCAAGATAACTTTTGGCTCTTTTGCATCTGAAAGGAATTGGGAGTGTGAGAGATGGAAAACGAGGAGGGCAGAAAATAATCTACCTCTGAGTTCTTGTGCTATCAGTTCATGTACTGAGTACAGCTGAGGCCTTCTTAAAGAAATACTGAACTTCATGATTTGATGTATTCAGAGATCACAGGGGGCTAAATCTTTGGAGAACAAACCAAGGCTTTAACTACACTTCGAAATAGTTTTTCTCAGCTATAAAATTTAACTTGGAATTCCTTTTGTTATTGCTAGAATTAAGTTGTAGTTATGGGCTATGCGTTAACTAATACATGTAGTATAATATGGAAGCAAGCCTGTTAATTGACTTTCTTCTTCATTTATGGATTACAAAATAACAAACAGAAGTTAGACTTGAGGGCTTAAAAACTTGCTTCTCAGAGCTTTTTGTCAGAGTGGTAATCATGATCAAATAATGTTATTTGTAAAATAATTTTCAATGCTTTCATTTCCATTTTGTGCTGTGGTTGAAGTCTCCAGCATCAATGTAGTCAAAAGACCTGATACTCTGTCAGTGTCACAATGTGCTGTTGGGAAGATTGTGCCAGTACAAGATTACTAACTGTAACTTTTAGTCGCTTCTTAGTAGATCTTGTTCCTGGAATACTAGTTTTATTCTCTATGTGAATGCCGAGTCCGTAGAAAATTCTGAATAATGAGAGGGTGATTGAATATGTGCCAATAACAAATACCTTAGTGTGTTTAATGCCTAAAGCAGTATCTATGGACAACAAATATTAAATTGATACAGAACTTATTACTACAGACTATAATATTTATGTACTTTGCTATGGAATAATGCCATGTTTGTATTTATATTAAGAGAATTAGATACTTTAGCAAAATAGTTTTGTAGAAATTTTATATTAAAGTTACTTCATATTCCACTTAAATTTGGCTTTTGTTCTAACTCCAGATTTTAAATCAAGTGGCTAAACTCACTTTAATGATTGTTTAAATATTTTTCCCCTGCTTCCCTTCTCTGTAATTTGTGCCATCAGTATGTTTGTTACCTTTATTTTAACTGCTCTTAGCAATGCATCCTGCCATTAAGGCATGTGTTGTGTTATTGTTCAATTGAAACAATTATTTTTTAGCACTGGTAGGAGTTTGTAAAATTCTGTAAGAGTTTGGACTAGAATTGACTTCTCAAATGAGAAAAAAAATTCAAAATGAGTTGCTTTTTTATCATTATACCTTAGAATCTAAGAAGTATCAGCCACACTGTTTTTTTATTGTATTCTGTTAGCTGATCTTGAGAATATTTTTTTTTTTTTTACAGTGGACCAACTACATTCATGGGTGGCAGGATCGATGGGTTGTTCTGAAAAGAAACACGCTCAGTTATTACAAGTCTGAAGATGAAACCGAATATGGCTGCAGAGGCTCTATCTGTCTGAAAAAAGCTGTGATTACAGTAAGTGCTATTTTATTGTTTTCATGTTTTGAGGCATTATATATTTGTGGACTAATGTTTGGTGAAAGCAGACAGAGGTATGGCAAATTCTCTGGTGTCACCTGTTGTGAAAATTAGTATTATCAGTGGAATACTGTGAAGCAAGGCAAGGAGTTCTAAGAAAATAAACTGTTCTCATTTGCCATAGCACTAAGCAGCTTTTCATCTCTTACAGTAGAGGTTTGTGTGAGTAGGGAAACAGTTTACCTCTGGAGGCTCCAAAATATTCCCGGAGTCTGGTTTAAGACCCTGGCCAGCTTCCCAAGGGAGAGAAGTACCATCCATCACAGTCTTAACTCTTTGTTCTAGAAGGTAGTAGTTCTTCACTGTCTGTACTTTCTGCACATGACACTAAAACATTTCCAAAAGAAAATGTTCTTCTGTGCTTCCTCTTCTGAACAAGTTAGTGTGTTGCTATTTTTGTCCAATGCTATAAGATCTGGTATTGCACTAATAAGAGCAAAAAGCCTACGTGGTAGTCAAATCTCATGAAGATGAATTTGCCTTAGAAAAATCTTCTTTTTCTTCCTGCATGTTCCTTTGCTACTGTTAAATAGTGATTCCAATGATGTGATTTTGGAAAAAATGTCACACAAGTTCCTAGAACTGTAACGTTAAATCTCACTATTTATGTTCTTATTCAGGAAGATGCAGGGACTTTTTTTTCAGCTGAACTAAGAGCAACAAAGAGAACTTTTATTTCTTACTAGTACTGAGCCTACAAATATAATTTTGTTTAAAATATCTTGATTTGAAAACAGAAAATCCTGGTTTGATTATATCAACTGTATACATTGTGTGGAAAAATGCTTGTTAGGGGACAGCAGATTTTTGTATTTAGACTTCTGACAGGCATTGCAGTCTTCTGAAAATTTAAACTGATTGTTTATTTTAAAGCTCTTGTAAGCTGCTCAGGATTTTAGAACTTGTTCAAGATTTGACTTATTGTTCACTAACATAGTTGAGTAACAGTCTGTAGGAATTCTGCTTTCAGCTTACTTCTGTAGTAATGCCAACCTCTGATCAGGACTTTCAAAAATGTCTCAAGCTCGGTAGCCAATGGCTTAATGTGCCAGGCAAGCAGAGAAAGGGAGGTGGTGACAAGCAGATAGGCCAGGTGTTGTTTGCAAGTTTGCTATAGAGCTCGCTTCAGCAACCTGAATACTGGTTGCAGTGGTGGAGCGAGATGCAGTGATGCTGCTGTTGCTGCTGCAATGTCTTGGTACATTACGCTCCATGAAGGGAAGCTGGCAAGCTTATCTCTTGACTAGGAGGTGTGTAACACTGGCACGTACAAATTTTTTTTTTTCTCTTATCTGGAGCTTGTTACATCTGGTAACTTGGAGTTGAATCACAGTATTTTTTTCAGTTCTTAAGCTTTTCCTCTACATTAAAAAAAAAAAAGCTGTAGTTGGAGAAAACATGAAAAAATGAGTACAATTCACAGATGAACTTTTAATCTGATATTTTAGTTGTTCCGTTTTCATTCATCCTCTTGCTTTGTTTGTGGTATTTGTCAATTTAATTGCTTGAGTGTGGTTTGAGATGGCATCTATGAAACTCTAGTAAAGTCTAGTAAATTATTTGTAGCTGCCGCTAAAGGGATTGCTCTGTAAGTCCTAGAGTTTCAGGAATACTTTAGGACCATTTCATGTCTCTGTGATGTAGAAATTTACTTTGAAACTGTCATGGTGTTATTCCAGTTCTTATTTTTCAGTTATTATTCTAAGTCAGTTTTATCATGAATGCTTCTGATTTTATTTGGTTGCAAACTGATGTTTTTAATAGAAAATTAATTATGCTCAAAGTATTCTTCCTGAAGTGAATAGTTAATACTTAATTTCTTGTCCTTGCCTTACTAACTGTAAGCTTACTAGGATGCATTCTAAATGCATCAGAGAACATCAACCAACTGCTAAACTAAACGTTGAGATGATAATGTTGAGATGAACTTTTGCCATCAGTGGAGCTTAATTCTTTGTCATGTGATAACTTGGGTAGAGGGAGAAGTCATGTGTCTAACTGTCTTGTTGTTCAGTAGTACTAATTTGATATCATTGGGATCTTAATCTTGAATATTTCTCATCAGTCTTTCTCTCTATTATAAGTTTAAATTTCCTTAATCTTGCTTATCCAGAGCTGGGCTTAGAGTGCATTTCACGAAGTTTTCCTTAGCACAAAGCAGGATTTAAGTGGTATGAGATGATGTTGATGGCCATAATGTTTCCTCAAAGGAATAGATTTTCATGAAGCTTTCTTTTAGGTACTCAGATTACATATGCATGTTTGGATTCAATAGATAATGTAATAATTTTGTGTATAATTGATGCTACTAGTGGTATAAGATATGTGCTTAGTTGATATGTAAGCACAAATTCAAAAAGGTTCTCTTGCTGAGTAATCTTCCTGTATTATATAGCAATGAAGATCAGCTTGATGGTAAGCAGTGTGATAAGACATAGTATTGAGACAACATTGTATTCAGAAGGCTTCAGTCACTTCTGCTCTTGTTTTATCATTCCTATCACATATGGCAGAGATTGACAGACAGATAATTTTACAGACGTATTTTATAGGAAGACATTCATCTCTGCCCTCATTATTTAACAAGGAAGTCTTCTTAAATTAGGTTCTTGAAATACTTGAAGGAGCTATTTTAAGTCTGGAATTATAATATCATCTCTCCAAACCAGGTAGGTTCCTGTGGTAGTAGTTTTTAATCGATTGGAAAAATGGCATCTGTTTGGACTACTTCTTGTATTAATCACTGCCATTGAAAAGAGCGAATTTCTTTTTTTTTTTTTTGGGGGGGTACAGTCAGCTTACTGCATCAAGTAATGAACTGTCAAGAATTGGCCATGTGAGCTAAATTATGTGAGAGGACAATGCAAATCATAGAATATGTTGAGTTGGAAGGGGCCTTAACCCCTGGGCAGCATGCAGGGACAGATCAGGTTGCTCAGAGCCTCATCAGGTCTGGCCTTGGATGACACTAGTCAGTAGGTTGCTCTAGCCAGTTAAGGAAAAACTTTTCAAAGGTGTTTATTTTATAACAATGTGGAAGCTTGAACACATGTTGAAAGTTTTTCTCTGTGGTCAAGAGATGGTAAGAAATCACCGGTGTCACACACACAGATTTGTGCTTTGTTACATTAAGGTATTCTGAACATCCTAAATTACTGCTGTGGTTTGTTGTCAAAGTCAGACAGTGTTTATTAAAGAAACTCTTCATCACCATGAAGCCTTATAGTTCTTTCATTCCTAAAATCAAACTTTCAATTGAGATTTTTGTATATAGGGTTAGCAGTGGGTGCTTACAGCAGTCCTGGTTTGGTAGATCTCTGGGATTCAGCAATGGAATTGGAGAGTCTAGGCTGTATCATTAAAAGAACACGCAGAAATATTCTATAGTTCTGGAAGTCTTAATTCACAGCAAACTAGCTTGTGCAATTTTTTCTTTGATTACTTTGTCTATTCTGGTGGTGCCATTGTGGATTTTGCACCAATTAACTTACACTAACTCATACAATCCCAGTGTGGTACCTCAGGAATAACATGGTATGCGTAGAATAGCTTAAGACAGAAAGGAACTCTGAAGACCTGTGCTGTGTTGTGTGTGTGCCCCTGCCTTCCCTTCAGACCATCTCACAGAAAGGCCAGCACTAATTTAATCCTGGCAGTAATTTATCATAATAATTTTTCAAACCTGCTTATAAATCTTAACAATGAACTGCTTATCTCATGAGTTCTAGGGTTTTTTACTGAAAGGATTTACCTGGTTGGGATAGCCCTTCAGTATGGGTTTATATGGAGGATCTTGAAAAATGCTTAGAGATATGTCATGCTTATTAAAATTTAAGTATGCTCAAACTTAGTAATGTATTTTTTGTCACTAGAGGTGAATATGTACACAGAAAGAGTTCCAAAGCTTATGTTCCAACTTACCTTTTAATTTTTTTTCTGATAAATATTGTATTTACCATGTTGTTACAATGTAGTGGTCTCTATTGGTCTCTTTCTACACACAGGGATGTAGAAAAACTTCTAATATGGTAGCTTAAGCCAGGTGCAATAATTGTGATGCAGTAATTTTCCTTGAATTTGGTTAATGTTAGCGTGCTATTTGATTTAGTCTCTTTTTAGAACATGCTTGTTTTTTTGTAAAGATATGTTTATGGAGTTCTGTGAAAATGCCTGGACCAGAATTGAGCAATAAATTCAGTCTGAATAATGGGGATATTTTCATTGAACTCTGTTTTCCAGAAAGAGTAATTAGAAAGTACTGTTGCTTAATGAAGCCAGAAATGATGTTTTATTAATATGCAAGTTGCAAGCCATTCCCCTTTAGAATCAATTTCTGAAAGGGTAGATTTTTTTAATATTTATTGTGACTATCTGGAGCTCACTATAGGCAAGCAGAAAACTAAAGGCTACCTGAGGCAGCTTAATGAATTCTCTTACCATTTTAAATAAGAATATATTGCTCACATTCATGCTTTAAGCTAGGATTAGTATAAATGTGTTCTAGTTTATAAAAAGAGCAAGAACACTCTATGTGAAAGAAATTAAGTTGTATTTTTCAATCTTAAGCTTACATTTTCCTTTTACATAGTGTAGAGAAAGCGTGAGATGGTTCTTCATAGTAATCACTGAGTAATAATAAAAAAAACCCACTTAACGATATGGTTGGTTGAACCCTTTCTAACTGGCCACCATTAATAATTTGGGACTTGAATTTAAAATGTCAGACTCACATTTTAAAAAAGAGATTGACAAGTTAACAGAGGATGCTTCAAATGTAAGTAGGTAGAGAAGTTTCTTACAAGTTCTTTTTCCCCAGAAACTTTAAACTCTACAATTATGTAAGTTTTAGAATAAAGATGTGTATTTTCAATTGAAGTCAGTGCTAGACAAACATTCTTAGTAATGTTAGGACATTTCTAGTGTGAAGAATCATGTCTTGCAAAATATACTAGCACATTCACCTTGATATTAACATGCGTATTTGCATGTTTACATTTGTATATGTTTTTTAATTTTATAGAATGTGAAATTTAAGTGTTTCAGAAACAGATGGAATAGTATTTTTTTGAAGCAGATCCACTTGGAAGACTAATGCGGGTAAAGTCTGGATTTGTTTTAGGATTTGCTGCTCTGAACTTTGATCTTGCTGATGTACCTGCTTGTGATGAAGAAGGAATGATGTAATTCCAGTTTTTAGCTATTGATAGGTTTCATTTAGTCAGTTCAATGAGAACTGGTAGCTTTTAGTTGTTGAAAGCTTTTATTAAAAAAGCAAAACTATAACTCCTTGCCCTGGGCAGAAATACTCTAGCAGCAAATTGGTAGTAATTGTTAATTGCATGGGAAAATATTGCTTTGATCTGTCTGGGATTGGAAAATAATCTGTTTTGGTGTGGAGTGATGAGCATTTAATTAAATAATTAATTTTCTGTATTTTGATTAAGTGCTTCCTCAGCCTTAATTGCCACATAGAAGATGACCTAAGTAAACTAAGACATAGAGTAGAAACCCTAATTAGATAGGGTTTTATTTAGAATACATAGCAGTTTATACTTTTAAGTATTTGGGGTATGCCTTAAATAATTGAGTCGCTAAATCGAGACTGTTGGCAAATCTTGGCTAAATGGGGGAGAAAACTGAATGGATATTCTCAGAGAAGACTAGTGTGGTCAGGAATGCTTACTCGTATGTGAAAGGACTGAGGTGACTGTGTTGTGGACAGTAAAAGGACACAGAGCACTTTAAGAGTCAGGGAGAGAAGGAAAGTTGCCTGGAAAATAATGTCACTGGGCTGATGCTGGCATAGCAGGCAGAAGTTGCTTGAAGCATTGGATTCTCCTGGACTTATTTTTAGTGTTCATATCCTCTTTACAAAATCGTGTAGTCTGTGAGTTATCTGAACCAGCTATTAATGTATTCATGTTCAAAGTGACAATGTCAAAATGTTGCTCTGTATTCATCAAAGTTAGAGTTGTGATATCCTTGGGAAGCAAAAGGCATTTTTTTTGTCAGGGTTGGGAAGTGGAATATTTCTTCCATAGTATGTATTGAGAAAATTAAGTCAGAAGTTGGTCACACCCAGATCAACTCAAGTGAGACTGTTCTTCATATTATAATGAAGAAATCATCATACTATAATGATTAAGGTTTAAAAAAAACCAAAAAACAAAACCCCACTAATCTTTATTAACCACATACATTAGGATTATCTAACCTTGCTGAAGAGTTCAGCTTTAATACTTCATTATAATAATGTGCACACTTGAAATTAGAGCTGTAATCCAGCAGTGCTTCTCTTAGAATATCATTGTTCTACCTTTTTTTTTTAAACTGATAATTTTAACAAATCAAGAGAGTTTTCTGAGTTTTAAGAGTAATCATGATTTGTCATCCATTTCAGAATCATAAATCTTGTCCACAGTTATGGTCATGCTTAGGACCATAATATACTCAAATATATATTGTATATGTATTGCTTGTATATCATGTATATCATGCTATATCTTAAATAATTCCAGTGTTTGTATTTAGTGCTAAATCTGCTCAGCAAGTTTTTCTCTGGTATTTGCAATCCTTATTCAATCTGAATATCTATACATCTCTAAGATTAATTTATAGTTGATTTGTTGCTATGGGTACATTTGGCTCATATGTTGCTTTCTTCCAGGGCTGGTTGCACAATAGTCCTGCTAGGCAACCTGCTGTTAATGAATTGATCTGTCTTTTGATAGCCATTAACAGTACTTTTAACATCTCTATTGGGGTTTTCAGAATACTTTTTATCTCCTAATATGTAGCTGCACCTGCTCTGTTATTGCCTCTTAAAGTTGCTAGCTTACCTTTCACTTCTGTTTGTACACTGGTAATAGTTCTTCACAGATGACTTCTTCACTGTTTTTTCTGCTTCTTTCTGTTCATCTTTTTGCCTTTTCCTTTAGGCATGCATACACTTTTGCTGCTTTTGCAGTGTTCCTCATGAATTCCAGCTAATATGGATTAGGTCAAAGATTCTAGGCAACTACTGATGCTTCTTAGTGAATTCATTGTCTTTCCACTAAATTAAAGACCACTCTTACTCAGTTAAGAGGACCAGTTGGAAAAGAAATTGCTACCAGGTCTCCAGATGTTTACCCAGATTGCATTGTGGCTAGTGTCTAATATTCTCTTAAAGCTTTTTATGTTGCTCTCTCATAAGGCAAAAAGTTCAGTTTCTTTCTCAAGCTCTTCTTAACTAAATATGTTTGAATATATAGATCTGTAATTAGAGATAGCGGTGATGATAGTTTAGACTGACAGATCAGGTCAATTTTATACTTCAGAATTAAAGATTTTAGGCTGATGAAAGTTTTGTGCTTATAATTGCATCTTAAACATTGACTATCACTATACGTTAGTACTTACATGTTAAACATTGTTATGTATTCAAAGCCAATTTTGTGTCTTACTTATGTACTGTTAGCTGCAAGTATATAGTACCATGTAGCCAGACAGTGCCATAGTATCTGTTCTTGACAGTCCTGGTTGATGAAGGCAAGGTGGCCTGACTGATGAACTGCTCAGTAAAAGTTTGGGGCAGGTGGATGACAGGACAGGGACAGAACTGAAGTAGCCATCTTCTTCAGCCATGTACCCTTCTTTGTCTCCCTCAATTTAGGCTCTCTTATAACCACATTTTAAAAAATAACTGAGGTGGTCTGGAATTACATGGAGTGTAGTGCTGGGAAGATGTTCTTTTCCCATGCTGCTGCTGACAGTTGCTGGGTTGTTTGGGTTTTTCTCCCTTGTGTAGCAGCTACTATTTAGAGGTAAAACATCCTTCCCAGGGCTGGAGGTTGTACTTTCTTGCTGACCAGCAGTTGGCTGTTAATGAGGTGTTTATGATTCTGGGGCTTCTAGTCCTTGTCCATGTCCATTTAGTCCTTGTCCATGTTTTCAGGGCCTTAGTTAACTCATGGTAAAATTGTATGTTAAAATAAGACATACCTGGTACCAACATCTAGTACCCAGAGTCAGTTTTCGTAACAAGATGATAACAAGCTTTACAGATCAGAATTGGATCCTTGCATAATGAGTGTAAGACCTGTTAGCAATAATACTAGTACTGCATTTAGAGAAATTCTTATCCAGTTGTAATTAAACTAATCTTAAGTAATAATTTGCCACTTTCACAGGTATGGCAGGCCTCTGCTTCGGTTGCATTTTGACTGCTTTCATAGGATGAGAGGTCTCTATTTCTGTCATTCTGTTCCTATCCAAATACAGCTGGTATTTCCAGATGCTAGATCTTTCAAGTGCATGTTTGTTATATTCTAGCTCTTCCTACTACAAGTCAGTAGCTTTTTAGTAGGGAGCTTGGAATAGCATGGGTCAGAGGTGTGTTTACATGTAGAACAATACAGCATGTCTCAATTAGTACCTAATATTTCTGTATTAACTGATAAATAGTTCAGTACAATATTAATGAACAAATTGGGTAATGTAAGACTACAGAATAGCTAATTCCTGACAAAAAAAAAGATTATCTGATCACTCCTGATTCTGCACCTTGACCAGGTTTGCTCTTGAGAACCGTAGGCTTTGGATTTTAAACGTGTTTTCACTGCTAAAGTGACAGTGTGCAGCTGTTCCATGAAGCAATTCTGAAAGGCAATTATTAGATGAGAGTTTCTTTGCTGTGGATTGAACAAGCTAATTTTAATGTTTGCATTGCATGCTATGAATTTAATATTGAATTCCACTTAGCTTGCTTCTGCTTTCAGAAAAAGAAGTGTAGAAAGGAATTTCAAAAGACAGGTGTTGTAACCAAACTTCTGAAGTGAAGTATCTGGGTGGTAAAGAATGTACAAAGAATGTATGGTATAAACGAATAATGTTTTTTTAAGCCTATTCTCTTGGTAAGATTTCTCTATGTATGCAAATATGCCATTGGGAGGAAGTTTCTCCTTTTTTTGGTAGTAAGGAAATTATAGCTTGTGTTTTGCCACCTAAAAGGATTGTCTGTGTTTTGGTAGGCATGAAGCCATCTTGTTTACTTGCTTGTTTGCAATAAGGTTTTGCCATGACCTCTAGAAAAAAAAATACAATGAAGTTAATAACAGCAAGGAAGGCAGGCATCCTAGTTTAGTGTTTTTGTTGGGTTTTTGCATGGTTTTGGAATTCAGAAAGGGAAGCCAGAATTATGTTGCAAATTGTGGCTGACCCTAATTTCACAGATTTGTGAATCTGTTTAGATTTTGATTTGCAGGGGGAGTATTATAAATTAAGTTGCTTAGAACTTGCGATATGTCTTGGGTTTTCAGTACAATTTTAATGAAAAGTTGTACAAGCAAAGAAGTACAACACTTCTTGAGGCTGCACTACCCTGAGAATTAGATCTAGGATATCACATGAACACAAACATTGTGCCTGCTTTTTTACTTGATAGTGAATTAAACTCATTTTCACCAAGTCTGTTTTGCCAGTGATGTCAGTAAACTAGTGATCTCCCTGTCTTTATCTGGACCCACAAGCACTTCATATTATTTTATGCCCCTGTATGGGCTGAGGAGGGGTAATGGGAGAGCCAGTAGTTGAGAGTGCAATGGCCAGTGTCAAGTCAATACAATTATCTAGGGAGTCATTATAGGCATAGCTTATAACTAATGCACTTTTTGAAAGCATCAAAATGACAGGAAATGTTCCGAAGCAGAGGGAGGATGTTGCTGCATGTGCTCAAAATTTGGGGAAAGGAAAAGGTCTCTAGAGAAAAATAGATTGATGGTGGTTGCTCATAGAGAATGTCAAAGAAGCATACAGAGAGTAGACTACTTGGAATAGCAGTGCCCAGACTGTATAATGACAAATGAGTGATGTCTCCAGAAATACACTAACTTCTCCTTAGTGTTTTAATAGGGCACAAAAAGACAATGTTTTTAGACCTTTCTTGCTGGTAAAAGTCTAAGTAGAGTGTTCCTTGGTAAAATACATTTTTGATTCAGCTATTTAGAGGATTTTTTCTGTGATTATTCTAAGTATTATTTTCCCTACAGAAAGTATCTTTAAAATAATTTCTCTGGTATTTCAATTAAGTGTCTTTTCAGTGGGTTTTTTTTTTGAGTTTGCATGTTTTCAGATGCTTTAAATTTTGTAGGGATGGGACATAATTCCTCTTCAGTTTGGATCTGTCATGAGTTAAATGCTTTGCAAAAATTATTCTAACGTGCACTTTTTGAAACTTGGCTGAGGTTTTTCACTTGTTTTTTTTTTATAGCTGAATAATCACAGCCTTTCCCAGTTCCAGACTTTTACATGTAAATTCCAGTTTTACATGGGGAGCTGAAATACAGTTTTCTTGTTTACTTTCAAAATTAATTCTTTAGATCATACAATACAATTTTTTATTTGAAATCTTATTTTCTCTGGGATTTTATTAGCATCTCAACCTAAGTCCTTAGAAGTGTTCATGCAACTTTTCCTTCCTGGCATAGATAGCTCTTTTTTTTATTTCCTTCCGTAGTCAAAATATGAACCTCATTAGCCTCATTTCTTGATAACTGCAGTGTAGTGTTTTGTTTTAATACATGCTACTGAACTGAAAATTTGAATTAATATATCTGGGTCCAGAAGAAATGGAATGACCTGTGAGACCAAACAGCTCAGTCTGTAGATCCTGACAGATAGTAATTGCACCAAACGCCTTTTTTGTGGAAGACTGGTAGTTTGTTAAGGAACTGTGTGACTGGAGGGTACCGGGAAGGTGCTGAATGGTGTGGATACTTTTTTCTAAATGCCATGGGAATAGTGGAAAAACATATCCACAAAACACTGGAAAAATTCGACCCTGCATTGTAGAAAAATGACACTTGATGGGGAGAAAAGCCCTAAGCTGCATACGTATTGCAAATATTATGATAGCTGGCTTGCATCTAATTTTCCAGGATATAACTTTTCATGACCACTCTAAGAGGTAGTTAACTTGCAGTTGAAGTCAGCTGTCTTTAAAGGATTTTCCAGGCTTATGTACGTGAGATTCTTGTAGGTAAGCATATTTGCAAAATGATTTTCCAGTTCTGTCCAATCAGATGTAGCAAAAATAAAATGCACCAGCTCATACTCTCAACTGGGGGGTGAGGTCTCAGAGTAGTTTTTCCCTCTGCGCGTCCTACTTCCAAAAAAAAAACCCAGCAGATCCCCCACAAGAATTGGTGTGAAACTAAACTTTTTCTTAATTTTTCATGAAAAGAAAGACTGGAATCACAAAAACAGTAATAAGTTGATATGTCATGTCTTCAGGATTGAACTTTGTACTGCTGAATTAGGCAGAGCTATCCTTGACTTCATTAAGTTAATTTATGTTATAATGTGTAACGGTGGTGTGAACAGCAATTACCCTCAGAGTTTTGTAGGAAATTCCGACAATAACCACAAACTGGTGGAGTCAGGCTAGGTAACAGCCTTGGTGGCATTCATGTCTGAGAGAGAACAAAATAATGGTAGTTGTAACTTTCTTTTGCCCTCTGTTTGTCTTGTGTCTTAGTGTCACACTTGGTATTCATTTACTTGAAAATTCTAAAGGTCTTTCATGTTAAGCTAACCATAGATGTGTCTATAGCAGTTTTGACTCAGCACAAGTGCAGTTCAGTAGTTGTGATGTGCCGATTTGAGTTGGATCTACTATGAGCTGCCCAAGCCGCCTTCTTTCGGGGAAAAGTGCTACGATTTCAGGTAGTAAAAGAGCAAACAAAACTTTAAGGCTTTGGTAGGTTTTTGCTTGGAGTACACTTGAAGGTTATAAAGTATATAAAAACACTTAATATTTCCTGTGTGATTTGCTTTAAGCACTCAAACCAGTATTTCTCAAGCAGATACTGCTATGAAGCTTGTTTCATGAATACCGCTGGTTTGAGAGCTGTATAGCAGGAAGGATTTTGTGGCAACACAATCAGCTATGACTCATGAAACCTGACCTGGCTATGGACTTCCTCAGTAACTGTAGCCAAGTAAATGTTTCTTCATGTTAACTATTCTTCTTTTGAATGTAAGAGCTAGTATGGGCTGCTTTTATGCAGACGGATCTGGGGATTGCCTGTATTTCATCAAGATTCTCTGCAGGTGTCTTGGAAGAAAGCTTGGGAGACGGAGGACTTTTGAGGAAACTGGAGATCTATTTCTTGCAGCATGTTCTTGCATGGAATTGTGATTTAGCGGTTTGTTTTCTTTTAGTGGTTTTTTTTTTAATTCTTGTTCTGGAGGGAGCTATTGGTGTGTACTCACAACCAGGCTCTGTCACAGACTCTTTGGGACTTCCCAGCTTACCTCTGAAAATGCTATAAAGGCTTTCAGGTGCTTTCCCATTCACAGTGACATGTCAGTCTGGGTTTTGTAGGCCAGGGCCTTCAGTTTAGGTATGTGCTGCTGGGTGAAAGTGTTAAGAGAAAGCAGATAAAGCTTTCCTGCATGACTAAAATCCTCCTCTTTCTTGCTTAATCTTGGTTGTAAATGGGCAGTAGGACATTTGACTGGCCTCAGCACAGTCCTTAGCGTACACTGTCTTCTAATCATTGCTTAGCGTAAGGAGGAAAGTGAACATTAGGCTAGAATCAGCAAAACTCAAGAGACGGGTGATGTAAATGAAATGAGTCGAGATTGAGAGGGAGAAAATTAAGGGGAAAGAACTGAAAAAAGCCTTCCAGCGTGTATAAGGAGAGGCTGAAACTAGTCTAAGGGTGTTTTTAGAAAAATGAAGGACGGACCACAGAATGCAGGGGTAATGCTTTGTGGTCTCTGATAAGTGCAGCTACAGAATGTATTTATAGCAAGAAGGAAACCAAGGAAGTTTGTTCACAGTTCAGTGTGTAGGAGAGTATAACAGATAATACCAGAAAGTTATTTACTGAAGTCTGAAAAGTTATCGGTGGTGTTCAAGTCTGTATTCATTTCTGTTTGAAAAAGGGTTAACTGACAACAACTTAGTTCATTCTGTGTTAAGAATCACATCAAATGTCATTCAGGTGCTTTATTTGCTCTAGGTAAAATGCTTATTGGAGAGCTTGCCTTTCATATGCAGTTAATTCAGGGTTCTTACAGTGGAACCTGTCTATTTTTAAGAAAAAAGCTAAAATAATGGATCTGGTGTTAGTTGCCCAAAAAGTGTAAAATAGGCAATTAATAAGTACTATAAGATAGTATTAGCTAACGGGCATCTGTCAACAGCAAATCATGTATCGCTTTTGAAGCAGTATTGCTTGTGCCTTGATAGTGGCTATTTCTTGTTTTCAAGCAACTTGTCTAGTAGGATTGCTTGATCAGCTTTAACATGGGACTATGCAGTGAGTTGAGTATAACCCCTCATCCTCATTTTTAGATGACCTAGTCACTTAACTACAGCTAATACAGAAGTGTGAATCCAATGGATGTCACAGGAAAGTGTTTAGAGGTTTTAGCTTGAACTCTAGGAAAAAACCTTTCCCTGTCCTAGCAACAAGGAGTAGATTTTTTTTTTTCCCCAAATGCATTGAGTGAGTTGCTCTACAAAGAAAAACATAAGCATGCCTTTGAAGAGGTCAGAGAGGCAATTGTCTTAAATGATATTAAAAGATGTTTAGGTTAAAGATGGAGTTGTGGGATGGGTGGAGGAAGGAAACCAAGGACATTGTGCACTGGTGTAAGTTGTGTATGGGAATGTGAACTTAATAGCATGGTAGGCTTTTTAATTACGGCAAGTCTTGCAAACTAAGCATTTAATTGCTTTTAACTCTTGTCAGAGGACTTCAGAGAGAGAAAGATCAAGATGAATGCTGTCCTGCGAGAACGCATAGCTAATTCTTGTATACTTGCTTCTTGGGTGATATTTGGGAGAGTCTTCCACTGTTGTAGGTGGACATCTTCCACCAAATGGATAAAGGAAAGCCTGGTGATGGTTCAGATCAAACTAAACTAATTTGATTTGATACCCTAAACTAGTTAAGCATCTTTCTCATACACCTTAATAATAATATAGCAAAGATAGTTTAAAGAAGAGGGCCCTGAACTAGAAGACTTAATGTCTTGTACTGGGTTTACAAGGCAAGATTTTGGTGACGAGTGAGGGTATGAAAGTGGTTTCTGTGATCAGGTGCCAGAAGCTACTCCCATATCTGATAGAACCAGTTCTGTCCATATCCAAGTTGGACCTCCTGATGGCCAAAACTAAGCTAATCAGCAATGCTGGTAATGCCTATATAATAACATACTGAAGAAAGGATTAAAACTGCTGCAGAGCAGAAGTTGAGAGAGGTAAGAAAACAAGAGTAAGACAGCTTTGCAGACTGGAGGAGGGGAAGGAGATGCACCAGGCACCTGAGCAGAGATTGACCTCCATCTCACGCTGAAGACCATGGCAAGGTGGATTGCTCCCCTGTAGCCATGGAAGTTTATGGTAGAGCAGATAACTGTCCGCAGCCTGCTGAAAAACCTGTGCATGCTAAAGGAGTCTGTGAACCTGTGGAGGGGAGCCCTGTGGGAGCAGGTTTGGTGTGAGGACTTGTGACCTACAGAAGACTGATATATGTGACGTATGCATTTTATATTGTAAAGGATATTAACATGCATCCTTTTGTCTTTAGTATCTAAAATCCATACTTGTAATCCTTATCACTATTTAAGGAGGCTACAAAGAAGATGGGAACTCCTGTTTTGCAAAGAGTCATATGGAATAGATGGAGGGTAGTGGGTACAAGTTGTTCTTGGGAAGATTCTGATTGGAAAAAGAGAAAAAATGTTCACAGTGAGAAGAGTCAGCCACTGGAACAATGTCTGCAGGGAAGTATTCCCCAGCATCTTCTCTAAACTGTGATGAGAAAGGTTGAATCTCATGATCCCATTCAACTTGTTATTTTATGATCTAAATAGCATTGTTTGCCTAAGAGCCTCTTAGCTTCCTATAGTTACTTGTGTGTGTGACTATGTTAAAATTCAAAATGGTATCCAGCTATACCTATACTATGTTTCATTAAGAACATTTTTCAAGGGAATGGTGGGGAATGTTGTCAACAGTTGGATTTTTGCTAAGGAATAACTTTGAACTGTCAGTGTCCAGGCATGGCACAGATTAGATCTTAATATTCTTTGTGTACTTTCCTTACTATTGTAATGCTGGTAAAAGCTTTTTTAGAATTTTGAAGTATTTAAAAAGTTAAATGCATTTGAATTTGAAAAGAGTTTCACTTTGCTCTAAATTCTCTGACAATCCTGTCTTAACACGGTGAGCCAGAGCTTCCTTTATTTTTTGCTAAGTTTTGCTTCTGTGGTTTTGTCCTGGTGCTTTGTGCTATAATGTATGTATCCCTTCCACTTAAAATTATTACTAATAACAATAACCTTATTTTCTTTAATGCTTGGAAATAAATGATTAGGGATGTATTTTCCTGGCTGTGTCCAGTAGTTTTGTTTCTAAAACTGTTTTGAAGTGTGAAGTGTTTGTGTGGAAATTTGTGACAATTTTATTTAGTAAGAATGTGGTAAGACTTTTTGTATTTTGTAAGGCTGACCTTTTTCATTATGCGAGTGTATGTTCATTACTTGAGATGGATAGATTAAACAGAATTTAGATACCAGGCTGGTTTCAAGACCATACAGACAAGGTTTTCTGATTGTGAGAATGTCAAAATATTCTGTTGATATTGTTTCTAATTTTAGCTGCTTTTACTCTTTTCTGTCCCAGCCACATGACTTTGACGAATGCCGATTTGATATTAGCGTTAACGATAGTGTTTGGTACCTTCGAGCTCAGGACCTAGACCACAGACAGCAATGGGTAGATGCAATAGAACAACATAAGGTATGTTGTTATTTTTCTTGTTTCCACTTCCTTTCCCACTCCCTCATTTGATCTAGTGATGCTTGCAGAAAGTTGTGAGCCTTCTGGTCTTTGAAGTTAATTATGACAGGTAAAATCTACAAAATTGAAGCTGTGTTAAGTATGTTTCAAAGGATTTGCTTACTCTTCATTGATAGTAACTTACAGAACTAACAACTGAGTATTTTCTCAGCTTTAACTCCAAAAAGAAAAGCTTTTCGTTGTGTTTGTGGGACTCTTAATGCATTTCTCCTTCCTCTCTCGCTGGTTATTGAATTGTTTATCTGCCCTAGGTGTTAAACTTCTTAGTCTAAGATTTGGTTCTCCTACGTTATCATGCTGGTTTTAGGCTCTTCTCTTTTTTCTCATTTACTTGCTTTTACTGACTTTCTCCATGTCTTTTGAGACCCTGTTCTTCATCAGCATTTTCATTCAGCTTTCCTGAACTATTCCTTATTTCCAATGACCTTGGTTATTTTCATTTTACCCAAAAGACTTGAAAGATCATATGTTTCAAAGTACTAGCATGTAAAGAATCCAATATGTTTTCAGGTACAAAATAGTCACTGCATTGAGATGTTGAGTTTAACTCGCAAATAGGTATTTAGTGTAATTAAACATGAAACAAATATCCAAATTCAGTTTCCAGTCTGGTTGCAACTTTTTCTTAAAGTGTCTGTCTCAAATGTCTTCTGTGTTTTATATGGTGTCAAATGCTACATCCTATAATTTATATACCATTTCACAGGAGAAATATACTGCAAAAATCTACTGCTGCTTATAATACTGTTAGGACCTGAAAAATGGATTTTCTTGCAGTTCTTCATTTGGATGAGCATTTGGATCCTTAGTTTTAGCTAACTTCTCATCCGTCCTTCCATTTTCAGCTCCTGTGAAAGTATTATAGTTAAACATTTGCTGGAGAGTAGGAGAAGATGAGCTTTTATAAGACCAAGTATCTTATTTCACTGAAAAAATTGGTTTTTTTTCTCTTGGCTCTGAAATGTTCTTAAGGAACTTTCCTGGTTAAGTTACCAAAACTCAAGCAAAGGTTCATTGAGAAGCTTGTTGTTAAAAGACGTAGGTAGTTTTTGTTTGAAAACCAGATTCTCAAAATTATGTGTAGTAATTTGACTGAAATTTACAAAGGAAATTATTTCCTTTACTAGGCATTCACTTTTATTAACTTGAGTCCACTGTTATGTAAAGTACTTTCCATTTGCTTTTGAAGCTCTTTGTTGCTTGTTGAGTGGGTAGGTAGTTATGGTAGGCTCCTTTAGCTAACAAAAGTATGCTTGTGAGACTTTCTGAAGGGTGTCACAACATTGTTTGGAGTATGAAAGATGAAATAAAACTTTGACTATTTCATTGTGTTATGAACAGAGAAAACACTGATTTTTAAATAGATTCTGTATTAGATTTGAATATGTGCAGGCTTAGAAAATTTTTCTGCTTGGCAGCACCAATGAATAGCTGTTTGATCATTAAAAAACAGAATTTACTGCTTTTTTTTGTCATCATCAGCCTTTCCTTTTATTGGGGTTCTTAATGCTTACTAGACTAAATGTTTCAAGTACTACTTCGAAAACACTAATCTTTTTGAACTGGAGGAGGGAAAAGTCTGAAACAGTGTTAAGCTATTTCTTCATTCACCTCATTGATCTTCTTATGTGTAACTAGAAGGTCTTTCTTCCATTTTAAGGTACTGAGCAATATCTCTTGGTGAGGATGTCTATCATTAAGAAACTTCCGTTCTCCTGCCCTAAGAGATTGCCAAATCCAGGACAGCTAATGTTTTTTTCTTATTTGTATATAATGGAAATGTATGTTGCTGAAGAACTGAAGATAAAACTAAGCCTCCACATTTCTCCAATGTAAAAATGTTGATAGTCCATAGCACCCAGGTATCAGAGATTTAAAAGAATGATCTCTTCTTAAATAAGGCAGTGAAGTACTCACTTCAAGTTTCTATCCTTGCTTGAAAGTGGAGTATGGAATTTCTAACCTGGGATTAAGGGAACTGACTTAACGTGTAGTTGTGAGCTCTGAAGAAAATGTCTGAGTTTACCTGTATAGAGCAGGGACTCCTGCAACAAGTGAAATAAATGTTGTGCTTTGTAGTATGAATAAATAAGATACACTTTCCCATTCAGTAAAAAAGTTATTTGCACATATTTAAATTATCTTAACATCGTTTTATGTTTTGGCAGAGTTGATGTTGGCTTACAAACATGTATTGCTTCCTAAATGTATAGATTAAATGAGTGAATTGCTATTTTGTTCAAGAACCAGCTAAATAATTACTTTGAGCAAATACTTGCTGAGAATTTGTTTAGAAATTAAGGTTTCATAAGAAGCTCTGCATCAGCTTAGGTTTGTCCAGTTTTGTTCCATTTTAGCTTTAATTTTTACTAATACAAGTTATGCATGCAGTCTTTGACTTCAGCAGATTAAGATGACAGTGTTCTGAGCCTTGGTTTTCCAAAATCTGGCATTTATCAAACTGAAATACTGTTTAAGTCTTTCTGAACTTCTTAAAAAACCTGTCTTTGGTGTGTCGGGCTGGAAAAGTAATTTTTTAGAGGGATATGTAGATGTCCAACTAGTTTGGCATGTAGGAAGTACATAGAATCATTTTGAAGTGATAATATACATAGGTTTTTTAACTAGGGCAAGAGACAGGAAATTTAAGGCACAACTAACTGTGAAAAGTGTTAAGTGGCTGCCTAGAAGTAGTCACCTTGTCGTTGTTTTTGCTGTTGATTAGGCTCTGGGAAAGAAGTTACTTCAGTTATACAGAAACATAGAGAATAGTAAAACTTTATTCTAGCATTTTTCTTCCTTACGTAACATAGGGGAGAGGGGCATGGCAGCCTTGGGGAGATTAAGGTAGTTTACCTTGCAATTGTAATTTTAAAAAAATTCTCAGTATAAACTAATTTTTTTAATTGGTTGTTAGACTTCACAAGATACTTCACATCACAGTTTGCATTGCTAATCTTGTTAACGTGGGGGGAAAAAAAACCATCAACAAATGGAAAACATGGATTTGGTGGACTGATAACATCAAATTTCTGTATAAGTATTAAAACTGCTTATTTACCTCCTTTATTAAATATTTATATATTTTCAAGCAAGTGAACTGAAAGTGGGATATTGAGTTTCGAGATCATTATTACTTGAATGTTCATAAATTGATTCAGCTGCAGGGCATTTTTTAAACAGAATAATTTTTATTATTGGCAGTATAGGCAATATAGGGAGATGAACAACAAAACTGCAGCCCACTGTCAGCTTGAAATTGTGACAGAATGGTTGTTGACTGCATAAAATGTAATTCTTTTTTCCACATAACCTAAAAATAAGTTACCTTGTGCACAGAATATATATTCACCTTTGCAACCATAAGGTCATCTGCATATTGTATTTTCACCCATTGATGTTCTGTTACAATGTTACTGACTGTGCTGTTAGGCACTGAACAACATTCAGTCTAACAGCATTAGTGATAGTGAAGCAGAAAAGGCATCTAAATATGCATGTGCATAAATGTCACATTGCTTAAATTTGTTGATAGTACCAGTCAGTTTCTCAGATGAACAAGATTAAACTACTGAAATAAAATGTTCAAGTATTTTGAAAATGCAACTTAGCCTTCTGACTTTGTGTTATTTCTTGTATGACCTCAAATATAAGATGTGATGCATGAGTAACTTCTCTGAAATTCAAAGCAAACCTTGAATTTTACTTACAACTTAATGATAACCAACTGAAGTATTAATGTCCATGTTTGGTACTTGCAGTGCAAAATTTTCAGATTGAGACCCAAGTTCATCTACCTATTCTTTCAACGTAATGGCTGCCTTAAGTATAGCATTAACAATATTTTGTCAATCTTTTATTTGAATACTGTATGCAAATATTAACTAGTCTAATTGGCATTAACTAATGGAGTTCTAGTAGTAAATTTGGAGGTGCTATAAATTCCCTTTGAATACAGCTATGGTAGATAATTTTGGTACTGTGTACTTTAATAGAAACAAGGGAAGGTTATTGTTGGAAACCAGCTGAATGACACATCCTCAGCGACACAGATGGTGGAATAGTGCGCACCCTCAGCAAGTCTGCTGATGACAGATGGAGAGACTGATATGCTTGAGGGAAAAGGTGCCATCCAGAGGTACCTTGAGTGGCTGGAAATATGTTCATGTCAGTTATTACAGTGGAGTCTCCAGCAAAATACAGACTGAGTGGGTAAATGATTGAGGGCAGCCCTCCTGAGAAGGACTTGAGTGTTTTAGTGAATGAAAAATTAAATATGACCTAACCCTGTGTTCTTGCAGCTCAGTAGACCAACCATGTCCTGGGCTGCATTAAAAGAAGCATAAGCAGCAAGGCAAGTGCGGCGATTCCTCTCTACTCTGTTCTTTCGTGACCCCACCTGGAGTGTTGTGTCCAGCTCTGGTGCCTAAGCACAAGAAGGATGTAGACCTGTTGGAGCAGGCCCAGAGAAGGGACATAAAGATGATCGGGGGGCAGAAGCACCTTTCTAATGAGGACAAGCTCAGAGAATTGGGGCTGTTCAGCCTGGAGAGGAGCAGGCTCTTGTGAGACCTCATACTGGCCTGCCAGCCTTCCAGTGCCTGAAGAAAGCTGAGGAGGGACTCTTTTTCTTTTTTCTTTTTTTTTTCTTTTTTAATTAGGGATTGTATGATAGGATGAGGGGGAGATTTAGATTACATAGTAGGAAGAAATTACTTACTGTGAGGGTGGTGAGACCGTGGAACAGTTCTAGTGATGAGGTTGTGGATGCCCCATCCCTGAAATTTTTCAAGGCCTTGCTTGCTCAGTGGGGCTTTGAGCAACCTGGTCTAGTGGGGGATGTCCCTGCCCATGGTTGGCGCTCAATGGATTTTAAGGTCCCTTACAACCCAGACCATTCTATGATGATTCTGTAACACGCAGTAACTCTTAAGAGTCAAGGTCCAAGTGGTGGCATATTTGTGACATTTCCCTGAAAACACTATTGTTCATTATCCCGTGTCAAGCTTGACTCCAGTAGTAAATGCCCCATCGAATCGGGAAAAGTTCTTTGTAAGGAGCTGAAGGGTAAAAAAGAAGGAATGGAAATAGTAGAACTGCACTGTGGAAGTAGCAGTGGTTAAATCGTTAAAAGTTGGCACTTGCCAAATAAATCTGTATGCTGTTTATTCAGAAGTAAAATGGTACTTAGTATTACTAGCTTAATTGAAGAATCTTGGGTATTCTGTATGCCTGCACCTACCTAATGCAGTATTTTTTTTCTTTCTAAAATTATTCTGTATGGGGTGAAAGTCAGCTTTCATTACAGTGAAACTTAGAGTTGGTACAAACAGACCAGTTATACTCTAGCCATAGGGAGTAGATGCTACTGAGCACCATGGGTGGGGTGCACAAGTAGCAATGATTAATGTTCGGTATATATCAGTAACATTCAACAGAGCTAACTTTTTGTCTCTTTCTGGAGAGACAGAGACATAGGAACCCATCTCACCACCATTGCTGCTCCTAAAAAAAAAAAAACAAACCCTAAAAAAAATGAATAGCTGCAGGAACTAACGTAACTGTAAAGACCTCTGGAATTCTTTTAAAAACGTAACAGGGCTTGGGATGTCTGCTTTCTTAAATTCAGTGTACACTTTACACTACTGGAAACTCTTAAGGTAATTCTTGTAATTTTCACAGTTGGAAAATAAAAAGGTTATTTTCTATTTCTGAAGACAATGTTTGAAAGTATCTTTATAACTTTAGTGTCACCTAGGTGAATGGACTTAATGCAGGAGAATCAATTCTGGTGTCTTGAGCATACCTTTTTCAAATAGGAAGGGAGGAAAAAATGTTTAATATTTAGTTGCGAGCATTTTAACATCCTATATTATGTATCCAAAAATATTGGGGGTGAGGATGAATGAAGAGTTGCCTATCTTTAATCCTACTCTGTCTGAAATATATTGTGAAATATTATGAATTGCCTTAAAATTACTAGTTTAAGCAAGCAAGCTGCCCATCTAGTGAGAATTTCTTGCCCTGATTTGTGTTACAGTGAAGCTGTGCTATCAGGAAAAGATCAGATGCACTTCTCAAGTTACTAGTCCTTGAGTGGAAATCATGAAAGTGTCTTTTGTTAAAATTGTGCTCCCTCGAGGAAGAAAAATTGGTTATGTCTTAAAGACTCCATTATTTTATCATAGCTATTACCATGAACTCTTTAATACGTAGGATTTTAGCTGTCATTTAATGTTACTCAATTTGCAAAGTGCACTTATTGCTGGAAACTATTTTTTGAAAGAAAACATTAGAGGAAAGACAGTGAATCAGCAGTTTCAGTTGGATACACAAGCATGTGCTCTGAGCAGGAGGTGGTACCTGAGATACCAGAACAGCCAATTAAATCTTATGGTAAAGCCACAGTACTTATACAGCAGTTCATTTTTTTTCCTCGGCTTATGTCATATTTTCTACTTCACAGCAAAAAGATTGCTCGTTGCTGTTGTAAAAGTTTTCTCTTTTAACAGAGTGAAGCTTTGTTGCTAGTTTTCAGCTTTGTAAATTAAACATCATGTTAAACTCTGTTTCCCTGAAATATGGTTTTATTCTTGCATTATTTGATGGTGGAGCTTGTACTTACTTATATGGGTGCAGGTAGAAACAGAAATATATGCTGAACAAAGTTAAGCAAAACAAGTTTTTCATGTGTTTAGTAGTAGAAATTTTGAGAAAACCTGTTGGATAAACCTGACATTTTGAAATGTGAAAAGATAGCATGAAGACAAGCAGCGGCAGCAATTTAGATTATTTTTCCCATAATCTAGTAAAACAATGCATAGGACTGAAGGTTTGTGCAAGTGTTTGTGGTCCTCAGAGACTTACTGCACTGGTTGGTGTTTTAATTTTTTAAGAGAGGCCATCACACCTGCTAGACACAGGTCTTAATGGATGAGAAGTGTTCAGCGGACTGAACAAGTCTTCTTGGAATATCCATATGAGTAGCCAAGTGATGCTCCTGGAGTGAAAACATGTATCATTGTGTTTGGGCTTGGTCATAAGGAAGACTGCAATACATGACTTAAGACTGCAGTTTCAGGCAAAACCTGTGTGTCACCAAAATGGAAAGGTTTCCTTCCAGCCTCATTGATTTACTGTGTTTCAATATTAAATGCTATGAGAAAGATCTTTTTTGAGCCCTGTAAAGCTTGCAGCCTGCCTGCACATTTCATTCACTATGCTAGACTCTGAGTCTGGAGGTTTGAGCTAGGACTGCTGCTAGATGTAGATACATAGCTTCACTTTTCTGCATTTTTATCACTACTACTTTGGCATGCCTTAGTGGTGTCAACTTCTCATGTTTTGGAATCCAAAGCAGATAATGGGAATGTAGTCCTTGTACTTTGGTCTTATCATTCCCCCGTATGCACTCTTCAGTGTCTTCAGGCAGTAGCAACAATGTATGGCACAGTTTGTGAGCTCCCAGGGGTTACTTTCTCATGATGAACTTTTCAGGGATATAGTACTTTAAGGGAATCAAAAAGGGGATTGGACTTTAGCAGCATTTACTGAATGTGTGGGTATAGAAAATAATTTTAAGGGCACACATACTGAATGTATTTCTGTAGTTGCTGGAACTTTGCAAAGTACAGTGTGCAGTTAGGGCACATGTTCTTGCGAACGTATTTCTACAAAATACAGTGGTTCTGTCCCTAAAAGAGACAGTTCAATTACTACAAGAGTTAATTATTTTATCAGTAGTACTCTATTCTGTCATTAGTGCTTATTGTGAGGAGGCACTGGCATCCTATATATTTTCCATACTTTTTTTACATCTCTATAAACAGCAAGAAAACGAATGGTGGCCTGTAGCTTAATAGACAATATTTTGATTGGTTACAGTATTATAATCCTGACAAAAACTGGCAGTAACACTTACCTTCCAAATCTTGAGCATTTGGAACGTTTGCTTTGTTCTGGTGCACTAGAAGCAGCCTTGTGTAATCTGGTTTTCCACCAGTTCCCAGTTTTTCTTAAAGACAGAGTTCAGTCATCATATTATAGAAACGAGTGCTGTGCTTAAAAGTTGTTTTTCCTATTGTTTCGGACAGTGGGTGCTGGCTTTTGTCAAGTAAAAGAGAAATGCCTCTTTTTGCATTTATTAACAGTTATGGGGGGTTTGTTTTTGTATTGGTGGAAAAAGAAGAACTCAGTATATTTCGAATTAAATGTCTTTATATCACTACTGCGTGACATTTTGTGGGTCTGTAAGGATTTAACTAGAACTTGTCTGCATATGCAGACAAGGAAAACTAGTTTGGTGAGAGCTTGCTTAATGATTACTCTGTACATGAAGAAATCCTGTGCCTGATCATCTGGCTGGTATATAAGCCTCCTTTTCATTTGACAGCTGCAGACTAATGGCTGAACAGTTGAAGGTGAAGAGAAGTCTCATTTGTGCATGGTGCTTGACACGGTTTTCCATTACCTCTCTCATTCTGAGCATTCTTTTTTGATGCTGAATTATTTTGAGCCTAATTGCTTCATGTTAGATGAGATCTGTACCCGAACATTTGTCACAGTATTTAATTTGACCTAAAATAGTCTTAAATGGAAGCTAGCGTGTTGATAGTTCCTTCACTGGGTTGAACTGGCTGAAAAGCGAGACTTCAGAATAATTCCGTTAATCTGTATTAAAACTTCTAATTCACTGCCGTTGTTACACAGTAAATGTAATTGTTACTTCTTGCATTCTGTGTGGTAAACAGTATCCTCGTTTAGCAGTATGTCTCAAATGTAATTATTAAGGCTAAAGGTAAAACTGCTCTTTTTAATTGTCTGCCAAGGAAAGGAGATTTATGTGTACAGGGACTGCAGCAGAAACAGTAAGGGTTACTCTTGGGTTTTGACCAACAGTAACCTTTAGACATGTGGGCTTCCTTTTTTCTGTTGCCCTCTAGTGGTCACAATGGATATCGACTTGGATAGTTTAAACCAATGAATTTAAAACTTTTTTAAAACTTTACATGAGTAACTAAGAAGTAATATGTGGTGTACCGAAATTTAATTTTCCCTTTCCTGACCTGAAAGAACACAATGGATAGTAATACCTTGTGTGTGTACTTTCATACTTAAGATCAGTGATTCAGTAAGCTTTTGGAAATTATAAAAATTTTTAATCTCTCAGATATTTGGTATGCCTTTTATTTTAAACTGAATTAGATAGAGCATTTTGAGATGGGGACAGCACTTTGTACACATCTTTGCCTTTCTGTATGTGGGGACAGGGTCCTATGTCTAGACATTAGAAACGTGAAGATAATTTGTCATATGAGCATTTTTATTTTATCATATTAGTTTTATTTTTTGACCTGTAAATTAACAGGAGAATTACAAAATTGTGTACTGCTAATCTTTGTAACCCAATTCATGTTTTCATTAGCTTTTGAAAAATGTTTGTACATCCCTTGTGTAGCAGGTGTTTGACTCAAGATCTTAGAAATATTTTTATCATATAAGTTCTTTTCTGCTTGTTATACAAAACTGCTTTTTGGTTTGTTATATAGTTACTTGTTCAGAGCTTTAGGTTGATACTTTCCAGTCTGTTAGTTTTTGGTTTCTTTTACAAAACATTATCTTTGGAAAAAAATAATGCCTAATTAGTTTGATGTTAAGGCACAGATTATTTGTATTGACAAACTGATGTATTGCTGGGAACAGGCCTAAAGGTTCTGTGTGCACAAAGAGCTTTTAAACCTGGCTGGGCTTCATTTCTAAAGAAACATAACTGTCAGAAACAGAAGAGCTGTTATGAAACTTCAGCATTGGACAAGGGGAGGAATCTGAACTTTATCAGGAACATGACAAAAAAATGCATGTTCTGGCAAGTCACTGATTTTATGTAACCTTTTTTATTCAACTTTGTAATAGGTGCAACAAGCTTCGTAGTTTTGAGAGAAGTGAGTGTTTAGACAGGCAAGAAGGAAGAAAGAAGAGTAGGGATAGGTTTTTGAAAAATGTGTTAGATTTGATAGTGTGTGCAATGCAAAACAAGCAATATTGCTGTTAGAAGATTGCAATTTAAGCTGAAGGTGTTCTCATAGGGTTTTTTTAGGTGTAAAATCAATTTTATTTTAATACTTCATAATAATATGGCCTTGCCTGTCATTGCCAGTTCCAACTTCCTTCATTCTCTGGTACTTGCTTCCTGTTGCATATTTGGGATTATGCTAAGAATTTAATAAAGATTTCTGTTCTGATAGCTGGATTAATGTCTGAGGATTGACCAGAGGGGAAAATTCTGTTACCATGTATAGGAATTACAAGGTAACTGTTAATCATAGTAGACAAACTGGAGATAGATTGTTTTTGTGGCTTCTGGAATGACATACGCTTTGGAATTTTTTCAGTTTATGGATAAACTAGCTGATGGATTTGTTGTTGTTTCTGTAAAACATTTTATAGTCCATTTCTGTGTAATTAGGAATGTTGCTGGCAACTATACTTTGAATTATAGAGTTCCTGGGTACAAAACTGTTTTTTCTGAATATGCAACTCATAGACTTCTCAAGTCCAAGACCAAACCTGTCTCAGACTTTTTTGCAGTTGCAAACAAATATCATGTTAGAAGATTTTTGATTTTTAAGTAGTCTTCTGCACAGTGCTTGGGAGGACTGTGGGCAGAAGAACCATTATCTAGCTGCTGTGACTTAAATTGTGAAATTCCCAAGTCCTTCCTATTAATATCTACCTGGATTCTGAAATCTTAAATCCCATTGCTGGCAGCTATGAAACAATTGAAAAAATGAGACAGACACATTTTAGTTGTATTTTTAATTTGGATATTCCAAATGCATCACCCATTGCATTGCATGTAGAATCTGGTGTTCTCACTATCTGCAGCCATCCCTAGGTAGCCTTCTTCAGCTCATTCTAGCAGTGACTGTTCTTTCAAGTATGTGTTAAAAGATGTTTTCAGCAAGACTAAAAATTGTTCTTGGAACATAGATGTTTTGCAGATCTTGCCTCCTTAGTCTCTGACAACTCTTTCATAGTACCCTCTAGTTCTTTCATTTTCTGTTTTAACTTTTTCCTCCATTCTTGTTTTTCATAAAATGGAGCAAGTTGATCTTGTTTCATCATCTCTTATGCCTGGGAGGGAGGAGCTGCCTGCTGCTTGTGTTACGTAAAATAATAAATAATTCATAATGCTAGCTGAATATATCTGCTTTGGTAGACAAACATATTTACTTGAGTGCTTGACAAGCAATAAATTAAGACATAGGCAAAATAATTCCTTGAAGACATGGGAGAGTAATTTGCTTTGATTTTGGTTTGGTTTTTTTTTTTGTTAAAAGTGGGGGTTCTTTTCCATGAATCTGTGTTTTGCGCAAGAGTATTACTGACCCACTTTAGGATCACTGTGAGCCATAATGATGTCTGCAATACTATTCTGCAAATATTTAGCATTTTTTTACTGAAAACTGTTTTTTCTAATATGCTGCCTTTTTGCTGACACTAGCAGTCTGCTCTGAAATAGAATCACATGAAGCTTTGGATCATGCATCTCTTCTCTCATCTGACATAACAAAAGGATTAATGGATATTGTGCACAGCCTTAGAATGCTGAAGGTGTTGCAACATACTGAGTGCTAGTTTTAGTGCTGCTTTGAAGCTATGATGAGTGCATGAGATTTTGAAGAACTGCATCTGTGTAGTGAGCATGCTGATTTAGCTTTAATGCTTGATGGTATGAATTGATACAATTGATGCAAGTTATTTTCCCTTCAAGCAGAGACTGTTAGCTTCTGCCATGTGGATTCTACTTCCTTTTCAGATTTTTGCCTTGGGAAATTAAAAAATTTGTAAATAGAAGAAGCTTGTCAGCGTTCCACTTCTCAATGTAATTGAGCATTTCTGCAGTGAATAGTTAATGATGATCTGCTTTGCAAGACATAAATGCAGCAGTGACCTGCTCTCATTTAGATGTTGCGGTAGTAGAATGGTGGGGCTTTGCATGATGCCTATTCCTGTAATTTCTGTTAAGCTCTTGCATGTGTGTGCTGTAAGATGGTTGGCTTGTGTCTGCATCATTTACACTGGAATACTTTCTTTCTTAGTATTCCTGTAATTTTCATTTGTATCCCTTGGCTATTAAAATGTCTGCGACAGTTTTGCAAACATGATCTGTAAATAGATATGCTTTGGATTCATGCTGTGTGATCTGCTGTTCTGTCTACTGAGTATGCACAGCAGCTGCAAATTGAACTACCTAAAGACTTCTAATGTGGTACTTTTTTATGGGTAGGGCTGTTACCAGATTTTCTACTTTTAAGATTACATGTATTCTTACAAGTTCTGGAGATGTACTGTCAAGATGTGACTTTCATTTAAACTGCTCTGACATAAATGCAGTGAATATGTAGGGAGAAAATAGAATAGTCTCACACTGTCAAATTGACTGGAGTAAAATCAATTCCAGAGTTGTCTCAATATTTCTAAATTATGATCAAATAAATACTGAGGTTACCTGTAAATCAGAAGCTTTTCTAGATTTGTTTTAGAGAAAATCTTTAAAGAAATTTTTCATGTTTCTGAGTGCTATATAGCTTATAAAATGTTCTTCTAAGATCTGTGCTCATCAAACACTTCTGAAGTGATATAATGTATGCTCAAACCTCTTATTTGTCCTCTTAAGATTACTTTTGTTGCCTTGTCTTTGGAAGATTTCTAATTTCATAGAAAGAGATAAAAGCCCTTACTCAAGTTATTTGCAGAAAAATTGTCAAAATTTCATTATTTAATTTCTGTTATACTTAAAATTACAGCTAGGGAATTAAGATGTAATCTTTGCACTGAATTGCATTGCAGTTAAAAATACGATCCATTGTCCTGAATGCATTAGCAAAGCTATGTATACTGCTTTAAGACTGGAATTGAATACTTGAGCTTTTTTTTCTGTTTTTGAAAAAAAAAAAGTTTACTTCTAACATTTCAGTTATTAGCTATTTTTCTACCCCTTTTACTCAGGATAAAGTAGCTTCAAATGCATGGTTTATGGCAGAAATGGCAAAATTATTAATACATCCTTGTAGTATGACCAGCAAAAAAACTGTATTCTACCATTTCACTTAAAGCTGTCATTAAATACAAACTGGTATTTCTGGTAGTTGTATAAGCTGCAGTATTTCTAATTATAAACAATGAACTTAAGATATGTCTCACTAAATCTCTTGAATTTATAATTACACTTTTTAAAAGTTGATGATAACTTAATTTTCAGGACTTTTGGAGTGCCTTTTTCTAACTACACTTGCACCATTTGTATTTCTTGCTCATATTCACTTTTTGATTTGACTTTTATTTCTGTTACTGATCTTATTTCTCTTCTGTTTTCTCATTGCTTTCTTGTCTTCCATTCTATAAATGGGCCAGACTGTAATTGATTCATGTGATATGTGTCCTTCATGCATGGTCTTGTTAGAATCATGGAATCATAGAATAGTTTGGGTTGGAAGTGACCTTAAAGATCATTGAGTTCCAACGCCCCTGCCACAGGCATCTCCCACTAGACCAGGCCACTCAGCGCCATGTCAAGCCTGCTCTTGAACATCTCCAGAGAGGGGGCGTTCACAACCTCTCTGGGCAACCTGTTCCAGTGTTTCACCACCCTCACTGTAAAGAATTTCTTTCTTATGTCAAGTCTAAATCTACCCCCTTTCCAATTTACATCCGTTGTTTCTGGTCCTCCCATCAGATATCTTATTAAAAAGTCCTACTACCCCTGCCTTTCTGTAGGACCCCCTCAGGTATTGATAAGTTACTATGAGGTCCCCCCTGAGCCTTCTCTTCTCCAGGCTAAACAGCCCCAACTCCTTCAGCCTGTCTTCATAGGGCA
>VZTY01034123.1:67276-82911 GCA_013400935.1 Turnix velox | reverse complement strand
CCATTCTTTTCCAGTTTGGTGACCAGAATGTCATGCGGGACAGTGTCGAATGCCTTGCACGAGTCCAGGTAGATGATGTCAGTTGCCCTTCCTTTGTCCACTGATGATGTGACTCTGTCATAGAAGGCCACGAAATTGGTCAGGCATGATTTGCCCCTGGTGAAGCCATGTTGGTTGCCTCCAGTCACCTCTGTGTCATCCTCCATGTGTTTTTGCAACACCTTTAGGAGGATCTGCTCCATGTCTTTGCCAGACACAGAGGTGAGACTGACTGGCCTGTAGTTTCCTGGATCTTCTTTCTTTCCCTTTTTTAAATATGGTAATTATGTTCCCCTTTTTCCAGTCAGTGGGAACTTTACCAGTCTGCCATGACCTTTCAAATATGATGGACAGTGTTTTGGCAACAAACCACTGCTTTGTTGGGTAGTCTTGTGCAGTCATGTTGGTTCTAGAATTATGGGCACCGTTCTGGGACAATTTTTATTTTCAGTTATTCCTGGATTTCTCTGCTGCTGCAGCTTTCGTATACAGATATATGTACTTTATCCTGCATATTGTGATACTGTCCTGAATAATCTTGTTTTATCCAATACTTCAAACAACTTTTTGTCCTTTCTTCTTGCAATTGTATCTTAACTTAGCAGCACTCCTCTGCTTTTCTGAAGTCTATTCCATTTTCTTATTTAAAAAGTCCAACAGCTAGAATTTCATTATTGCTTCTTGTTTGTTCTATGTAATTTCTTCCTTGCTCCGTTTGATTTCTGTGCTACTGCAGAACATCGTATTTCTGACAGAAGTCCTATTCACAATTTTGTCTACTTGATCAAGCTAATTTCAAATATTGCTCTGAATCATCTGTTTATTCCTTACGTTCTTTTTTAGGGCTTACCTTCTGCTTTACCATACACAGGCCATTTACATTAATCTCTCTAGGGAATGTTTTTTTCCAGTTCCTCACCGTTTGTTTCCATTGGATTTGAAGAAATTTATCTGACTTGGTATTTGTTTATCTTTTTGATGTTATTTTCAGCAAGAGATGCTTGTCTTTTTTCTCATTATCTGAATAGTTACTATTTTTATGTTTTCCCTCTTGCTTTTAGTATCTCACCTTATTTTATGTATCCATTTGCTCCTTGTAAAAAGTATTCTGTCTTCTATCAAGAATTTTGCTGCATTGAGGTCTTTGAAATATTAAGCCCATGCTGCTATTCCTCTGGACCAGTCTCAGAGGAAATCACATTGATCTCGCTTTCATTATTTAAAAAAAATTAATAGCATTAATATTCTAGTTTTGTTTGTGATTTGTTTCTTTTAGACTGAATCTGGCTATGGATCCGAGTCAAGTTTACGACGCCATGGCTCCATGGTGTCTCTTGTTTCTGGAGCAAGTGGATACTCTGCGACATCCACCTCTTCATTCAAGGTGATTGAATACAATTTTCTAAGTATTGGTACCTAAATGACACATGCAACTAGAAAAGAGATAATTTATGTCAAGATTCTTGCACACTTAAAGTAAACCCAGTAGTTTGTATTTTTTCTATAAGTGCTAGTAAGTCATCCTGTGACAGTGAGCAGGTCTCATGGGAAGCACTCATGCTTTTGTGCAGTTATGATCTTCCAATGTCAAGAGAAATCAAACGTGTAGAAACGTTTATTATCTTTATCTAGTTTGCTCCTCAGAGTATAATGGACTCTAAATGAGAAAGAATGCTGATTCTGTAACTTAATTCATAAATTTGATTCATACTGTTAGACAAATCCTTGTCTTGTCTGAATAAATACTTATATGAACTTGAGTGGACTGTAATTCTGGGAGAGCAGAAGAGGAGCAACACAGGAAAGGGGAGTAAAGATTAGAATGGGGCTGACTGTTTTCAGGCAGACAGGCGCGGAGTTGATAGCATGCAGAATTGCCTTTTTAATAAACTTTTGTAGAATATTCTGATGTAGCAGACAATGTGAGTGACAAATGCTTGTGTACACTTTATTCTGTTCTTCCAGCATTGACAATATTTCATATCTGCTGTTATCTAAACTTACCTACTTGAACTTGGTCTTCAAAGCTGGAGAATTCATTTTTTATTTATTAATCAAACTACTGCTATCTAGATGCATTTCAGCCGTTTTTGTTGTCTGCTTTCAGAAGGGCCATAGCTTACGTGAGAAGCTTGCAGAAATGGAAACCTTTAGAGACATCTTATGTAGACAAGTTGATACTTTGCAGAAATACTTTGACGACTGCGCAGATGCTGTTTCCAAAGATGAACTCCAGAGGGATAAAGGTAAAACTGTAACTAAAAACTTATGTCAATAGAATTTACCTTTTTGCACAGTTAATAATTCTTGAATTACTATTCCACATCATCCAATATAAATAGAGCATGTATCTTAAATTTGTTTTTTATTGCAATCATAGATACTTTTATATCGATCATAGGTATTTCTGCATAAGGTGTTAACTACTTTCAATTCTGAAGCTGGATTCCCACAAAAATCTGCCTTAGTATTAACCTGTAGCTACCAACTATATCACGTAATTGCTCTTTTAAGCATTTGATGTTATAGAGCAAGAATAGTTTTCCCTCACAAAATTAATCCAATATACTAAGTATATTGCTGTGTCTTCTATATTTTATTTAAAAAACCAGCAGGATATTACTTTTGACATAAATGATGCATTTTTTTAGAAGGCAGAGGTGCTGCCATAATGAATTCTCCTGAAATACGTTGGCTTGAACCAGAGCATTGCTTGCAATAGTAGAGTCTAGTAGATTCAGGTATGAATGTCAACCTGTCTCTGAGTTGCTCTTCTCTGAGCACAGGTTGTTGTCATATCCATGCACTTTCCTGAGGCATTTACATTCATCCCTGTGTTTGTCCTGGCAGCTTGAATCTTTAGTTAGTAATAAAACAGTAGATAAATACAGTTGCAGTTCCTTGTGAGCTTTCTTCTGTAGAAAAGTAAATTGTTGTTGAGTGATGGTTCCCTGCTTATCCAGTTGCAACAGCAAAGTGTTTGTGTTCTAATGGTATCTCACAGTAATGATAGTGGTCTTTTATCTGAGAAAAAAGGGGGGCAGTTCATTACTCTTACAGGGGGGGAAAAAGCTACCTAGCTGCGAAGACGCTCTTAATTGTTTCTTACATATCTAAGAGCTGGAAATTATTTTTCACTCCTGTAACACCCTTTCTCTCAAATTTAGTGGTAGAAGATGATGAAGATGATTTCCCAACAGTGCGTTCAGATGGGGAATTTTTACATAACAGTAATAGCACTAAGGAGAAATGTAAGTGTTCTGATCTTTTTCGCTGAAAATTCACTTGAGTGGTATAATGAAAAGCCCGATACAAAACAGGTATTTATGCTCTTTCTAAGCAGATGATGTCAAGAATAGTTTCTTCAATGTATGTTATAGGGAGGTTGTATTCATTACCTGGTTTTCCCGATTCTCTGAATTACCCTTAATTCACCCAAATAGTAATGCAAATTTGTCAAGCTGAAATGTCCTATTCTTTGTCCAAAGCCATTTTTACTATAAAATTCTGTTGAAGCTGGTGCATCCTTTAGGTATTTGGAACTGGGATTTGAATTAGGTAATTGCTTTCTTTCTTGAGTTAGCTGCTTTATTACATATTTATTTGTGATATTGTGGAGCAGAATTCATTTTCGATTAGTTACGCTACAGCATGTGTTTTTCAGGTTCTGTGACTATGTAATGGCTACGTCAACACTGATTGTCACTCCTAATTTTAGTAGGGTTTTGATGTGTTTATCCTTGTTCTGATTGTCATAATTCTGATTTTTATTGCTAAATAGGACAAGTTGCATCCATGCAATGTGAAGACCTTGCGCAAGCTTTGCTATTCAAGAAATCTGATGCTTCTGGCCTGGCAGAAGTTGTTTCTGCATTTAAAAATCTGGTTTCATTTTTCTTAGACTTGCTTGTGTTTCCTGACCAAATTAGTCAAGTATTTACATTCTCTAGATACTGACAATTCTGTGAGTCCTTTTTTTAGACTTTGAATTATATAACTTTGCAATTGCACTGCCTTTAGTTTCAAATGTGATGGAATCTACCAAAGTACTCACCATGAGCATTTCAGTAACCTGGAAAATGTGTGGGCAAAAAAAGCCTGTTATGTTTTCTTTTTAATTGGCTGTTAGCCCCATTTGTTACAACTTTCCTTGCTGTATTTAGCTACTTTTTCTAAAGTACTGCCGAAACTGTTAACAGTAAAGAGGAACTGAAATAGAAGGCGCTTTCAGCACATTTCTAGAATTCATCATGCGAGTAGGCTTTTTAAAAATTATGTGAAGTGCTTTCTCTACTGAGGATTATTTGTGATGCTGATTTCAGTGGTTAACTGTTGTAGAGCCCTCAAGCCTGGAATAAATCTTTCTTGCCTCTTATCACCAAAGATAAACACGCATGCAATGCTCCACCTGTGAGTGCAGTTCCACTAACTCTGCTGAAGCTGTTAAGTCAGAATGAATTTCAGAAACTGCAAAAGCCTTCTTTTAAAAAACGTTAAATGAAAATTTAATTTTACTTCATTATTCATTTTGAAAGAGATGTCTTTGTCAAACTTATTTTTTGTAAAATCATTCATTTACCTTCAGAACTTTTCTCCATATTTAACATCTTAAGCTGTAGCTATTATATACGCAGACATTATATGGGGAATGTCATTAGGAAAGGCTATATTTTCAGTACATCTAGTCATCTTAAAGTATTTAAATACAAATAAGTGACTGGTTTTTATCAGCTATTTATCAAGAATTTGAAGTGATGTTCGTGTTCCTCTTGTAAAAAGTCAAGTCTTTGGGAACTTACATGTGATGAACTTAATGTGCATTATGGGTACCTGTATATAAACTCATTTGCTATAGCATACAACTGAAAATAATTTTCATGACTCCTTGTTTTTGCAGAGTTTGTAATTCCAGTTGTTATGACTCCTGCTTACATTAAATTTATTTTCTGTCAATTACTTATATGAAAAACTTTTAGGTTTTCTGTGCTTCAGTTTGATTTCTGAGAAGTGAATCCATTAAATATTTAGTAGCTGAGTGATGGAAAGCTTGACTAGAAATGAAAAATTGCAGTTTCTGCCCTTAGTGGAATCATAAGTGATGCAGTGGGGGGAAGCAGATGTCTGAAATTAAAACATCCATGCCCACACCCTGCTCAGACTAAGCAGTAACAGAAGATAAATCTTCAGGCTCATCTTTATCCTAAAGCTTATGATTCTTAGGTTTCTCAAATTTCAGTTTCCTTTCTTGAAGCCTGAAGGACTGGAACAGTCTTAACCATTTCTAAGAAGTGATTGCTTATTTTGGACCTGTTCTGCAATCAGTGCTCCAAGAAGTGAGAAATATGGGATCACCCTGTTGTTTAACCGACTATGATAAGTAGCAGTTTTTAAATTTATTGTTCAAACCATTAATGCACAAATCTAATGCTCAAATCAATTTGATAGAAGTCTGACATAAGGCATGATGTTCACATTATGTTTTGAAATTTATTTCCGTCTGCACCTTTCCTAGTTGGGAGGCAAAAGTTAAGATGACTGTAGAGATTTGTGTACTACTGCAAAGATGTTTTGGGTAGGGAGGCTGTTCTGTTTTCTATGTTCTGTAGGGTCTTTGAAAAGACAGAGTACTATGAAGGTATTTGTATTTAGTGATAGCTTTCCAATATAAAAGAAGAAAAACTGTGATAACTGCAATAATTATTTCTGCGAAACAGCAACAAAATTCTGTCTGATAAATTGGGATGAACTCATTGGGATCTTCATTTCTAAGAAAGTAAAATTTTGATTAGCAAGTGTTGCCATTCATTTCAGGAATCTGTTCATCTCTGTTTTTCATTTCTGTGTTTCTGAGCATATTTAGATGTAAATTATGTAAGAAAAGGAAGAGCAGGTGAAACTTATGTCCTCAGAGAGGTGTCATAAATAAGGTGTTTTTGTACTGGAGCTATGAAGATGGAGATTGTGCAGGAGCTGAATATGAGAAATCCTGATGTAAAACACAGTAGGATTTATGCAGGATTCGTCCTGGTTTTTTCAATTGGCTGTATGCAATTTGTTAATAAGGCAAGATCAACAGCAGTGCTAGATTAGTAATTATCTTGAGTGGTATAAATAGAAAATCTCCTAACAAGTACTTCTAATGTGCTCAAGCTCAAGTGTTAGACAAGGTTTGAGATCATCTTCCAACATAATCCTCGTGTGAATAAGGCAAGATCAACATAATTCCATTCATTGTAAAGAGTTTCTTGAGTGACCATTTCTTTGAAGAAACATGTTTTGTGTTTTTCTGTATCAGGTTCATTTTTGCCCACAGTTAAGGCTGAAGGGAACTATGGGCAGTGACTTGATAATTGCAGGCTCTTCCTGTGTCACTGCTACTATGAGACTTGTCATTAAAAGAGTAACTTAGAATTCATGGTGACTGAAACCATGTCTTAGTGAGCTGTAGCTGAGACCTAATGTTACCCAAGTGCAAACAGTTTCTTTCTGGGTGCTGAGGCTCCATTGCTGTATCTCTCAGGGTATGCAATAGAGATTTCTGAAATTGTTTTAGAGTGTTCCAGCCAGTGGCTGTTTCTTCAGCATGTTTAGCATTTTGAATAACTGAGAGAAAAATCACATTTATGAGCATCATAGCTATGTTGGTAAGCTTGCATATGAGCACAGTGTATTCCAACAGAAAAAGAGTACACAATCTCAGGGATTGGAAGGGGCTAATACTGATGTTCAGTTGTGAAGTGTTATGGTGTTATGGTGAAGCTGTTGTCTGATTTTCATTATGCTTAATTAATTCACTTCATCTCCCTCTTTCCAGCTTATACCACTTTCAGCTTCAGCCACCTCCATGTTCCCTCTGCATCTATTAGCAGGGAGAGCTGCTCTGTTCACTGTTGTTTCTGAAACAGACATTTCTTTCTCTTACTTTTTTACTCCATCCCCTATTTTCCTTATGTTATAGGGATTGTTCTTGATTAACATGAAAAAAACAATAACCTTCATCCTACAATGGCATGTGTACTTACTGAAGTATTGGAAGTAGTGTGTAGTCTATAATCATCTGTTTGAAAATAGTCTGATTCCTTCTGAAAGGACAGACAGTAAAATCTGTATTGGATTAGGTCATGTGACAATAGCTTTCACTTCCAGAAGTATAGATGAGATGTGCTACCATTAGAAAACAGCAATTGCTTTTATCTTCCCAACAAGAAATGAGCTTACTTGGACACTGTGCTTTGCCCACGTAGACAGGTGTTGGATAAACTTGCACAAATACTTCTTTGCACTTTTTAAACGTAATGGTGGCGTATTGATGAAAGGACAGACTGGGGAGGGTGTGGGAAGTGAGATCCATCTATCTAATGTCGTTTGTTAACCCTGTAGCATAGCAGAAGTTTCTTTAACTTGCTGTGCTCAGTTATCTTCAACTTAGGTGTTACTTCAGCTTTCTAATAATTTCTGACATTAATATATAATGTTTGATTTGTTATTATGTCAACCTGTGTATGAATTTGACATATAATAGGTGCTTTTTTTGCACACATTTTAAGTTACTTGTTTAAATAGCCTTAGCAACAGATGGTTTCATTGACAGCATGAAGTAATTGTTGGAACTGTAAATGACACAGTATTTGGGTAATTCAGCAGATTTGATACTTTTATATCATACTTTTTTACTTTGAGGTTTTTTAATCTATAATTACATGCATAAAGCAATCTTGAATGCTACAATTTGGGTTTGATTGCATTCTGAAATTATTCTTTTCTTAGTGCTGTATTAGATGAGTTCTGTGGTTGCTTTGTGTTAATTAGGCCTCGCTTCAAGCTGTCAAACTGCTATTGTTACAAAGTATTACCTCCACCCACAATTTGCACAGTGCAGAGCAATGCAGCATTACAAGCAGCCTTGAAATACAGCATGGCAAGATGAAGCTGAAGGGACCTGTGCCTCTATCTGAGTCTCTTTCCTTTTGCTGTGGGTAGCTGGAAAACATTAGCACCTCTGATTTTTATTTTTAAATTTAACATTCTAGGCAGTCTGTATTATTCAGTTGTAATATAGAGTATACATTTACAATGCTTGTTTGAGTTAAAAGTAAATATCAGCTATTCATGTTTGTTTTTAGTGTTTCCGCATGTAGCACCCAAAGGAATTAATGGCATTGACTTTAAAGGAGAAGCTATAACTTTCAAGGCAACTACTGCTGGAATCCTTGCCACACTCTCTCATTGTATTGAACTCATGGTAAAACGGGAAGAAAGCTGGCAAAAAAGGCTGGATAAGGTAAGATAATTTTCCTTTTGCTCTTACTAGGATAAAAAAGATTTATTTAGCTTGAAATTCAAACTTCCATTGTTAGCTTTTTTAAGGTACTGCTTTGTTTTTATACACATCATTTGTTAATTTTAGGTGATTTCATTTTTATCCCATAAAATGTTAAATCCTCTGCCTGGTTTGTTGTATAGCAGCATTCTTCATCATATTGGGTTTTTTTTCCCCCAGCCCTGTTTAGATAGTGTTACTCTTAGTTTTTAGTATTAGTAGAGAACCTGATAGTATTCTCTAGTAGTTAGTGTATTTGTTGCAGACTTCTAAAAGAGACATACTATCTATGCTTGCAAAATGATGTGCAGGTCTCTGCAGTGTTATAATTGAGATAAGCAATGGTGCCAAGACTGAACTGAATAACCAGTTCTAACTTTAAATGTATCTTTAAGATACAATTATTTTAATTATTTCACTTTCTTAGGAAACTGAAGAGTCATCTGTTACACCAATTTTTAAGTTGTATAGTATTGGAATGTCTGTTATTCTAATGGCAGTGATAGTTCATGCTGAGCCTACTCAACCACCATAGCAAGTGTAAAGGAGGAGCATTGTCTTTTCATGTGAGACGTGCTGGAAATATGACTACGTTGTGCTTCAGGTTGCGATTTGTAAAATTCTGCTGCTACTGGCTAGTGTCCTATGCAGTCCTCTAGCTGCTGCATCTTGTTCTTTGCTTCCTTGTGGTTCATATCATACTTCAAATGTTACCCTTATTTGGACAGCTGTTTTGTTTGAGAAATCTTTTTGAGAATGCTTGTCTTAATAACAATGATCTGTTGGTTTTTTTTGTCTTACTAATTGTTATTAACAATCAAACTTATCTTCTGAATGTTATATTTACCAAGAAATTCAGTGTTCTAATAAACTAGTAGTTTTTATGCTATGTAGTCAAACAGTTTCACAGTTCGTCTTTTTTATGTTGTTGCCAAGAGAACTGGCAGATTTGGAGAGCTGTGTTTTGACATGAGTTATCACTAACTTCAATTACAGAAAGCATGAGGATTTGTGGCAAGCACAAGAAGTTGGGGTTTATTTTGTGTTTTGCTTCCTTGGGGTTTTTTTGCATTACAAATGTTCTAGTAAAACTTCTATGGTTTCTCTCTGATTTATACTCTAGTCTTCCTTTTTGCATCTTCAAAATTCTTCAGTTACTTTCAGAAAAGATAAATGTGCAAATTTTGTGTTGTGAAATGTATTAGCATCTATTGCCTCTTTATGATAGTTTCAGAAGAGAAAAGACTATGTTCACACATATAGACAATACAGTCTCCATTCTTCTTGCTAAGAATTTTCTTTAAAAAAAACTATATTACCTTTTTTATATAAAAATTTTGGTTTACTTTTCAAACTTGTCTTTAGTAGCTGGAAAATTTCTTTCAGAATGAACATGACCACTAAATTTCCAGTTGGTTAACTCAGCATATTGCTTAAGGTTTTGCTACTGAATCTTTAAGGTTCAAAATAATATCAGCCAGAAGCAGTGTTTTGGGTTCAGTTGTCACCATGAAACTTAACTTTCTTCCACCTGAGGAGATTATGAAAGTGGAAAGAGAAACATTTTAAGTATTAAAGCTGAATTCTATGAGAATTTCAGAATTTTTTAATAGCGCTTTATTGAGATAATCTAGCAATATGCAGCATTTGCAGAGTGAGTATTAGATTTAATCTGATTCTGGTATTACTGCTTTTTTATTCAAATTGCAGTGGCTCTAGTACAGTCACACTCTTATTATGGGAGAATTATGTTAGTCTCCTCATGGGGTTAAAAAAAAAAAATCACACTGATCCCATGCCAGCTAGTTATAGGTACAAACTAACATGGCATGACTCATTAGTACCTCACTGTGTTCAGCATGATGGCTTTTCACCAGTCTTGCTTTTCACCCTTTGTTATTGCTGCCAAAGCATCTGTGTCAAGGAGCTTTATGTGAACTGTCAGTCAGATACAAAATCTGACCCTCAGTCAACCATGAATAGCTATGCTTAAACTGGATACCAGTTTTTACATACTGATTGAGTTTCTTCCCCAAATTTAAGAAAGTATCCTCAGAGTAGNAACATTTTAAGTATTAAAGCTGAATTCTATGAGAATTTCAGAATTTTTTAATAGCGCTTTATTGAGATAATCTAGCAATATGCAGCATTTGCAGAGTGAGTATTAGATTTAATCTGATTCTGGTATTACTGCTTTTTTATTCAAATTGCAGTGGCTCTAGTACAGTCACACTCTTATTATGGGAGAATTATGTTAGTCTCCTCATGGGGTTAAAAAAAAAAAATCACACTGATCCCATGCCAGCTAGTTATAGGTACAAACTTACATGGCATGACTCATTAGTACCTCACTGTGTTCAGCATGATGGCTTTTCACCAGTCTTGCTTTTCACCCTTTGTTATTGCTGCCAAAGCATCTGTGTCAAGGAGCTTTATGTGAACTGTCAGTCAGATACAAAATCTGACCCTCAGTCAACCATGAATAGCTATGCTTAAACTGGATACCAGTTTTTACATACTGATTGAGTTTCTTCCCCGAATTTAAGAAAGTATCCTCAGAGTAGCTAGATCCACAGGTTTTGTACTGTATATGTGTGCATATGGGCATGTGTAATCCATGCATGCAAACGAATTCTGAAAATCAGTAGCTTTGTAATTGTTACTTGAAAATGAAAAATTACACTGGCCATTTCACCTTTTGACATGTTGACTATTATCAGTCCATTCTCATCCCATCAAATGATCATGTAACTTTACAGGAGGTAGAGAAAAGGAGAAGAACTGAAGAAGAATACAAAAATGCTTTGACGGAACTGAAGAAAAAATCTCACTTTGGAGGGCCAGACTATGAGGTACAAATTTTGCTTTTCCAATTTTTAAGGATGTTTACAAATTGTTTTGTTTCTAAATCAGGATGTTTTTCTTGGGCTGGTGTGTTCATGCCACTTCTCTTGGAAACCAAAACTGTATTAAGAATCTCACCATTTTTAGAATGGTGGTCTGTTTTTGCCTTAGGCTTCCATATTCGGGTGTTGTCTAAAGCATTCTCATCTTTTAGTGATTTTTAAAATTATTTTACTTGTACACATGATACTGCTTATGTGTAGTAGCTTTATAGTTTCTCCTTTTAATGGTTCAGCTGCATAGAAATGTAATACAAATATAAAAACCCTGACTGAAGAAACAGTCCTGAAATCTGAAGTTTAACTTGAATTTTTAACTTGTGACTGCCACTTGTAATTTTAAGTTGACAAATTGATTTTATGTTCCTTTCTTCTGTTAAATTGTATATTTAAATGGCTTATTCCTCAATTCTAAGACTATTAAACCGCTGTCTGAAGAATAATGTAATCTAGTGCTCCTATAATGCAGTTTGCACACTTTTTGAGAACTTGACGCTTTCATGTACTCTTATCAAATGTGGTTTTGCTTATAAATCATAGCTTGAGAAATAACACTAGTGTGTTAAATATTTTTAAATGCTTGATCTTGGGTTCTCAGTTGTAACTGATGTGTATACTATGAAAGGAAAAGGTTCTATATGGCTCTTTATCTGCTATTTTCTTCCAGGTATCCCTGATATGAAGTGTTTGGTTTTAAAAAGAATAAAATAAAAAGTGCTGAACTGGCTTGTTTTACAGTACAGCAAAAAGCAGTAAACCTGATTTTCTGAGGTTGTCATTTTACTTTGGAGTTTGTTTTTAATAGCTGACTCAGCTTTAACTGCTTTTGAATGTTCAACTATAATTTCCAAGAATTTTCAATAGAGATCCCCAGAATTTTGTCTTTCATTGTTAAGCTTTGAGCACATATATAAAATCCACCCTAGGGCACTAGAATTACTGGAAGGAGTCTGACCATACAATTATGTTCATATATGTACTTTATACTGTAAACATTTTTAGGAGAGAATATGTTAATTAAAACCTAAACTGATGTCATTGCATATTACTTAATTACTCAGTTCCTGTTTTTTTAGTTCTTTCTACAACTATTCCTTTAGCAATTAAGGGTTTTAGAGGAATTGAAATGTAAGAATATGGAGGGAAATATTTGAGGTCTATAGAAACAATTTGCATTATAATAATATGCATATATAAATGTATGTATTTCAGAAATTAAAGTGTCACTTGTCCAAAATCTTGAACTGGTTGTTTCTTATGCTCTAGGAGGGTCCTAATAGTCTGATTAATGAAGAAGAATTCTTTGATGCTGTTGAAGCTGCTCTTGATAGGCAGGATAAAATGGAAGAACAGGTAAGAGATATTCAAAAAATATCTTCATGGTGGGCACTTCTTAGGAGCCTTCTGTGACTTAAACACAGTCCTGTGATGTATCTCTGAAAGCCAAAGCCCTAGCTGTTTTATTTTGATGCTGACAAGGGGAATTAATAATTTTACAGTTAAATATTATTGTTTAACAGTGATTTTGAGAAAGTAAATTCACAGTATATGTAGAAAAAGATAGTTAAGTTAATTGAATATCTCTAGTTTCTAATTCCTGAATAAGTTTTCTGTATAAAATTAACCCTTATAAGTAACTGGTGCCCTATGAAAGTAAGTTTCAGACATTTTAGCTCTCTCAAAGCCTAATTATTGGTTTGAAGTTTCTTTTGGCTCTAGCAGCATGTGAAATAGGAGGAAGAGAGTTCTGTTGGTGTTCATTTATATTTAAAAATTATGTAGGCTGTGGCAACTTTTCTATCTGATTTCCTGCCTAGATTTCAGTGGCAAGGATCAAAGAAGTATGTATGATGCATATGAGGCAAACTCAGAATATGCAAATTTGTAACAGTATGCAAGATAAGAGAGAAAGAAGTGGCACATCCAAGTCTTAAGTGTTCAGGCTTATGAATGTTGACAATACAAATACTTGGTGAAGAATTAAAGGACTTTCTAGTGGGCAGATACTGCCCACTAGAGTATACCTGTGTAAAAGCATTGAAGGACTGATGTCCTGCATCTTGGGTCCTTACTGTTGTCTATCTATTCCTTTATTTAGAAATCCATCTTGGTATATAGACAAAATCAGTCTTCAGGTCCATTCATTTCCAGCAGGATGACACCTTTGTGCCTCAAATAGGCAGCATTAGTTGTTAGAGCCACTGTGTAGATTGAGGATGACTCACTCTGTTTCGTAGTCCACCCAGTAGCAGCTGAGTACTAATAATTAAATCTAATTTGTTGCAGTCGCAAAGTGAAAAGGTTAGATTACACTGGCCGACGTCCTTACCTTCTGGAGATGCATATTCTGCTGTGGGGACTCATCGATTTGTTCAAAAGGTAAGATATTTCTCTTGATCTCTGAAGAATGGCCTCATTTATAATATTTCTGTGTAATTTTTAGAGTAGATAGGGGTTTTTAGGTGTTTCTAGTAACTTTACTGAGTTTCAAGTAAAGTAGCTCGAATCAGACTCTTCTGTTTTGGCTCAAGTGGTACTCCTTGTAAGTATCTGTTTAGAGTACTCTTGACTTATATCTGGCTTGTCAATTTGATAGGGAAGAAAAAACCTCAGCTTCCTAACTTAATTGTTTTTAATGTACCTTCACCAAAATGAAATTAATTTAATTTATTTTAAAAAATAATTTAGCCACTTGTATTGGGATCAGTTGTGTTCCCCTCTGGGGTGTATTGGGAGCATAATACGTAATAGGTGCATAAAATCAGCATTCGCTGTTGTGCTTGCTTCTTATGGTGCTGTTATTTTCCTTTTCTTCATTATCTTGTGCTTGCAAGTTGGTACTGAATGCTCTGTTGTGCCTTTGTTCTGATTGCTTGGTTTTTTCTTTGTCTGTCTCTGGTAGCCCTATAGTCGCTCTTCCTCCATGTCTTCCATTGATCTAGTCAGTGCCTCTGATGATGTTCACAGATTCAGCGCCCAGGTACTGTATTTATGTGTAGAGCATGGGTTGCATGTCTTGCTGTATTTCATCATCTTCTCGAGAACCTGGGGTTTTTGTTACATAAATCATTGCTTGCTTTAAGTTAGTACATTGAGACAAAGGAGTTCTCTATTCTTGTACTAAATGGTTGTCTTTCTACGCTCAGCTTGTATGTATATTGGTTGTGTGAAAGCCCAAATCTTGTGAAGCTGTTTGATTTAATTCAGTAATTTTAATAAAAATACATTCATTTGAAGATTTTTCATTCCTGGTTAGAACAGAAGTACAATAATACCTGTTTTGTGGGGGCTGGATATTGTACTTGCTGCAAGTTGCATAGTTTCTCTTGCTTAAAGCAAGGATTTGATTTTAGTCTTTAACATTTGCCTGTAATGACATTAAGATACTAAATGTTAAGGTTCACTATTATCCTTGTATGCCTCTGCAACTAGTTTTATGAATGAAAGATCCTAAAGTATGTTCTTAAGCAATACGGTGAATATAAGAATATTCACTGATGGGCTTCATTCTGTGTACTTACTTTGTGAAGGATAAATCTGATATCCTGAATATGTCATAGTCACAGTGACATGTTCCAGTAATGTACAAAATTTCTCTAGGTGCTTGTTCCAAAGCTCATAGTTTAGAGTAGAATTAGGTAGGTGACTTTGTTTGTTCATTAGCCTCAGAAAAAGGTGTTCAAACATGGCATTCATGCCATTAGTTTCCTCCTGCTGTGATCCATATGGGGTAGTAAATATGGAGTTGGGATCTGTTATTTTGGAGCTTTTTTTAAGTTAATAACACTGCACACAGCCTGTTTTTCAAACAAAAGGAATGTTTTGATTAATGGAGTGTGGAATATTACCACCTGCGGATACAAGCTGTATGAGCAAAATCCTAGAGCTTAAGGACTACATTTCTGAACTGAAATCATAGAATCATAGAATAGTTTGGGTTGAAAGGGACCTTAAAGATCATTGAGTTCCAACCCCTCTGCCATAGGCAGCGACACCTCCCAACTAGATCAGGCTGTTCAGTGCCATGTCCAACCTGGTCTTGAACACCTCCAGAGAGGGGGCATTCACAACCTCTATGAGCAGCCTCATAGAGGGGCGTTCACAACCTCTATGAGCAGCTTCCAGTGTTTCACCACCCTCACTGTAAAGAACTTCCTTCTTATGTCAAGTCTAAATCCACCCCCTTCCAATTTACATCTGTTGTTTCTGGTCCTCCCATCAGTTATCTTATTAAAAAGTCCTGCCCCTGCCTTTCTGTAGGATCCCCTCAGGTACTGATAAGTTACTATGAGGTCCCCCCTGAGCCTTCTCTTCTCCAGGCTAAACAAACCCAACTCCTTCAGCCTGTATTCATAGGGCAGTTGCTCCAGCCC
>VZTY01034123.1:30241-67212 GCA_013400935.1 Turnix velox | reverse complement strand
ACACTGCTGGCTCATGTTGAGTTTGTCATCAACTGACACCCCCAAGTCTTTCTCTTCAGAGCTGCACTCAAGCCACTCTCCACCCAGCCTGTATCTGTGCTTGGGATTGCTTCGACCCAGGTGCGGGACCTTGCACTTGGCCTTGTTGAACTTCATGAGGTTGGCATGGGCCCACCTCTCAAGCCTGTCAAGGTCCCTCTGGATGGCATCCCTTCCTTCTCGTGTATCGACTGCGCCACAAAGCTTGGTGTCATCTGCAAATTTGCTGAGGGTGCACTCAGTCCCACTGTCCATATCTCCTACAAAGATATTAAATAGCACTGGTCCCAGTACTGATCCTTGAGGAACACCACTCGTCACTGGTTTCCACTTGGACAATGAGCCATTGACTGCAACACTTTTATTATTGTGAAATTAGACATTATCGCCTAGCTAGTGTCATGATTTTGAAAAATGTCAGTTGTTCTTAGATTTTGTTCATGTGAAGGAAATGTAGGCATCAGTAGAAGGTTAGGTAGAAACTTCCAGCCTTTTTCTAAGATTGAGAATTGTTAGGTGCATTCTGATGTGAGTTGATTTTTCACTGGGCTGCTGGAAAGGCCATAATTTGCCTTTGCCAATCGAGTGGGAGGTTGTAGACTGAAAATACTGTAGGCGTTTTGCATACTGCTTTCTTTTAAAAGACTGTCAGATTTTAAAGTAGATTGAGCTGTTCTGAGGGCCTTTACTGTGAAGAACTTCCTACTTAACTGTTCAGTTCAAGTCTGCATGGCATCCAGGTTACAAACATCTGTAATGTGTTCTGGCTATTTCATGATCATGCAATTCCTAGAGCTGCTTTTGTAGATTTTTCTAGAGCTACCTTTGTAGACAATCCTTAAGTTAGTATTTTATAATAGGAAACTCCCTGTGTCTTCATCACTTTTTTGAATGGAAGCATTTCTGTTCTTTTTTTCTACCTGACAACTCTGCGAATATGCTCATGACATAAAATAGGCAGTTTTTGTATATAACTGTTTCCTTCACTGTTCTTCCAATATGACTTTTGATGTGCATTCACTTGTATTCGCTTCCCAACCTTTCTTCACTTTTGAGTGCTCTTTGTTTAATATCTTACAATGCATTGCAATTCTGTTTTGAAATACTTGATGCAGCTTGTTATATGCGGAATTAAATCTGCTTTAGGTGGAAGTAGGAAGTTCTGACAGCTTAGAGGTACAAAGTTGAAATAGGAAGTGCCCATAAAGGATGGAACTGGAAGTTAAATCAAGATTTTGGCTTTTGTTTCTGAAGGCTGAAGGTATCTTCTTGTTTTTAGCTTCTGACAGCTTCTCTGTTGTCCAAATTCAGCTCCTGCACAAGATACAAGTATTAACTTGTGGCTTCCAATACTGAATTATTTCTGCCCAAGAAGATGGCAGGAATAAGTTTAAAATGTGTTGGTTTTTTATTTTCCCTTAAAGGTGGAAGAGATGGTACACAATCACATGACTTATTCCTTGCAAGATGTAGGAGGGGATGCAAATTGGCAGCTAGTGGTAGAAGAAGGAGAAATGAAGGTAAATGTTTGAGTGTTTGTTTAATTGATAAAACATAATGTGCTGTGAAGGTGGATACTTTCAGCCTGGTGGACTTGGCAATGTTAATTTTACAGTTGCACTTGATCATAAGCATATCCTCCAACCAAAATGATTCTGTGATTCTCTGAAAATACTATTAGTCAGAAAGTCATGCTGCTAGGAATTCTCTTTGTAAATGCTGTTAGGTTGGGATTGGAGTCCACAGGACTTTTGGATTCTAGTATATTTGTTACTGCAATACCCTTGTCTTTAGAGATTCCTTTCTTATTCTCTGGTACTTAAATCTGGGTATTAAAATAATGTGTAAATTCAATACAAATAAATGTTATAAAGTACCAAGTTACTATGTTTGCTGCTCTATTGGGCTTGTATAGATCATTGTACACAGCAATAACTAAAATAGCTTAATCATTTTAGGGGTAGAAATTCTTAAAATACTGGTATTTTAATGGGAATTGCCTTGGTAGTTATTAGGGAATGCTGACATGACAAATCATTCATGTGTTAGTCTTCTAGGTATGTGTTTCTTTTTTAAAAAGCTGACAACATTTTAAAAAATTAAAACATGACCAGTTTTGACAATTTCTGTTTCTTGCATATTTCTTCTTATTTGGCTGTAGGTATACAGAAGAGAGGTAGAAGAAAATGGAATAGTTTTAGATCCTTTGAAAGCAACCCATGCTGTTAAAGGGGTAACAGGGCATGAAGTTTGCCACTACTTCTGGAATGTTGATGTTCGTAATGACTGGGAAAGTAAGAAATTGTTTCTTGAGCTTTGAATATTCATCAGCAAGTATACTGTTTGTAACATTGATTTAATGTCTCTGTTTGTTTACTAATGGGGTTTTTTCCCCTTCCTTTCTTAGCAACAATTGAAAATTTCCATGTCGTGGAAAATTTAGCTGATAATGCAGTCATCATTTACCAGACACATAAGGTAATAATACTTGGACCATACCTTACTCTGACAGTTCTGGGCTTATGTTTTCTGATCTTGTTCTTAATACTTGAATGACTTAACTCAGAATACTGTTCCAAGCAACAGTTCCACACAAGTTCTTTGTTAAACTGCAACTTGTGTTAATTTTGCAGACTTGTCTTGATACTATAATTGGTTGTGCATATGTCTGGTACAGTTTGTAATAATGAATGAGGACTGGTTTTGATATCACTGCCAGCAAAATACAAGTCATCTAAGGCAAGTGAAGCAATAAATGAACACTGATTGCAAGAAATAAACTAATGCCACTGTATCAAGTTTTGTTGCAGTAATATAAGCTAATATTGACCACAATTAGTTGACATACAGATCTGCATTTTGTAGTGCTGGTAAAGTACATTTGCTGGTAAAGCATTTGTTTTTATAACTTTATGTATTCCCCCCACCCAGTTCTAGTTTAAGCTTGCTAAAATATTCATTTGAACTTAACAACTGTAACTTAAATGCTAAAAAATGGAAATAAAGTGGAAAAATTCATCAGCCTTGCATGATTGCAAGTATTAATGTGCTCCAGTAGTTTTCTCTGACAGTTTTACTCATAATGTGGTTACCTTAAAACTTCTGTAACAGAGAACTTAAGATTCTGAGTAAGCAAGCTGTATGAAATGCATAGTGTCATGGTAAAAGCTAGACTTTTTACTGCCATACTTGAGTACCAGGAAAATGGCTTCTACGTCTTTTCTATTTTGCTTCTGCAACTTTCTTTCAGGTAATACCAATTTACCATATCTGCCTTACTGAAATAGTAGCTTTTTGAAATAATATTTGATTTAAATATTTCTCTTCCTCTGGACACATAAATAACTGAAGTTGCATCTGTTTATCCTAAACCACTAGTTCAGTTTGCACCTTACAAGCATTAACTTAAGTGTGGGGTTGAGGCAACAGGAGGGAAATACTCAAATAACACAACTGACCTGTTTGCCTTGTTTGTTTTTTCTTTATCTACTCGATTTGCAAAAATCAGAAAAGCTTATATTCTGGTGTTTCTCTGCAGAGGGTGTGGCCAGCTTCTCAAAGAGATGTGCTGTATTTGTCTGCTATTAGAAAGATACCTGCATTCAGTGAAAATGATCCTGAAACATGGATTGTGTGCAACTTCTCTGTGGAACACGACAGTGCTCCTGTAAGTGTTATTTTATCTTGCTTTTAAGATATTTTTATAATATATGGTGCATGTGCAATAGTAGTGAGGGAGATAAGGCTAAAATACATTTATTTAAACCGGATTAAATGACCTGATAAACCAATCTGAGACAAAAGCTTTTTTGTCACATCTCAACATTTGGCAGATATAAGGTATTGAAGCAGTATGGATGCAGAATTTTTTGAGATGTGAAAACATTTGTAGAAATTGTGGTTATTTCATATGGAATCAAATCAATAACGCTTTTATACTATCAGATGGAAGAGTAGGCTTGTATAATTGTAGATATGGAATCTGTTAAACCTCTGTCTTACAACGTTCTGCCTTTGTTTTGTCAGATAGTAGCAACGATTGTTTTATTTGGAGTGTTTATTTGCTGATTGATATACCATAAACTACTTCACAAGGGAGAAGTTATAGATACTTGTAAATGCTGATACGTTATTCTTTAAATGTTTCTCAGTTTGTCATCATAATTTACTTCTGGTATGTATCAAGCAAGCAAAAATCCAAGATTCAAGCATTTTAGTTTAATGCTTCACCATGTACTTTTAGTTTACTTGTTCTTGTTACATCCACGTAGTGCTAACTCTCAGGCACAGCTTCTGGGGTGTATTAGACTTTATAGTGAACTAAATTGTTATTAGTCAGCTATGCTGAAGTTAATTTAGTTTGAGGCTTACAAATGTTTCATTTCTTTGGCAGCTGAACAATCGCTGTGTCCGTGCCAAAATAAACATTGCTATGATTTGTCAGACATTAGTAAGCCCACCAGAGGGGAACAAGGAAATAAGCAGGGACAACATCCTGTGCAAGATTACATATGTAGCTAATGGTAAGTCTAAAATTTTCAGTTTGACATTTATGGTATGTGCTAATTCTGGTGAGATGAATGCTGGACCAAAAAAAAAAACCTTTATGCTATTTTCTCTAAAATTTCTGTATGGCGTTATGTGTGTCATCTTCATGTACTGTAAGACTCAAACTTATGTGCTACCTGAATCAGCAAATGGGATCATTCATTGTGTGGCATTCTGTGAGGAGTAAATGGAAGTGTAGCTCAGTCCTAAGCACATAACCTTAGTCTGAAGCAGGGTGGACAGAAGAAATGCCTGCAAATGAATGACGTAGTGTAGTTGCCACGTGTGACAAGATGCGGACAATCAATATGATTGATAAGCAAGCTTCGATTTATTGGGTTTTTCACACACTTATATACAATCCATTCATTAGTAAACACACTAGGCAATATCTTATTGGTTGGCAAGTACAAGTTACATTTGCGTATCCTGTCCCCTCTGCAATTACTGCTGTTTCTAACTGTGGCACCTTGTTATTGTAACACAGCTGGATTCAAGGAAGTGTTATCTTTGCCTTTCCTGTGAGACCCTTAGTTGAATCAGCATAGCTCCTTCATCTACGTTGTCACGTAGCCATTCTTCCACATGTAGTGTTTAGTTTCAGTAGTAGTACGCTTTTTTCATGTGTTGCTCTGGGGTTTTTCCACAGAAGTCATCTTGCTATGCTGAAAAGCTGCTGATAATAAAGATACAGTTCTTAGCATGAGTGCTAAGGAGGAGTCAATACATTTTGTATAAGGATGTTAGCAAGTATGTTTTTTTAATTATTTAACTGATAGAACATTGGTGTTGACAGGAGAGTTATCAAAGCCAAACTGTATTATTACTGTAACCAGGATTTAGCCACATAGTATAGTGTTTGAACTACATACTTATTAGCTCTTCTCCTGCAGCTGCAAAGCACTTTGAGAGTAGCTCACGTGCTTACTTAAGCTACCTATTTCCTGGCCTATTAAAGAGTCAAAAGTCTGATAATTGCTTCAGTAAATCTTTGCAATAATAGAGTGGCACAACTTGTATTAAATCATGTGCAAGTAATACTGTATGGTGGTTAAATTTTGACATAAGCTGCTTTGTTTCCCCTTTCAAAGTTTTCTAGTTACTTAAAAATATGTTTTTCCTAGTACATTCTGAACTATGATTATATGAGAAGTGGCAGCATTTTCAGCAAAGTACTGGTCCTCTGTATTGGAGCATGTTTCTGAATCAGTTCTAATCATGTTTAATGTGCTATAGGGATAATTTGTAAGAGATTAGATGTATAGCAGTTCTGCAGACAAATGCAGCAATTACTGAAAAGCTGATATCTGTTTTCTTAAGAAGTAACCTGAGTCCTTTTGTTGATCCTTTTAAGTCCTTGGAGAATATCAGCTTCTACTGGGGCTTTATCCAAAAACTCACAACACATCACATGTCACTATTTCTGAATTGTGGCATCTTAGAACTGGACAGAGCCTGAGCATTAGGAGTAGAAGGTGTTCAGGGAATAAAGAAAACCTGCTGATCATTTTTCTTTCCTCTTACGTTAGAAAGAATTGCAACACTACAGCCTTTAGTGGATTTGCTTTATTGTAATGTCTTTCTGTCTGTCTAGTGAACCCAGGAGGATGGGCACCAGCATCAGTTTTACGAGCAGTGGCAAAACGAGAATACCCAAAATTCTTGAAGCGTTTTACATCATATGTGCAAGAGAAAACAGCAGGAAAGCCTATTTTATTCTAGAACTAGGAGGTATACATTCTTTTTATCTTTCATTTTTGATTCACTGTTGTAAATTTGAGGCTAAACAGAAGTCTGCAATCTAAAAATGTCATATGATTAGCATTAATTCAGTGCTTAGTTTTAATATGTATGCAGTATGCTTTTTAAATGTTTATGTAATTCATTGTATTATTAGCTTGAGAAATACAGGCTACACTAGGTATTTTTTAACACTTTCACTAGCTTTATCTTGCATGTTTTTGCATGCATGTCTTAATTACGTAGAGGCATAGAAGAATTAGTTCGTATTTTTTCTTATCACAGGCATTTTGCACTTGTTCTGTAAGGAATACATGTTGAAATTTCTCTAGAGCCTTGTGAGGTTTTGGTATCTTAAATTCTACCTACAACTGTGTATTTGAAAGAATATTAGGGTGGTCAAAATATACTTTTTATACTGACAGAATGGTTTTGATCTAGGCTTTTATTAATGAAGCTCTTTGACAGTCAAGTGCCAATTACTTAATAATGCTAAGTACTTAAAATTGTTAGCCTTTCTGATGATCCAAAGAATCAAAAGGTCTTTATAGATGCTTTCTGAAATCAGTGGTTGCATTTTAATGGGATGGATCTTTGGGCTAATCTAAAAAGATTTTAACGTGTAAATGATGATATGGTGTTAGAAGGATTTCTAGGTCACTTTCGAGGTTGTCAGGTTCTGTCACACATAAACATAGAGCTCAGAAAGGTTTTGCTTGGTTTTTTGTTAATGTAGACTCTTGTTGTATACTTTGTGTGTAGCAGTAGTGTCAAACTGTAAAATCCCATTTGGTAGTTATAGTAGATCTAAAAATACCACTTGTTCTGTGAACGACATAGGTTACCTCTGGGTTTTGGTTTATGATGTCAGACTTCAAAAGTCCTACTTGTTCAATCCCTCTGTAGCAAGTAGTCCCATAAGGATTCACATTTTCAAGTGTATATTTTTAGAGAACTAGTGTAGGCAAGCCATTAAAAGTGAGGTTGTCATGAGCCAGAAGTTGAAACATGACAGTAAGCACTTCTGCTACTATTTAGGATGTTGAACAAATTATTGTTTTCCTATTAGTGTCCAGACGTTTCAGTACTGAGTTTTCACATTTGTTTATTTGCAGTGATCAGAATAAGACTGGGTGAGCATTCCACATTGGAGAAGTGACCATGCATCAAGCAGCACTCCATGCTGGAATGAAGGATCTACAGTCTTTTTATGGCCCAAGTTCTAAACGTTGTATACTGAAGTGAAGAAGTGTTGCAGCACCATGAAGCTGATTGTTTAACACTAGGTCTCTCCTGCTTACGTTTCTTGCTGAATCAGTGTGTAATTATAAATACATGCATTGATAACATGTATATGGCTCTATTTTTATTTGCTTGCTTTAGAAGAGGAAGAATGCATACACTTTTGAATCACCAACGTGGGTTACTGCTTTAATTTTAAACAAGATTCAGAATTTCACTGTCAACCTTCTTAAGATTCTCACACGTTTTCGTGCATGTCTAAAAAGCACAAAAGACAAATGCACATATAGCATACTGTATGTGCTTTATATGCACAAAAGCTGTGTGATGTTTGGTGGGGATAGGAAGGTAAAGCCTAGGTGACTTATTGGCAGGATTTGGTTTGCTTTGTATAATCATAATTCATTGCTGCTGGTTTCTATAATAAATCATATTGTTATATAAAATGTCAGTTAATAACTGAGGGCTGTCAATATCGTTATGACTTTGCCTTTTCTATGATCTTACTCCTATGATGATCTTTAGTTCTGAAGGAGTAGGAGTGCGAAAAGCTTTATTTTTCCAGATATCTTTATATTTCTATTGTATTTTTTAGTTAAGTAATGTGTTACACAGTTTTTGTTATTAAACATAATCCAGAAATATCTAAGAAGATTCTGTATGAAAGGGCAAGATACGGCCCAAAAGCCAGATGTTATCTGTCCATGCTGTATTTGGACTGCTTTCTTGCATGATACTTGGGGATTTCACAAATATATGAGAAGGTACACTATAATATCTATTAAACTGATTTGGACTATGGAACACAACATTCCTAATCTGAATGAAGACGAGTACATTAGTTGCAGATCCTGTGCGTTTTCCACATCATAATAAAGCCAGGCTATGAGGTTCATGTAGAAGATGATTTGGCTCTTAATGAAAAACCCATCAGAGCTATAATGATGCGTAGTTCTTGCTGGAAAGTTCCCTTTAGTTGCTGTGAAAATGTGTTAGATATTTGACTGCCTTCGATTCTGGAGATGCTTATTAGGAGAGATCTCTGATAGATTGTTACTGGCTCTGAGGTCTCTTATCTATGTCACAACGTTTAAAACTCTTCAGAGAATTTTCAGTGTTTCACTAACTTGTGTTTCTCAAGAAAAAAGTTTCAGATACATTATTTCCAAAAGAAATCTGAAAATCTTATAGTATGGTAGGTGCCTGAAAATAAATATAATAACTTAATGAAGATTTTGTAAATGAATAAATTTGTTGGAAAACATCTAGAGGTGAAACTGTACGTTAACACATGATTACACATGCATGCAGATTTCATGCTACATAACTCTTCCCTTTTTATTTGCCTTTTTATATGGGTGTGCATGGAATATGCCTTATTACAGAGTTTTTTGTTAATTTGAATATGTAGAAAAGTGCCTATATGGTAATGCTAGAGGCAAGTAAGATGAACATTTGTACACGTTTACTATATTACTCGTGAACATTTTATATAGTGATATTAAAGGAAAAAAAACCTATACCTCAAATGCACTTCATCTTTTTACAATCAACATCAGCAATGATTTATTCTGCCATAGCCACTGATGGGTACTTTAAAAAAAAAATCCAAAATATAAAGAGTTTATCTCCTAACTTGCTGTTTCTGGTAATTGTTGGAACACAGGTGAGTTTATTAATTTAATTGGATAGCTTTATTTTACAAAGGTTTGGAAAGTTTACAAAGCAGCATATAAACCTATATCATTAGTTGCATTTGCACTTAATGTGATGTACTTTTGCAATTTATTCTGTAAATAAAATTACACTACAGATACTATTTGTAAAGAATACATTTTACTTTTAGATAAAGGCACTGATACTTCACTGGAGCTAGCCCTGCCCAATCAGAGCTGCAAAAGGCTTCTTAAAGTGTATGGAAGGAGTTGCAAGATTGAGAAGCTGGTTTTAACTGCCATTTTTAAACACAAGGAAAAAAAAGCAGCTCTCTGTAAGCTTCTCAGACAGTCTCTGTGAAAAAGCAGCCTTTAGATACTTTCTTCTGGAAGTGACCTTGCTTTTAATACATTGTATCTCTTGAGGCCATCCCACTTTTCAGTCACTTTCATGTTATCTGTGCACTCTGTGTTCACCCCTTCCTGGAAAGGGAGCAATATTTACACAGGTGAGGTAGCCTTGGCAGAAGCAGCTTCTGAATCCAGAACAGATGTTTCTGTAAGCTACACCAATCTGTAGGGCTGAGAACAAAGCAGTCTCAGCCATGGCATCTCTTTTCTCTTAATATTGGTGTTGGGAGAATTCAGATGTTGCCAAGATCTGAAGGAAGTGACATGACAGAGCTTAGAAATGGGGATAAAATGGTCATTGTTACTCTGTCTGAGAACCTGAACGTCATACTTTAACAAATTTATCTGTGAAAAATGTGGTGCACTTTGGAAAAAAAAAAAATTCTTAATTGGGCTATGTTGGCTTACATGAAGTTGTGCAGATTCTCTTTGACCAGATTGTCCACCTGTATTTTTGTCAAATTGTATAGATTACATTGTATTTGAATTACCACTGTTCATCTACAGACTTAAAACATGAATCATATTTTTGAGTACCTTGAATGTTTAGAGTGTAACTGTTCTATAATAGCTTTATGATCCTAATGATAAGTTTTAAAAATTAAAAGAAGTTGGCTCTTCCATGTTAAAATCGCAAATTTAAATCCAGTATTTAAAAGTTAAAAGTATTAAAAATTATAAAGAAAAATCCTGGTTTGTAGTTATTTTCAATTTGCAGTACATTTTATCCTTTAATTCTTAGTTCATGGATAAACATATGCACAGTATTATAGGGCATAAAACATCTAACAGGAAAGCCATTTGTTTCTATTGTTGAGGCTACAGAGATAAAAACTAGAGTGCCACATTAATTCATGTATTGAAAAGCTCATTTTGTGTTAGCATATCAGAGATATGTTGAAAGATGTTTCTATACAGTATAGTCTTAATGCAGAGCACTGTGAAAGTATTATCTCTTGTCTTCAAGAGAATTAATATTGTGGAACTTTCTATGGGAAGAACAGAAATTTTATTATGTAGTAACAACTTGTAGAAACCCCACAACCATGCAAGACTGAAGGAACAGCTGAAAATAACAGAAGGCATTACTTGCACAGGAAAAAAAACTCTTTAATTAAGCTAAGCTGCATCAAGCCTGAGGTTATTCATTGCAACAAGTGCAGAGTCCTGAGGTGATCCTGGCCCGGGCCAAAATGCAGCTACTTTAGCAGACAAAGGAGGAGATGCTCAAAATAAAAACAGTACAGACAGATGCTTACTCCAACAAGTTACTTGTGTAAATCAAAAATATGTGTTTTCCAGTAAGGAGGAGTTTAGCATTTATGTAGGTGTCTGCTGCAATTCAGTCTCATCCTAGATATCATGAATAGTAATTAGGGCTGTGCTGTGTAGTTCACCAGTGTGTGTTACTGTATTGCTGTTATCCTATACTCCAGGTATAAAATCTAAGTATTAAAGGAGGGGGAATTTGTATTCCATTGAGCAAAAGCAAGGGATATACTTTGAGCACTGGGTGCCTGATAGTGTCCCATTTCTCAGCTGTAAGTGCTGATCCACTAAGCTTTTTTTTTCTCTGCACACCTGCTTCTTCTGTGCATTGACAACTGCTAGAATAAGCAAGACTAGAAGTGTGGAATGCTAGAACTGTCAAGGTTTAAATTAATACTTGAAAGAACTATTTCTTATTGACCATTTTAATTTTTGGGGAACAGACTGAGCAGTAGTGAAACCTGTTGCCTAAACTGCAGAAACTTTTCCTCCAATTATGAACTTTACACATAGTCATCTTCCGCTGGGTCTCTATGAAACTGTGTGGGAATTCCCCCTCTGTCACCAAGGGCTTAACATTAACAGTAGTGTCTCCGATATTAGCCTGCCCCTCAGTTCTTACTTGAAAGCTCTCAACATGTTCTTTCTCCACCCCTAGCCTGAACTCCTGCTTCCCTAACAAGTACAGAGCTGTCCATGACAGCATTCCTGTCACTCCAGCTATCTATGGGACTGCAGTGGGATCATGTCCTAGTGTACTTGGTGTACTGGCGTTTCAGAGAGGTAGCAGAGCATGCCGGTTTCCCTGGAGGAGAGCAGGTGTTCTTTATTGCTGCACCAGGCGCAAGGGAAATAGGTAGCTCCTCCTAGCACATCCCAAGTTGCTCTTCTACGAAGGTTATTGGGAATCAAAGTATACTCAATCTGTGAAATTCCTAGAAATTATTAATTCATGTTACTTCCTGGAATTCATTAGTATATATAAATGTCCTTACAGCATGTGCATTTAAGTCCACTGGTATTCTTCTAGGGTCTCCTAGTGGTAACATCACTGTGTCCTCCATTGGATCCAATCCATGCACATGCGATTAGTCCTCTCCCTTGTTTATGTAATCCCCACTACCATCAAACTGCTCTTCACCAAAACCGCTCCTTATCTGCTCATTAAAGAATGCAACCTGTTTTCAAGTCTTCTTACCTACTGAGTGTACAAGACTTCTTCCTGTCTACCAAGCATATCTACCATAGGGGAGCAAATGTTTAATCCAGCCTTTGCTCACAGAGCATTTCAATCCTGTCTGTATTACTTAGAGAACATGGGGGGGGAGGAGGGGGGGCGTGGAGGAGCACACATCATTTGTGCTTTTGAATTGTATATCAATGTGAGCAGTGCCACCTTGGACCCCATCCCCATGTCCTTCATGGGGACAGCCTGCCCCACCATTGTTCACTTTTCAAGATTGTTTTCAAGGCAGTCTGCTCACAAGTGCAAAGCACAGTGCCAGGTGGGCAGCAGGGTCTCCTTCCACTCCCTTCACCACCTCTGGTTCTTCTAGATATGTCAGAGCCATGACTTCAGACCGTGCAGGAATCAGCCTTTGTAAGCTTATGCCCCTGTGGGCTATAAGTGGTGGGCTGGCAGTGCACTGCCAGTTGTGTGTCTGTAGCAGGCACTTTCTGGAAAGTGATCTCCACGAGGTATCTACACAGGCAGGCAACACTCCTGTGGCTGAAGCTTCAGGAGTTTTGTTGTTCATAAGAATGGGCAGGAGACAGGTTTGTCGAAGAGCTCCAAAGAGACAGGGCAAAGCAGGACTGGCTCAGGCCAGAGCCATGTCCAGCCGGAGAGACATCTCCAGCCTGTGAGTATGAGATGTGTGATGGGGACAAGGAGACAAGGGCTCTGGAAGGGTCAGGACTTGCAGGGGAGGCTGGTTTTGCTCCTTACCAGGAGATCCTGGCTCCTCTAAAACTCCTGCTCCTCAGCTTGGAAGAGAAAATCCCCCTGGGTAGCACTGCTTTTGGTCATTGCTAAGCCGAAAACTCCTTCTTTTTCAGGGAAGAATTCATCATTCTCAATAAGAAGAGCATCTTCACCATACTTCTGTTGGTGAATTTGTGTGCTCTTGGTGAGTATTCATCTGCTAGCAGTGCGGGCTTGTGCAGGAGAGAGGAAGGGAGGAAGGTAGAGAGAAAAACCAGTGGGACCTTTGCAACTTCCCACATCAGCAGCTCAGGGAGCTCCCGAGATGCTCCCTACAGGCAGAGCAGGGAGGGGAATTGGGGTGCAGGTTTGGGGTACCAAGCATGCCCAGGAAGTAGGGCAGTGCAGAGCACCAAGGTCCAGGCAGAGGGTGCCTGCTTGGAGGCACAGCTCCTCTCAGTAGTTTTTTGCCATGTCCTCAGCCAGCCAGCCAGCCTCCTGACACCATGCTGGGAGAGGAGACCACATGACTGCTGGGATTGCTGGCAATGTCATGAAATAACTCTCTTGTCAATTATAGCTGGTGTCAGCTATGAGATGGTGCAGTTCGTGAGGATGAAGTCAATGGATGTGCCACAGGTCAGTGACTGCTGCTGTGGCACAGGAAAGACCATGAAGGAGCCCTGCTGATGGTGGGCAGGGTTGGTGAATCGCCCAGTCCTGTGGTTCCAGGTGGTGCCCCAGAGAACTAGCACCAGCAGCTTCTGCCATGGAACCCCATTTGCCAGACACAGCTCTGATCACCCTTTTCACAACAGGGCTACGGCGAGTGAGGAGAGGCTGCAGAGCTGCAGGCCAAGCAGAGACTCTTCTCAAAAGCCCTGGCTGCTGTGCAGGGGATGGGATGTTTCCCACTGCCTGGTGGTTTTCTTCTTTCCCAGGCCAGGAAGAGAGCTGAGCACTTCTAGCCCTTTCCTGACATGCCATTCATTTGCAGTGCAAGCCCAGCCCACAGGTGTGATGCTGCCTCTGCTCCTGGTTGTGTGGGTGCACAGGGGCACCACTATGTCTTCATCATCACACCACTCCCTCATGTTCCTTGTTCTTTCCTCTGCTTTCAGATGGATGCTTTGCCAGGGTATTACTGGCCTTTGCAAGGAACCCACAGAGAGGGCCTGATCTGGCTGCCAACAGTAATACCATCAGCAGCCATCACTGCAAAGATCGCCTGTCCTTTGGGGACTGCTGGTTATCCACACCAAGATTTTGCTTTTTCTGTAAGTTTCTGCTGGGCAGTGGAGGTTGGGAGCCAGCCATGGGGAAAAGGTGTGCCAGGGGTTTGCTGCTTACTTCACACCTACTGAGTTGGGATTCATGTGTCCCCAAGCACTACCACTGCCTGAGGAGATGTTTCAAGGGACTTGCAGGGGGCTGTCACAACTCCTAAACACAGCCAGCACCTTGCCCCAGCAGCAGGGCCTTCCTCAGGCCCCACTTCCCCAGCACCAGTGAGTCTCAGGTTTCCACAGCTGCCAACCATGCTCCCCTAGGCTCAGCAGTTGCCCTGCAGGGGCACGGGGCTCTTTTGCCAGCTGGCACGGAGAAGGGAAGGAGGGAGAAGCTGCTTCTCCAGCCAGGGCAGGAGCTGGTCCCGCAGCAGAGGCTAGGCTGTCACAGGAAGGTGTTCCTATTCTTTACAGCCCAGAGTGACACTACTTTTTGCCACATTTCTTTGCAGAAGATTCTCCAAGCCTTTCCCTTCCTGAATGCTGGCCTATGGAGAAATGGGGAAAGACCAGGGTTGTCATGCTTTGTCTTGTCCAAGCTTCATTATAGAAAATGTAGTTTCGAACTAAAATGGATTTTTTTTGGAAGCTTTTTGTGGCTATGAACTTAGCCTTTAGTTATTAGAGTTGTTGCAGGGATTTGTTGGCATCTCTGACAGGCTGGTACCACTTAGTAATGGCTTAAGAGGCAGAAAAGAAATTGAGAAATCTAAACCATCTCATCTTTTTCCCAACCTCTTGTTTATGCGATACGTGATTCAAACCTAATTCAAGTAGCACTGAAGTTTGGCAATGGTAAGTAACCATCCCGTTACCCAGAAAGGTGCTAAACATTACCCCTAGTTCAATTTGCAGCTGTATGACACTCAATTGTTTAATGTGTGTATTTTCAACATTAGTGCCAGGTATGTGAAGTCCAATAATACAAAACCCATGTAATTTACTGCTTTCTCATGAATTAAGACTGCCATACCTAGTTTTAGTTCAAGAGATGTAAACAACATTAAAAGATTTGAAAATACCTCGCAATTATAAAACGGCAAAGTTGTTTTCCAATTCTGACTTACTGTATTGGAATTATACCAGGAAAATTATATCAGAAACAATTTTACTAAAAATATCTTATGTCCTTGATATTGCTGTTACACATTCTGTCAGCTTATTTTATCATAGGCAGGATTACACTTGCTCTTCTATACTGTGTAGTTCCCGGGTTTATTCTTATGTTAAAAAACACCTCCTGCATTAAAGGATGTTAACTTTCTCTATTACTTAAAATACTGGATGACCACAAATAACAGTTTATTAAAAAAAAAAAAAAAAGGCAAGCAGCACTGTGATACAGGTGCACAGAAGGATGAATTCCGTTAAGTATGTCTTAAGGAAGTTTGTAAGTAAATTCTTGGATTAGGGTAACATGCTTTATAACACAACTTCCCAAGAAGTGAAGCAAAACCATTAGTACTTACTGATGTTCTGAATGGCACTAATATATACGGTTTTGTTCACATCCACAAATGGAGACAACACTCAGTTCCTCACTTCCTGTTTTCATTTGCCCTCAAAAGGCTTTACAGAAAAACACCCTCATCATGAATACCAAAAACCCAACGTCTCGACTGCCTAAGTGCTCAATCACATTAGCCTTTTAGGGTCAATTTTCTCCAGGTGCACCAGAGGCTTCAGCTGCTCAGCAAAGTTCCTCATGTCGTCAGAGACCATGTCCTGTCCTGCCGGCGCGACCACATTGAGCTCTACCAGGTAGGAGAGGGAGAGCGGTTCGATGCTTTCTGTGTTTCCTGGCATCAGGATGCGGAAGATCTTGTACACCATGATCTTCATGATGCCCTTGCGGAATACGTGCCCTTTGGCCACAAACTCGTGGTCCATGCGGAAGCCCATCTCCACCAGGAAGTCCGTCAGGTTGTCTGAAGTGGCGATATCCACACAGTTGCGCACCAGCGCGTGGCGGTTCTTGTCGCCGATTTCCGGCTGGCCCAGGTACCGCAGGTGCCAGGGCATCCCGCTTTTGTCCATGGAGCGGCGGGCCCGCAGCACGAAGGGGCTGGCCTGCTGCCCCTTCAGCAGGAACACAATCTCGTGGTCCAGGAAAGTCTCCGGCTCCATGTTGTCGCACAGGCCGCGCAGGCGGTGCAGCAGACTCTCCAGGCTCTGGTCCAAAACGCTTCCTGCGGCAAACGGAGACGGAGACTCGGTTACTCTCTGACCCCCCCTTCCGCCCCAGGAGGGTGGTAGGGGCTTTCACTACAGCATGGTCACTCTCGCACCCTGGTCCCCGTGGGAGGTCCTTCGGTTCGGATGGTAACGGCCGCTAGGCCCCGCAGCCGGCCGGGCACTCTCCCATCTGCCCGCCGTCCCGTCCGGACGCTTACCTTGCAGGAGATACTCCATCATGTTGATGGCGCCGCCCGTGACGGGCATCATGCTAACGGGGGGCGCCTCCATGCTGCGGACCGGGCCGAGGCGAGCCGGCGCCGGGACTGCGGCTTGCCGTCGGTAGGAAGCGGGGAAAAGGAGCAGAGAGAAGAAACCTGAGTCGGCATCGCCGCCTGGTGGACTGGCGGTACCGGAAGTGGCGGAGTAGCGGCGCCATCGGGGCTGGGGATGCAGCTGCAGCCAGGATGGGTGTGGTGGCTGGCACTCATCGACTCGTGGGGGTTCCTCTGCGCAGGGGCTACAGGCTGGGGGGGCGGGACCGTCTATAAGCAGAGACCCCGGGGGCGGTGGGAGAAGCAGCCCTTTTAAATTGCACCATCCGGGCGGTGCTTCCCCTCCGGTTCTCTGCACAGGGAAAGGGGGACGCGTAGAGTTCTGTGGAAAACATTCACGAGAAATATCTCACTTAAATGGGAAAGCCGCATTTTTGAGCAAAGCAGAAATGCCCATTACGCGTCACTTAATTTCAATCCAAACGTGGAGTGACAAATATTTCTCTTTAGCTGATTTTTGCAGCAAGCCTTTGTACAGCATAGAAGGTGAATTGTCTCTCCCGCGGGACGGCGGGAGCTGACGCTGCAGGATTTCCCGGGATCCCAAACGGAGCCGTTTTCTGTGGATTTCTCCGGACCGCGGCCGTTTCCAGCCCCTGGATGGTTTGCGTGGCACAGCTTGGGCGCTTTCTGAATACCAGGGCCCGGACTGAGCACCGGGACGAGCTGGGGCTCCGGCTGCTGCTACTTTTGCCGACAGCTCCTTCTGCTGCTTAACTCTGGGTACCGGCTGTTCCTCTGAAGAAAGATTTTTGTTCCTCCCTGCAGAAGCCCAAGGGCTTCTCAGCCGAGACTTGGGAGGGGGGGAATCGTGTCCACTGTGCCGCCCCGGGGGCAGGTGTCCCGGACCAGACGTGCTGCAGTCTGCACCGGCTGAGGGAGAGGAAGCTTTCTGGAAGGTGGAGAGGAAAATGAGTATATTTAGAGAGTTCCCTGGTTTGAGGGATGCAGTATTAAGGAGAAATTTCTCATTCGTTAATTTTACTTTTCACTAAGACCTCTTCTGGTATCTAGGAAATCTGCATTTCTCAAAGACTTATGTCTGAATTTGTGAAAATATTTACTTTAGCCGAAGTCTAAGTGTTTTTGAGCTTTCCAGGGATGAAGGGAGAGATCCAGGCACCTGAACCAAGCCGGTCAAAAGGATTGTATCATACTATGAAGTCACATTCGATATAAATTAGAAAGTTGGCTGAGGATTTCTCTCTTTTCCTTGATGTCTGCCATCCTGAGGAATCCTTGCCCTGCTGCTGGACCCCTGAGCCCTTCCCTTCCTCCCAAAGGCACAGCTTCAGTGTCCCACCTGTGTTGTGCCTGCTGGGAGAGCAGGACTTCTGCTGTTGAGCTGGGCTGAGTGCAGTCCTTGGGGATTTTGTATTTGTACTGAGATCAGTATTGGTTCTTAAGTATTGTTCATGTCAGTTACTTAATATTTTTGCATTAAATCTGTTTATATTTGTCTTGATTTGAGGCCAATGGCATCCTGGGGTGTACTAGAAGAGGTGTGGTCAGTAGGGAGACAGAAGTTCTCCCTCTGCTCTACTTTGCCCTGTAGTGACCACCTCTGGAGTATTGTATCCAGTTCCGGGGCCCTCAGTTCCAGAAGAAAGGGGAACTGCTTGAGTCCAGCATAGAGCCACAGAGATGATGAAGGGATCGGAGCATCAGGAGGTCAGGAGGATGGAGCTAGGCTCTTCTTAGTGACCTTCCCTGACAGAACAAAGGACAATGGGTGCAAGCGGGAACAGAGGAGGTTCCACAGAAATATGAGAAAAATAATTTTCACCATGAGGGTGACAGAACACTGGCACAGGCTGCCCATAGAAGCTGTGGGGACTCCTTCTCTGGAGACATTCAAAACCCATCTGGATGTGTTCTTGTGTGACCTAGTCTACGTGTTCCTGGTCCTCTGCTCCAGCAAGGGGATTTGACTAGGTGATTTCTTGAGGTTCCTTCCAATGCCTGACATTTGGTGAATTCTCTGTCAATATCTCTTCCACTGCCTCCCTGTAGTTAACTTTATAAATACAAGCCCAAGTCAAACACCTACAAACACAAGCAGGAGCCCACTCTCCCAGAGTGGCAATGATTTGTTTCATCCCTGGTTAATCAGAGCTTCACTGGAATTACAGCTGTGTTGCTGGAGTGACTTCAGGGACCCAGTGCCATCCAGGAGAGACCAGGCTGTTGTTGAAGCTGCTGCCATGTGTTACCAGTGGATGTATTTCCCTGGTCACAGGTAAGAGGCCTCTGTTGAAACAGAGGGAAGAAAATTGCCAACAAAATAGTTGAGTAACAGTTGGAAAGCTTCTATATGCTTTTAAGAGCAAAAAATAGGTTTTCTCTTGTCTACACATCAGCTTTAGTTAATGTGGTCATAAAGCAGATAGAATTTGAATACAGAAAAATAGCTAGGAAAAGTGAAAATGAGTTAAAAGCAGACTTCCATGTTTCACAAGGGATAGTTGCTCATATTTGCCTCTTTTGGTGGTGATAGTATCTCTTCTGCCTTGCCAACGAGCATGATCCAATGAAATGATGTATTTAAAAGCAATGTGAGCGGTAAGAGCTATCGCTCCATCCCAAACAGTAGCTGAAAGGTATGGGAGTACAGGCCAGTATCCACAGCTTCCCTATGAACTGCATTCAACTTGTGAGCAGAGTTCAAGCCAAAGATGGAAACTGCCCCAAAGTACTGTGTAGAGCCTTTATACACACAAATGCTTTAGTGAGAAAGTGAGCTTGTTTCTTGGGAACCATGATGCCTACTCAGCAGTACTTGTTTTAGGAGCCCATCCCATCTTAAGGTGGCATCTATTGTCACAGCTACATCTGGCATGAGCAGAAGCGCACTCTCCTGTCAGGAAGATTAAGCAATGATCACCTCACTGATAATACCTAGTTCTGGCTGAGATAAATTCTGCCATTAGATACTGCAGCCGCAGAACCTCTGAGTCTCACAGCTCTGCCCTGTCTGACTGCAGGGAGGCATGGAGCAGGGCTAAAAAAGATTCAGAACACAGAGAGGGAAGGAGGTAAGAGAAGTAAGAAGAGAAGCCAAATAGTTACCCAGTTCAAGTACACTGTTTTTACTCCTTTTATTTATTTCTAAGGTTTGTAAAACCATATAAATTGTGGAAGTATAGAACTTAAGTTGGGACAACTTTAGTAACTCAATTACAGACAATGGGTTCAGATTTTCCAGAGACTCAAACCAAACAGCAAAGGAGCGTGAGGGAATTGTGCACAGGGAACAAGGACCCTTCAGTTCCCTGACTGGTCTAACACCCATGAAATGAGGTAATTCACATGTAATTTTGTGAAGAGACTGAAGAAGAATGCAGAATGTATTTGTAGGTCCAGTTATACACTGATGGACATGACCAAGACCAAACAAGGGAGCTGGACTGTAAGTCAGGAAAATAAGGAGGAGAAGGGAAATTTTTATATAGGTTTCCAGAATCTGTAAGTGGGTCACTGATTGAAAGCTTAAGCATGGTCCTGTCAACATGCACTGTGGTAGTAAAAGCTCTGGTATGAATTCCAAGTAGTTCATGAGCTTCTCTTTCTCTTCTAGGTTAATCTGTCTTGCAAGAATATCCAGTACTTTGAAGCTTGGTAAAACAACATTTTCCTGTGTTTACCATTCAGGTAGCAAGGTGAAAGATAAAATCACTTCTTTGAAACTTTGATTCTGTTGGACATGATAGGAAATACCACAAGTATAATGGAAGATATGAAAATGCTCAAATCAGAAAGTATCACTGCTGATGTTACAGTGAATTAGTTCTCTTGCACACTGCATAAAACAGATTCAAGATGAGTGAATAAGCACAGGCTTCTGCAAACCAAGCTGAGAAGTCCAAGTGTAACAGCCCCAACACTACTTAGTACTATAGGCCAATCATATTTTCCTTAACCCTCTTATGTTGTCTAGCAAGGTGAGTTCTTAGGTCATGGGGTAAACTTAAAGTACCACAATTAAGTCAAAACATTTTTCATTGTTTTACTGAAACTTAAAAAGTATTTCTGTACCAAAATGTACACAATTCAGTATTACTACAAAATGTTAATTCTGCAAGACAGAATGTCAGTAAAATCCACCAAAATGAACACTGAACCTCCATTTATTGCCAGAACAGTGTTACTTTAAATAAAATCACTGAACATAAAAACGAAGTATTTCCACCTTTCCTTAAATAAATTGGCAGCTATTAGCAACAATACTGCAGGAAGATAAACATCCATATTTACATGCTATCAGTAACACAACTAGCATGTAGTATGTCTTCATGCTTGCACATTAGCTTTATGAGCTCATTACAATTATATTAATGTGTTGATGTGCTAGAAAACAACTCACATGATTTATATTAAATTTGCACTCCTGCCGGTCACACCTTAAGGAATCCTGCTGCATTCTTGCAAGAAATCCCATCCAATCCACTGATTCCCTCTTGCCACACACATACAAATAAAAACTGAATTAAAAAAAGGCAACAAAACCCCACAAAACCCAAAGCAAACAAAATCTCAGCACTGAAAATATTAACAATTCTCCTCCCGTGATAAACCAGACAGGCAATGCATTGAGCAATACTCCCAAAGGTGAATCAAACTAGAATATACATTAATAACACCTGAGTCTGCTTTACTGGTCCAAGTACAGTATTCTAATAAAAAAACTGCTTGTTGCATTAACATGTAATTTCACAGAATCCCCTAATTAAAACATAAAAATCCCCCAGTATTAAGGAACAGTGTGGATTTCTGGCTTCATTTTATCTCAGCTTAAGCAGTGCATACACACCTATTGCTAGGGAGTAAGTGTCAAACACTTAAAAAAATAAAGTAATAATTAGAAATATACAAATACACTGTACCTCAACAGATATCTTTTAAAAGTGTAAACATCTGTTCTTGACTCCTGTTGTTTGAGTGCATTTGCATCAAAAAAGCTGTGTAAAACTGGATTTGCCAAAATTAAAAACCCCTCTTCATTTGGAGTTAACAGTTTCAAAAATCTTGGGGTTTTTTACCTCAACAAAATCACAAAACAGTAGAAGAGGCTGCTTTTCAATACTTCAGTACAGCTCATATTTAACAGTTCAGAATTTTATAGATAACAAATTTTCTATAAAAGAATAACCTAAATTGTGGAGTCAGAACATCAAATGCTGCACAGTTGTCACAGCAGCAAATTAACTAATATATATAGACAGGGCTTTCTATAAAACTAGTATGACTGAATAAAATTGTCTTAACAACCAAGACCTAAGTTTTACATATGAACAACATTAAAACTGGCATTTCATGGAAAGAGATGAGGCCTGCCATGACTTTAAAAAAATACATGCTTGTTTAACCAGAAAATAAAATGGCAAGGACCAGTGCATTCAAGCCTAGTTTAGACAAATTATTTCCTTTTTTCTTTTAAAATGTACAAAGTACATTACATCACTTGATATTTACCAGCAGCCTACTAGTCAAAATAATCTCAACCTGTGAAAACCTAAGACTGACCCTTTTCAAAATGACGTGCAAGAATAAGAATTCCAAAGCCATGTTCAAGATGTCTGACAGGACTTCATGAGAGAAGTTGTCTCTAACCACTGGAGAAGGTCAAAGGTGTAAGCAGTCTCACACAAATCTGTTGATCTCTCAGTTTATCTTTCAAAGACATCATTGAGTTGAAGGAAATTTTAACTAAAACTTCACAGATTTTTGTATTTTTTTCCCCATGTTCCTTGACAGTTGCTAGAGCAATTCTTCATTTCAGAGCCCTTCCAGTATTCAAGCTGCCTTCTTAGCACAGGTTCCTTGAAGATCTTGTAGATTTATTTTTGACCTAAAAGAAATGTTAAGACAACTGAATTTGACAGTTATACTATTATAGATTGTAATTATTACTGAATCTTACATATTTGGAAATTAGCAAAAAGAGACAGGAATTTTTCCTCTTCTTACCTGTTGTGGATCATGTGGCTTTTGACTAGATGCCCAGCTGCAAGAGCTGCCATTAGTGATAATTCCCCTGCCATCACTGTGGCACAAACGATTTTAGCAAGCTGACGGGCATTTTCACCTGGGTTATCTTGGCTTGCACCTTGAACCCCTAGCATCTGGACAGAAAAGCAGGTAATATTACAATATGAGATCTAAGTAAATTTATGCTACATATAGAATTAAGTCTTTATAAATTACATCCAGTCAGCTAGCTGTAAGTCTCTAATACTAAAGACCTTAAGCTTTGGAAACTAGAGACATGAAAACATTTTATTAGACTGTTCTAAAATTCTCAGGTTTAATTAACTAAATCTGAAGGAACTCCATCTCCACAACACTAACGCAGACTCAACATGAGTTTTTATGTAAGAAGCTAAGTTTCTTTAAAATTTTCTAATTTATACCTGCAAACAGGCCTGCTGAGGGAGCAAGTTGGTGCCTCCACCAACAGTTCCAATTTCTATAGAAGGCATTGTGCAGCTAATGTACAAGTCTTCATTGGTGGAACCAGTTCGCTCCATCAAAGTGATGCAATTAGAGCTGCCCACATTCTGCGCAGCATCCTTCAGATCACAAAGAGAAACAAAACAGTCAACTAAGCGTTTGGGTAAGAATCAGTGAATTAAAGAAAAACTGAATTGGCATAAAACAAACCTACCTGACCACAGGCAATGTAGATAGCTGTCACAATGTTTGCTGCATGTGCATTGTAGCCACCAATGCTACCAGCCATTGCAGAACCCACCAAATTTTTGTTTATATTGACTTCAACTATATCTTCTGTAGTTGTCTTCAACACCTGCACAAAGTTATATGCTTTTACTACATCATTCCTGAGGGAAGAGTAGATATATTCTATTTATAGTTAATAAGCCCTTTTCCCTAGCTAGCTTCTTCCATCAGGACTGACTGGAGTCAGCTACTGTCCTGGACATCCACTTCTAACTTTGCTAAAAAGGAGCTGGTTGCATTGTCCAAGTAACAATGAAAAAGTCACTGTGAAGGGTTTGGCCTTGTAGAGGCATTTAAGAATAAAACTTAGCATCTACACATTCTGCTTCAAATTCTCACTTACCTTCAGAATGAAGTCAACAAAATCAGTTTAGCAGTAGTAATATGCCATTAATTCATCCTGACATAAGAGCAACATTCCTCCCATGTTGCTCCAGTTGCTAAACTCTTATGCAGAGCCCAAGTGGGAAAAAAACAGAGCTATAGAGGCCACCCTTCACCATGCAAGATGCTAGCACAGCTTTGTAATTAAGTGAAGCACCTGATAATCTGGTTTCACAGTATGTCAGGAATTGGAAGGGACCTCAAGACACCTAGTCCAATCCCCCTGCCAAACCAGGAACACCCAGATCAGGTCATGCAGGAAATCGTCCAGGTGGGTTTTGAATGTCTCCAGAGAAAGAGACACCACAACCTCACTGGCCAGCCTGTTCCAGTGTTCTGTCACCATCATTGCCGTAGGAGGCATAAAAACTTAGAGGAGAATGTCAGGTTTGTGTGAGAACACCAAATGATTGAAATGATCAAAATGACAGCACTAAATGACAGACAAAACTCTACATATAAAAATCTGCCAAAAATTGTGGCACATTTTGTCAGAGGTAAAAAGGTGTAGGCTCTTCACAGGACCTCCAATGATAGGAGAAGGGGAAATGGGTACAAGTTGGAACACAGAAGGTTTCAGAGAAATGTAAAAAAAAAAAAAAGAACTTTTTCACAGTGAAGGTAACAGAACACTAGAACAGACTGCCCAGAGAGGTTGTGGAGTTTCCTTCTCTGGAGACATTCAAAACCCATCTGGACAAGTCCTGTGTGACCTGGTCTACGTGTTCCTGCTCTGGCAGGGAGACTGGACTAGATGATATCTGTAAGTCTCTTCCAATCCCTGATATGCTGTGATTTTGTGATTCTGTGTTAAGTAGATGGTTTTTATGGCAGAAGAGCAAATGAAAGGAAAAAAATATCAACTATGTCAGGAAAAGCAGCTTATCATAGCATTATGGGAAAATACATGCAGGAATTATCTGTACCTATAAAACAACTCACAGTTAGTATTTACGATGTAAGATAGGTGTCAAGCATTTTAATATACAAGTAAAGCAAACCACTTACTTCTTTAACAACCTTGGCTGGAATGACTGCTTCACAGACAACAGACTTCCCTCTTCCTTCTATCCAGTTTATAGCAGCAGGTTTTTTATCTGTACAGTAGTTACCACTGATAGCTATAACTTGGAGATCAGGAAATTCTTCACTCAACCTTGCCAGAGCTTTTTCAGTACCCTGTTAGAAGATAAACAGACAAAAGGTGGCAAAACTAGCTACTTGAGAACAGTGGAACAGCAAGATCAGAGAAAGTGTATGCAGATCATCAGTTACAGGTGAAGAACATTATTTCATGTTCCTTCCTGAAATTGGAAAAAAAACATTTATGAACATCTTTTTTGTTTGGGAATTGCTGGTTCTTCCCAGTACATACAGACTATCTGAACACATTCCAGGTGAACAGGCATATTCTTACCATAATGAAGATAAAACATTAACTGAATGAAACACCACAGGCATGAAATTAATTCATTTTGGATGTAGTGTATGCTAGCAAATCAGACAAGGTCTTCTGTATTTAGTGCTTGTCTGTGACTAGACTCATTTATGTGACAGCTCTGACAAGGTACATATTTTGCATAGAACTGGCAATCTGTATTAATCTTAAACAGTGCAAGGCTGTGAGTCATGCCTCAGATTCTTTCACATGTCTCCATTTAAAAAAAATTTAAAACATACCAAATAAACAAAAAGCTGGAGAACAGCCCTCTGCTGGCATTTACCAATTCCTAATCCGTTATGTAAGGAAGTGATAAACACAGTAACACATTAATTATTGCAGTAGAGTAACAAGCTTGACTTATTTTTATCAAGAATCCCACCTTTAAATAAAATAAAATAAAAATTTAATTGCTTTCATGCTATGCTTGCTTACACTTGGCAAGGCCAAAAGCTTTGATTATTTTATAGCATTGCAAACAGCACTATGTCTTATCTTTCTGAATTGAGATGCCAGGAAGTCACAGATTGGTAGGTTGTAATTTGTTTATATGTAAAGGAAATACACATCTATTAAAAAGACTTAGATGGACTGGTCCTTACTTTTGAAATCATATTCATTCCCATTGCATCCCCTGTTCCAGACTGAAAACGGATATAAAGGTTACGACCAGCCAAACAGATGAGAAGTTTCTGTAGGCGAGCAAATCTGCAAGAAAACGTAAGTATTACTTACAGTCCTCAGGGGAGAATAACAAGGCCTTCAGAAATTATGTCATTTTTAGACCAAGACAAAACCCATGCTATCGTTGTCAACAGTGCAAACTCTGCAAGTCAAACAAACACTAGGAAATACTGCCTTTAAACGGCAGCATGAGTGATTCTGGCTAACACAAATGTATGTCCTTGGCTGACATAAGAATAATTGGCATGAAAAAAAACTGGAAAGGAAATCCCTCTCTCAAACCCTCTAAAAAAAAAAAAAGCAAGTAACCATAAGTCTTAGAAAAAACTCCAGTGCTCAAAGGAACTTTATTCATAATAATATTTTGGACGTTTTTAGCATTTCAGTTCTAGCACTCATTTGCTGCATATTCTCTGGAATCTCACAAATCAATTATTAACGTCAGCGATACAATCTAAAAGGCCACATTCACTTTTTGCATAGTGGCTACTAAGAATCTAAATAAGCTTTCAGGTTTACTTCTAAACGCTTAGACAAATGTATTGGGTACTACACAGTGAGGATGTATTCACTGCTAAGATACACGTGTTTATCACTTACTAGAAAATCTTTCCTAATAGCCAGAGTGATTTTTGATCCCTTAGATTCACACTACAGAGGACTGCCAAAATGAGTATATAATTTCCTGTATTGCAGTATGCCAAAAAAACCATTAGGAGCTTCCCAGAATTCACATAAGTCTTATATCAGGCAATAAAGCTGGAAAAGCCAGTGTGCTAACCTACTGGTGCTGTCAAAAGCTTCCTTCATTATTTTAAAGCCTTCAGGGCTCTCAAGCCAAATTTTCACTTCTGCAGCCTGGCAGGCAGTGGGCAGCCTTACAACAGGTCCTCGAGTCATCCCATCTGCCAGAATGCGGCTGCTTGCTCCTCCACCAAGCTAAAAATCAAAGCAGAAAGGAAACAAGGCAGGATCACTGAAGTGAATTCTAGTTCCCTGGAAGTCAAAAAACATGCTTTGTGTCTTTCTCCTAGATATGCTTTACGATACAGAAAGTTTTTCAAACCATACTTACACATATTGCTCTACACCCTCTGTTAGTGCTTGCTACAAGACATCCTTCTGTTGTTGCCATTGGCACCTGAAACTCTTTGTTATCCAAAAATAGTGGTCCTGCTACTCCTACAGGAATAGGCATATATCCAATCACATTTTCACAGCAAGCTCCCATAACCTTACCAAAAAAAAAAAAAAAAAGGTATCATTAAGGATACACCTGAGTGGTATGGTACAGCATGCTACTCAATATGTGTGTGACTACAGCAGAGTATCTGAATAAAAAATTCTACAACCCTACCAAAAAAGCAACCAGTTCTCTCCCCAAAAGGTTAACAGCTACAGTTACTAACAGATGATACAGAAGTTTAAGTCTAGCATTTGGCAGATCTACTGAACCTTCCTTAAACACTATTAAAAAACCTAACAATGCTAAAAATCTCCACTTAAAGTTGAGCTGAAGGTAATACAATTATACAGCTCAATGATAATAATATGATATTAGTAAAACATAACAATAAGCTACAATCAGTGTCAGTAAAATTCTCAACTTCTGTGATTAGGAAGCTGCCTACTTTGGTAGGAAATACTTTTTGGATAAACTACAAAAACTAATCCACCACCTTGGATTTAAAAAGATCAAGAGCAACAAAAGGTAGTGCCTTGCATTTTCCTTCTTTTGTTTTTGTTTTTTTTATTTTTTACTTATACATAGGTTTTCATCAAGTATATTGTTAATTCATATACCTCAAGCATGTATTTCACATTTTCAGAAAACGTTTTACAGTGAGCTTTTCTTGTCTACATTTTACTTACCAGTGAATAATTATAATTCCTATAAGGAAGATATTGCAAAGATGAAGGTTCTGGAAGTTTCTTAGATAACATCTGTCGGCGAATGGACACACCTCGCTCCTGAGTTTCCATCAGGGTTTCCAGTTTGTATGCAGGAATATGCTTAGCATTAACTAAGCTGATAACTTCAGCATCAGTAAGGAATTTTGCTCCTTTCTGGAAGGGTAAGGGGTGAGTAGAGAAAGTATAGATTCTCTTGGTGAAAATCCTTTTAAATGCTTCCATATGAAAAAGAGTAACACCTTCATTGTGACTTTATCCAAGTACATCTAAATGTATCAACTGCCAATGGCAGGTTTTATAACAGTGGTCAGGTTAAGATTATAAACTTATTGTTCTGACACCAACTTACACATACATTATAAAGCTGCAGAAACTTACTGTATCATGAACAATGAAGTTGCTAAGCTGCTTCGCATCCCCCCAGCCTCAACTGACTAAAGAAATTATTTGTGAAAGGGCATTGCTCTAGTCATGACTCCAAATCACATTGTCAAAGCCATGTAATTTTCAGAAGAATGGTGTTACAATCAGTAGGATAATTTAAAAGCTGAAAAATTAACTGCAAGAATTCTTAAATCAAATGTTACAGTAGAAGTTAAAAGTTACTTTTCCATACCTCTGCATGTCCAAGTATACGAACACATTCCTCAATAGAACGTGGTTCTTTAGGTAATTCAGTTTGTTCCTCTTTTCCATTAAGAAATGAAGTTTCCATGGGGTTACAATTGCCAACTACAAATGTAGCCTTGGTTGATGTCTCTGTTAATACAGGTTTTATGACTTCAGCTGCATAAAGACAATTAAAATTAAGTTTGTTTTACAAAATTCTGAAGTTTAGATTCCAAACACAACAATATCAAGAATTCACTATTTGTTCCAAAGATTCAGGAATAGGTCCAGACTTTAAAATGTCAAAAATTACCGTTTTCATCTTTGGGGACTAAAGCTTCTTCTTTATCTATTGTGGTAGATTTCTGATTGGTTTTCAGGAGTCCAGATTGGTTTCTGCAACAGTACTCAGGAATCTTTTTCTGGACCATCACTGGAGACGTTATGGGATTCTTCAGGGAGAGGGTGGATTCAGTCTCTGCTTGCTCAAAGAAAATATACTTGACAGCAAGGAGAAGAGCTAATCCAAGAGTGATCACTTGTTCAATATCCATACTGGCCATTCTGAAACAAATTAAAAAGTAAATACATGTGTTTACAGTTTGCTGTTTATTACATTATTCTGACATCACTCTGCTTTAGACAGAGTAATAGTTTCATCTTATTTATACAATTACAGAAATTCCAGTCAAAGGACATTTTCTACTAGGACATTCAAGTATGCTATGTAGGGTAGAGGAATTATTTGTATTAACAGTGTAAGAATTTTCAGGTGTCATTTACTAAATCATAGATAAGAAGTAGACTCAATAAGAGAAATAATTCTAAAATACTCACTAGCAGATAAATCAAATTCCATTATACAACTACCACACAGTGACAAAGTAGCAAGTTTCAATTATCATCCTCTACCACATTGGCTACTTTGAATTGAACTGCCAAAAGTGGCGATTAAGCCTCTAAACCAGACAGTTCTAAGTTTTCAGAAGTAGCATGGAACCACAGGTGCCACTAACTTCAGCTGAGCTGAAGGGAAAGCAGTAGTGACAGGGCTTTTGTACTTCACACTTGTGTGTGAATAATCAGCAGACCCATGCAAGTAATTTTTCAATAGCAGACAGAAGATTTATTTTCCAGAGTGCACTGGAAGGTGTCAGGAATGTTGGCAAGTAGGAAAGAAGTGTCTTGATACACACTGGAGAGTGAGATCCTGATGTCATGGCTGAAGTTTACAAATGTTGCACCCTATGACCAAAAACCAGCAGCACTGGAGAACATGCTAATTAAGAAAAATCTTCTCTGAAGTCACCTACCGAGAAAGGTAGAACTGCCATAATGAAACATTTGGTTCAATTCTTTTTGGTGCATTCTCATCCAATCCCACTGAATTTTCTAGAGTAGTGTTTTGAGCAGATGGTTCTGCTATCCAACGGCTGTGGGCATGAACAAGAACCAAACCCAGTGACTGTATTAAAAACATAAAAAAACAAAACATATTATTTTTTCAACTGTAACTAGTAATCTGCTCAAATTAAACATTATTTTTGTACTTGTTTGGCACTTGGTTTTGTTTTTCATTGGGATTTTTTTTGTTTCTCACGTGTCAGAAGTCTAAGGCTGATTCTCTGACATGTCACCGACACCCTTTCTGGCCTACTGTCATAACTTTGAACCTGTCCTACCACACCCTTCTTTATGCTTAAGTAAAAAGCTAAGCAAGCTGGGGGTGTAATAGGGTAGGAGGGAAGGAATTGGTACACATGAAAAAGCCCTGTTGGACAGAGACGTGACATACACACCAATTCTATATTAAAAATTACTACTGTAAACTAGACTAATGGAATGCAAAATACAAGTCTACAGAAACCCCAACCATGTCCTGGGCCACTTCAAAAGAAGTGTGGGTGGGAGGTTACGGGAGGTGATTCTGCCCCTCTACTCCACTCTGGTGAGACTCCACCTGGAGCACTGTGCCCAGCCATCTCTGGAGCCTGCAGCACAAGGACATGGACCTGTTGGAAATGCTTCAGAGGGCCATGAGTATGATAAGGGCCTGGAGCAACCCTCCTGTGGACAGGCTGAGTTGGGGCTGTTGAGCCTACAGAAAAGGGTCTGAGGAGTCCTTACTGCAACCTTTCCATACTTCACTAGTACTTCTAAGAAAAATGGGAAAAAATTTTACTAGGGCCTGCAGAGATAGGAAAAAGAGGAAGAGTTTTAAACTAAAAGAGGGCAGATCCAGACTGCATAGAAGAAATCTTTTAGGATGAGGATAGTGAAACACTGAAAGTGGTTTCTCAGAGATGTGCTAGATGTTCCATCCCTGGAAACATTCAAGGTCAGGTTGCCCTCCAGATAGGGGGCATTCACAACCTCTATGGGCAACCTCTTCCAGTGTCTCACCACTCTCACTATAAAGAATTTCTTTCTTATATCTAGCCTAAATCTCCCCTCTTCCAATTTACATCATTATTCCCAGTCTTTCCATCACATATCTTATTAAATAAGATGTTCCTGGACATCGCCGGAGTGTTGGCCAAGATGATGTTTAAATCTTCGTCACAACCCAAACTATTACACAAGTCCAAAACAAAAGCTTGAGGCACAAACCATAATCATTTTGACTCTCTGTGTTACAGGATTTGGTTTATTTTCCTCTTCTTCCAGAACACGTGCAAAATGGCTAAGCTGCCATATGGGGCGCCCTTCACGACTTTCTCTTGAAAGCTGCAAAAGTAACAAAATGTTTAGATAGAATCTATTTAATATACATTAGAAGAACCAACAAGTGAACTTCAACATTGTACTTTTATTTGATAATTTAAAAATTACTAAAAACAAGCACACATTAGATTTTTCACAGTGAAGTACTATTGAGTGTAACTCATTTAGTGGCATAAACAAGTTACTGAAATCAGTTGAACCAATGTAACTCTTTTTGTGTAATTCCCCCACTTCACTTGGAAAGAAGACAAACATGCTGGCACACAGCACCATGAACAAATGTCTGTTTATTAAGGGTCTGTTTATTAAGGGTCTGTTTATTAAGCTTGATGTTGTCTTACCTCTAATACCAAGGACACACAAGCTGGAAAGAAGGTCATGAAGACAAAGTAGTTGGCAAGAACAGACATACAGCCAAAGCAGCACATAATTTCAAGCTGCCGTACACCTAAATAAAAAAAAAATTTTCTTACATTTGAATATGTAATGCACTTGAAAAAGTGCTGCAGAAGAGAAAAAACATTAACTGAACTGCAGATTACAGAAGAAACTGTCTAGATTAATAAAAAAAAAAAGCTTGTTAAGGCCTAGTTGTTGTGTCTTAGCTTATTTTAAACACTAAATATGATATGGCACTTGCAAAAAACTTTTAAATACATATTGTAACAGTTCACTGAGATTTTAAGGCTTCACAATGAAAGCCTAAATCTCACAACTTCAACTAAGAACAACAATAAGCTGCCATTATGTATTAAAATCCCTTCTGAAAGACGGCTTATTAAATATTGTGACAAAAATCATTATAATACACTCCACCCCTTTAAGCCTGGTATCCAGAAGCCAATTATCCACACTAATATGCATTACAGAATTCCCTTTAAAAATTATGAAAGAACCAACAGTATAAGTAATTGAAATAATAATAATCATCATAACCATCATCAACTACATGTTACACCAAAATGAGATGTTTTCCCCAAGATATAAACAGGAAAACACATTTGTCAGGATAGAACCAAATAACTTGAAAAACAAGTGCTTTGAAAGATTCATAGAAGCATAGATTTGGAAAGGGCCCTCAAAGGTCATCTAGTCCAGCCTCCCTGCAGCAAGCAGGTACATCCTGCACTACATCACGTTGCTCAGAGCCTCATCAAGCCTGGCCTTGAATGTCTCCAGGGATGGGCCCTTCACCACCTCTCTGGGCAACCAGTTCCAGTGCCTTCAACATATGTTCCTCTTCTTCCTAACATCCAATTTAAACTTGCCCTGCCCTAGTTTAAAACACTGCACCTCATCTTATTGCCACATGCCCTTGCAAACAGTGCCTCCCCTGCTTTCTTGTAAGACAGTTTAGAAAATTCCATACATGAAAGCAAATGGACAAAATCAATGAGATGAAAAAACCTCACATTAGCCCTAACTTTAGAACTTTTGATTTACTTTACAAAGAAATTAGTAATTTATATGTGAAGATCCTTTGCTTATTATATTTAGGTGTTCTCTTTTTAAGGCATGGCAACTGCTGTTGCACAAAGGGCAAAAATAAGGGGGAGGGAAAAAACACAGTAGAAGACTGATTGTTTTCCTGAAGAAAAATACTCATTTTTTGTGAAAATATGAAATACATGTCCAAGTATTGAAAACTGAATCCATTTTTAAGCATGCCAAAGAGAAAAAGTCTATCAGTTTTTATTTAACTATAAAGATTTAGACAATATTGCTCACCCGACATAGTACCAACACCAATCACAAGACACTCTACAAGTGCATCCAGGGTAAATGTAGGGCCTAAAATTGCCATTCCACGTGAGATATTTTCTCTTACTTCATCCTAAAAATAAAAATTTCTGTATGTTAACCTGATGACAAAAATCAAATTAGGACAGCACAAGTAACACGGCTGGGACACAATTAGTAAACTGCATATGGTGATAACACCTTATAAAACATACGCTGAACATTATTTTTTATTAAATAATAAATTCTTTAATTTCTTTATTTCCCATAAATTATTTCTTTATTACTGGAAGTATACTTACTAAGTTATTAAATAAGGAAAACCTATTTGTGAAACAATTCCTTAAAAATTAATAAAAAATGCTCACAAGAATATCAGACTTATTACAAGATCATTGCATTTATAAAGAATGCGTAATATACTATATGATACCATATATCACAATCTAAAATATGAGCGTGTATTGTGACATAGAATACAACAAACAATATGCTAAGCTACCATGTACAATACTTCATAGGCATGAAGTTCAAGAAATATACCCACATAATATACTTTTTTCTCAGAACTTAAAGAGTCTTAAGAGCATTACAGCATAAGACAGGCAAGATGTCTGTCGATCCCTCTTGTTGCACTCTGTCAATTACATTCCAGCATGAATGTTTCTGTCTACACATATGCTATGTTTGTTCTGTTATGATCTTGACTAAAAATACAGTACTGATATTGGAAAAAGTGTAACATTAGATGTCTCTTAATATACTGTTCCTCAGTCCTAGAAATTAACTCTATCCATAACTGTTCTAGGGAAGACTCTGTTCTAGGAACTCTAGCCTCCTTAATATAGGTAAAAGCACTGGTGGTTGGAAGTTATGAATCTATGAGGTATTCATACACACAATTAACTTTGCTCACATGATAATGCACACTAGTTTACTTGATGTGAAGACAAGAGAATACAGCATCTGAAAACAATCTGATCTTTTTTATGTATCACTAATGCAGTATTCACCTGTATGTCTCACCACCTGCATTATTCACAGAACCACAGAATGGTTTGAGTTGGAAGATTATCTGGTTCAACTCCCCTGCCATGAAATAATGTTCCAAAGCTCCATTGCAAAAAAACCCCAAAAAACAACCAAACAAATCCAAGAGAACGAAATAAACACACCAAGCAACCAATATACAAATCCTCTGACCTGTGAGTTGGAACTGAGTGCAAATTTAGCTAATGCACTTGCTCTTGACAGATCAATCAGAAGCAGAAAGAACGGTAAAGCTTCACTGAAAAAGAGAGATATGTCAGAACTCAAGGCTTATTGTAGAGGAAAAAAAATTCAGGCAAGAAATCCAGAATAACAGTTCATTACTTACTTTAAACCTGTCAGTTCTTTATCCAAGAAATGAATTACCACTGTACTAAAAACAAAACTTGAGAAGATTGTGAAGAGGCCAGCAATACCTATCAAGAAAAGGAAAACTGGACATTTGACATATATATTGTAAGGAAAAAAAGGAAAAAATATTTACTTTAAAATCCATTCTGAATTAAACAAATGATAATTCTTGTGTCTCTGAATACATCAACAGCAGTTGAGATACACACCAAAGGTGCTGCTTTATACACATAGTTATATTTAATATTTGCACTTAATTCAAAGTAAAACACTAAGAAATAAAAGCTACAAATCTTCCCATTTGTCATCACCAAAACAGAAAACCAGCTTAAATTGCTCCATATTTTTAAGAGTTTCACACAAAAAACAATTACTTCGAGAACTGCATTCAATGTTCATATATTCCTACACAATCTCTTCTAAAAAAAAAATTTCCCTTTGAGCTATGCAGAACATTTATTCTGCTATCTACAAATAATTTTTAAAAACCCTGTTCTGTAGGTAAGAATTAAATTTCTAATACTTATTTTATATTAAAACAAAAAGAAAATGCATACAGCAAGTATAACAGTGAGACATATTACCTAAAATGTATTTTGACCCAAGCTGCCTTAGGTTCTGAAACTGGAAATATATATAAAGGATTGCTATACAGCGTGTGATTGTCAGGATGATGATGTCACTGCTGAGAATATCCTGTTTGAAATACAAAATTATTTAGTTAGCTTTTACATTAAGTAGTAACTTTTTAAGTTTAATCAATAAAAAAATCCATTCTGAAGCTGCACTGAGGATGTTTCATAATAACTCTGAACATACATTATAAAAGAAAACATTACTGATAACCCTTCTTTAAAAATTAAAAGATTGCAAACAATATAAAATTCTTATTCTCTAGATGCTGTGTAACTGAAAGTTTCAGACTTAATGAAAATCTTCTGTAGTGCATTATTGCTAGTATACTACTTTAATATCTGAAATCAGAAAACAAAGCAATTGAAGAAGTTTCTGCTAATATATCACAACCTGATTTGACATTATAGAAAATCCTTTATCTACTGATTAACACTGAGTATTTTAATACAAAATTAAATCCTTACTTCTTCAAGTTTGGGGCACTCATAATTCCAGCCACAAATCTTATCGTTTCCAGTGAACATCTTCATGGACATCATACAGATGGTGAGAGTCACTGTTCCCACAATGACTTCCCATGGATGAGAGGCTACAAAAAGGCCATGCATTCGAAAGAGTCTGGACAACATTTTAAAGTCTGTTTTCCTCACCTTTATCAACCCTGCAACAGAAGAGTATTTCATACAAGCAAGAACAGGATCGAGTGGAAAAAAAGACAGAACTCCAGAAACTTCTGCAATTCATCTCAGAAAAAAACCAAAAAAACAAAAACCCCAACAAAACCACTTAAGTAACAGATGAGCAAGGAAACTAATCTCTTTCTAACCTTCCACATTGACCTTATCTGCTGCTGCCTTCTCAGTACTTTTTAAATACACATCTCTCTTGTTTCTTCAAGGCCTTACTAATAAATATTCCCTGCACTCCAATCACAACATCTGTTAGTATTTTTCTGTCAATTTTGACATCACTTTACCTCCAGCTTCTTGTTTTTCTAACCTACATGAATTTTGTTACTTTTTCCTACTTGCTCTTCCTGTCAAACATATTGATTAACCTTATTTTAACAATGCAAATTACAAACTAGCCATTGTTGCTAATGCTCAGCTCTAAGACTAGCAATGTCATCTTCCTCTGGTGTGTAGCTCAGTTGGAAGAGCATCAAGACTCTCTATCAGAGGGTAAAGGGCTGAAGTCCCTCTCTAGGTATCAGTAATGTCAGTTGGGTTGATGGTTAATTCAATGATCTGAAAGATCCCTTCCAGCCTAGGTGGTTATTACTGTGACTATGTCCACTCTGTTCCATCTATTTCAGTGATTCAAGGTAATTATGTTTAAAATAGCTCTTTCTTGATTTCAAGCACGAGTTCTTCTCATATATAGAGCATTCTCTGACAGTCCACTCATACCCATAGCTCATTACAGGCTACTGATGCATTTCATCATCCTTTTTGATTCCAACAAACTCGTAACTGAAAAGGATTCTTTAGAGACTTCACATTCATTTAATCCGCCTAAAGTGCATCTGTTATTTTACAACGTAACTGACATATCTAGAAAATACTGTTGAAGATTTAATGCATTAAGTGCTCTAAAAAAACCCTTCAATGTATTAGATCAGCTCGAATTTCAGCACAAATTTCCTCATCTCTTGCTGGCTGATTCAGCAATACCTACAGCGAAAACAGAGAACACCTGCGCAGAGCTCACCTGTACAGATCACCCCAGACAGACCCTGTCAAACTGGCAGGCAGCGCTCAGTGCTATCAGGAAGACACCCCGCCCTGAACAGGCTTACCGCTGCAGCCTCAGCGAAAGGCGGAGGCCGCAGACCTCCGGCCTGACGGAGAGGGGGCGGCCCGCCGCCGCTGGACGGCCCGTTTTTCCCCGCAGTCACAGGTTGTCGCTGAGCCCTGAGGGCGGCGAGGACGGCCGCTGCCCACCCTGCACTACCACGTCCTCCGGTCTCAACAAGGTACAGGGACAGCGTTTGAGGACTCCTTCCCCAGCCAGAAAGGGCACGGACGTGGGCCGCCCGCCACACCCTCGGGGCACCAACTGTGACGGTGCCCTCTC
>VZTY01034123.1:16227-29887 GCA_013400935.1 Turnix velox | reverse complement strand
TCCCTCCCACCCCCCCGCCGCCGTTATCCCACCGAGAAACAGCACCAGGTCGCAGCCGACGAGACAGCCTGCACCGCACCTGACCGACACAAAGCCCCGACGGCCCCCGCTCACCTCCCTGGCGCCGGCGCCGCCCCGCTGCACACGGGCAATACCCGCCTCCTCCTCGCTGCGACGGGGACTGAACCCGCCGCTTCTCTCGCCGCAAGGACACCTGGGGCGCACGGCGCCAGCAGCCGCCATCGCCCGATCGCGCAACCAATGGCGAGAGAGCGGCACGCCTAGCCCGCGCTGCGTCACGCGCCGCGTCGCTGGGGCAACCGGCCGGGCGAACGCCACACAACCCACCAGTCGATCAGGAGCGAGGAACACGCCATCTCGCCATGGGGCGCCCGCCAATCGGCCGCCGCGCTCCTAGCTCACGGCATCCTGATTGGGCGGCGGAACGCGTCTTATTTACATACGCCGATCGACCGATCGGCCGCCTCCGCGCGACCCTTCCGTGTCCCGTCGCCGGGCTTGGGCGAGCCGAGATACTTGGCGCCGATGCCAACTCACCGGCCGGGTGCGCTTTACCGAGGCGTTAGGGAGTAGCACCACCACGCGTGGGAAGCCGTGGTAGAATCCACCCCCTCGCTTTCCAAAAAAATAATACAATATTAGTGGATTTCGGCCGAAGAGGAAGGATGGTTTTCCTCACGAAGCACGGGAGGTGCCTTATTTTCTTTGGAATTGTTCTTGGCCACTGTTTCCACTTCTCTGGTTCAGCAGGGCTACTGACAAAAAACAATCTGTGAGGATGCTGCTGCGGGGGATTTACCCTCTACCTCTTGAAAACTGCTCCTTCCATGTACCGTTTTGTCTAAAAATACTTACAGTGGCTCACACGTGGGACTAAGCTGTGAAACACTGAAAGGTGGGCTTCCCAAGAACTCCACCCAAAGTGGCTGCTGTCCTTGACAATGCCACTCATGCCAGCTCAGGAATTCCATGGGTAAACACATTCTTCACCCTCCTCTGCAATGCACTTCATATACATCCTTGTAATGCCCTGCTGTGTGTCCAGCTGCCCTCCCAACTTCTGCCTTTATGCTTGTTCTCTGCAGTATCTCACTTTCACTGCCTGAGAAGAGTGAAGTGTGACCAGGGAGATATCTGGAGTCATTAGCTAATGTGTGTGCACAGCAATTGCAGTAATTGCTTCCAGATGTGACTTGAGTCAAAGCAAACCAGCAATATGTACACAGTTGCAACCATTATGTATCACTGACCATCTAAGACAATCATAGAATCATAGAATAGTTTGGATTGGAAGGGACCTTAAAGATCATCTAGTTCCAATCACCCTGCTCTAGATCAGGCTCTCAGTGCTATGTCCAGACTGGCCTTTAAACACCTCCAGAGAGGGCGCATCCACAACATCTCTAGGCAACCTACTCCAGTGTTTCACCACCCTCACTGTAAGGAATTTCCTTCTTATATCTAGCCTAAATCTAACCCCTTCCAATGTACATCCATTACTTCTAGTCCTCCCATCACATATCTTATTAAAAAGTCCTACCCCTGCCTTTCTGTAGGCCCCCCTCAGGTACTAGTAAGTTACTATAAGGTCCCCCCTGAGCCTTCTCTTCTCCAGGCTGAGCAAACCCATGTCCTTCAGCCTGTCTTTGTAGGGCAGTTGCTCCAGCCCTTTGGTCATCTTCATGGCCTTCCTCTGGATCCGCTTCAACAGCTCAAGGTCCTTCTTATGTTGAGGGCTCCAGAACTGGACACAGTACTCCAGGTGGGTTCTCACCACTGCCGAGTAGAGGGGCCGAATCACCTCTCTTGACCTGCTGGTCACATTTCTCTTAATGCAACCCAGGATTTGGTTGGCCTTCTTGGCTGCAAGTGCATACCGGTGGCTCATGTTGAGTTTTTCATCCACTGACACCCCCAAGTCCTTCTCTTCAGGGCTGCATGTTCTGTCTTCCACACTTGCTATAGCAGCGGGTTTCTTGATATTCAGTGATGAATGTGATTTGTCAAGTAACAAATGGCCAATTTTTATCATTGCTTTCTCTGGGAGCAGGAGTCACTGAGATACACTGGAACTTATGCTCTGTGCAAAGCTAGAAGGTGTCTGCAGGAGTCAGCAGCCAAGCTCCTCAGAGGGCATACAGCCCAGCTCCTCCTTCATATTAATCTGCCTGAAGCACATCTATTGTTTTCCCATGCAGCTGACTGCTTCTCCACATGCCTGTAGCCATGCTTGTGTTCCAGCTCTGGTGCTGACTGAGGAGGCTATGGAAGCCTCACTCTTCTAGCTGCTGCTGAGACAGAAGGCAGCTTCTGCTGTATCAGAATGGATCTGCCTGAGGACAACATCGCTGCAACTAACAGACCACTAATGGGTACAGGAGTGCCGCTGCCACATACCGTGAAAATACTGGCAACTAGTAATATGGTTACCTCTAACACAGTCCTACTGTTTAACACATGAACAATGCCACCCATGAACACATTCAGTGTGCTCAGGCCAGTAGATAAAATGCGGCCATGTGCAACGATTAGAAGGAGGCAATTGTAAACGACATGCAGATCAGTATGAGTCTGTAAAGTGCTCTGTGGCTGTGCTGGATGATGTTAAACACAGGGCCAGACCCTGGTACCCCAGGCCAGCAAAGTGGCACAAACCCTTCTGCAGAATGTGGGGCTGGCACGACTGCCATGAGTACTCCACAGCTTCCGCTGGCGACTAAGGGAGAGGTGCCTTAAACTTCCACAGCCAGCCACCCCAAACTTTACCCATCCTTGGGTGACAGCGCTTACTACGGGCCAGTATCCCTCTCCTACTCTGCCTAGGGGCTGCCGGGACCCGAGGGGTCGCGCACCCGCGAAATGGCTGCCGCCGCTGCTTGCCCCCAAGGTAGACGCCTAGCACGCTGAGGGGAGGGGCGGCCGGCGGCGTCTGTGGGAGTGGAGAGAAGGGACCGCGTCATGGATAACAAGGACGGTGGCGATAGAGACAGCGACGAGACCATAGTGCAGGACTCTGAAGCGGAGAGTGACATAGAGGAAAACGAGTTCCGGAGGAGGAGGTGATGAGTCAGGGTGGTGCCCTGGAAGGTGCGGCGTGGAGAGAGGACGGTGGCCCCCGAGCGAGCTGAGGGGCCGCCCTTGGGATGCGGCCCCCGGGACGTGGCCCCCGTCCTGCCCGGTGTGGGCTGTGATCACAGGGAAATACCAGCCAAGAGCCGTCGTGGCGGATCGCAACCCCCAATGCAGAACAGCTTGATTATTTCCGAAATGGGCGCTTTTTTTTTTTCCTTGCCTTTTTTTTTTTTTTTTCTCCTTTCATTCTCTCGAATTTTTTAATCACTGTACACTCCTATCCCCTCCTCGTTCCTCCGGATCAGCTGAAATAGTACTTTGGTCAGTGGAAGTGAAACCTGGTTGGAACACAGTTCAGAGAAAATTTTAAAAAACGTATTAAATGCAGTCGCAGCTGATGTAGTTTTCCTACAGCTTTTAACTTGATGCCATTTTCATGACAGTATCTCTTCTATCCTTGTGTAGCAAAGTACTGATACCAGCAAGCAGTTGGGCTTCTTCGTACTGGTGCTGTGACCCAGCCTTGCTCAGAAATATGTAAGGCAGTATTGTACCTATCGAAGGTTTCCCATGGAGAAAAAGGCCATTTCCTCACAATTTGGGGGTCCTTCACTTTTGATGTGGATTGATAGAGGTGCACTCACCTGGCATGTCCCAACAGTGCAGGGTGAAATGGCTGCCCTCAGCTACCTGTTAGGACTGAAAAGCAGGGCATGCAACACTTTAACAGCATTTTTGTTGTTTTTATGTTTTTCTTTCAAAGGTTCCCGTTACTTGATAAGGATGTGGCCTTAACGACAGGAATAAGAATAAATGAAGGTAGGACAGATTTATGTCAGTCTCTTTCATTTTCTATGAACAAATGTTGCTGTGGACATCCATTCACTATTGCATGGAGTACATTCTTGGGAACTGTATATGCTCTCTTGTTAATATCCATAGTTTTAGCTCATGTTTTAGAAGAACCTTCAGCACTTTAAAAATATTTGACTAATAGATTTGCTCTTATTTTTTCCATTCTTCCTGTCTGCTGTGACAGAGAATGATGGCTTGAGGAGTGTTTGAGCTTTTTACAGGGTATCTTTTTTATTTAGAGAGGTGTACTGTTATTGAGCAGAATAAGATAAATGGAATCTAGACCCATAATGATCAATATACAACTGTAGTTGCATGTAGTATTTAAAAAAGCCTTAATATACAAAACTTTGACATAAAAAATTGTGTAGGGATATTTAAGGGCATTATTTTAAATGTATTGTGAAACTACATTGAATGCATGCTCACGTTTAAAGTCTTAAGATCTTCTCTAATAACTCCATTAGAGCAGGTTGTGTGAGTATATTGGGGTTACATAATAATCTTACAAGTACTTCCTTGTGATTTTTTGTATAATCCATCTGACTTCCATCTGTTTTATTCTAGCAGTATAGAGTCTGCCTAATTTAAGTGACAAAATATGTTCTTAGTGTTTTTTTCAATTTTTTTCTGTCTTTCTGGTAGTTTGGAGGCCTGAACAGACTATTGTTTTTTGTTAACCTGCTCTGAGTTATCTGTATTGTCTACAGCTTGTGGAAATCTTGAAAACCTTTTCCTATGTCTGTAAATTCTCAGTGCTAAACCTTTCAGAGCTGCTTCTTAGATTTGTCTGAGGAAAAAGGCATCATCCCATTTTGAATTTACCTGTTACCATATGAAATTAAAACCCAGCAACACTCAACATATGTACTTTAAGGCATGTTTGTTTGACTTATTCTTCAGGTTGTGCAGTGATGGTTATCTGAGGGTTGAGTTGGGGTTTTTTTTGTCTCTATAATAGTAATAGATTATGATATTTTTAGCTTTATGCCTGTGAAATTTTATATTCAGTAAGGTGTTTCATTATCTGTGTGTTTGTACTTACTTTTGTAGTACCAATTTGGTGATATGTAACCAAGATTAGTTTGATTATTAATTTCAGTAAGAAACTTACAGTTTCAAAACCTAAGGGTCCACACTTAAGGGTTTTTCTTGTTTATTTCCAGAGAGAAGTTCTTCATTTGCATAGTCACTAAAGCAATATTCCACACAGGAGTTTAAATATTTTTAGTTAATTGGACCAGGCATCTTATCAAAATTGCAGCTGCTAGTTTAGAAAATAAGAGGAAAGATTTAATCTCCAGAACAAACTCAGGGAGGATTCCAGCATACTGAGTGAATTTCTGACCTTTTTTATTGTAGTTTTAAAATCTTTTACTTTCAAGTTGTATAACAGGTTTCACCACTTAAGATACTTGCATGTCAGAAGCTTTGATACCTATGCCTCAGTTACTGTGCTATATAGAAATAAATGGAGTTATGAAAAATTGTGTAGAAATTAGGGCAGTCAAAACTTCATTTAATTACTGTATTTCTTTTTTTCCCCTAGGCGCTCTCTCTCCAGAACTCTGTTTTATACAGAAATTCTTGGATCACACTTATAGTCAAAAAGAAGAACAGATAAATCCAGTAGGTGTAGAATTGTTACACATATTTAACTATTAATTATTAGTAAGCACTAAAGAGCTTGGTGGCTTGCAGCTACAATGAATTTTATAGCAAGATAGTTCTCGTGTGTAGCATGTTATCTCTAGGAAGGTGTCAGAGTCTCTTCTCTGGTGTTTTAATAGGATATAGCCTTTCAAATTCGGGTAACAAACCTGTAACGAAGATGGAGAAGTTTTAGAGCACAAAATTTTTAGTTCTCTTTAGGAGCTGAAAGATAACCATCTGGATTAACAATGCCAGAATACACCCTTAGTTACTCATTATGAGATTAGTGTGATCCTGTGATAAGGCAGTTATTTCTTAAAAAAAAAAAAAGATAGGTAATGATATGAAATGCAAAATAAAATGTCTGCATGCATGATGATGGGGTAATTAGTTCTACTCCATGAATAATTCTGCATTCCATAATTAGCCTACTTTAAAATATATTTGTCATGGTTGGCAGCTAGCTTTTGTACAATTTAACAATCAGCTTTCCGCCTTCAAATGGCATGATCATGACTCAACTGAGAACAAACAGATTTCTACTTTAACTGAGATTATTTAAAAACCTGAGTGTTACACCGTCGTTAGCACTGTGAATTCACCAGTCTGAAGACTGCTATCTGTGCATCCTTATTCCAGTACAGGAGCATTTTTTAGAAGAGCTAAACTGCATCCTCAGTGACAAAGACAACATTGAAAGAAGGATACTTTCTACTGAGGTGGATATTCTTATAGAGTATTAAAGAACTATAAATAATTTGTCTCAACTGACAGTGAGGAAGATCAAAAAGATCCTGTTATTTCAAAGGCTTTTCTCCCTAAGTTTATTTTGCTTCTTGTGTGTTACAGCATTGTCTTGACTGAAGTTTATCATAGGTTTTGAAAATCAGAGGGAATAAGGCATGTGCCCATTTATTTTTTCCCTTTCTGTTCTGGGAGCTGATCTGACTATCTACTCGCTAAACTCTGGAGCTTCATTGCTTTCACTGTCCAGTCTACAGTCCCATTACGGAATTCTTCCTAGTCTAAGTTCAAACCTCCTAATCACAAATGGAAAAGTCAGAAAAGACTTAATTCTTATCACAAAGTTGTTCGAAAGAGTCTTGATTTTCCCTGTACTTCAGGTGGTTTGGCGAGGCTTGGGACATATGGTCCTATCCTCAATTCTAATAGAGGCTGTAAATAAGACTTTTCTTCTCTTAGTGATGCATTAGATATGCTGGCAGATTTTGTAGGATTCAGATACTTTCCAATTGATTTATTTCTGTTATTTATTAACAGCCTATTCTGTGGCTTTTTCATCCAGGCTTCATGATTCTAAGTTTGTACTTACACATTTTTCAGGCTTTTCCTATTCTTGCCCTATTTGTTGAAGTGTGTCTAGTTTTTAGGTGACACTTAGAGCTTTTAAGCATTAGTCTTTTTTTTGAAACTTGCACAGAGTTTAGTTTAGTTTTTTTTTGAAACTTGCCCTTGTATAGTTGGCTGTGTAAATAAGTGCTCAAATGAGAAAAATCAGTTGAGTTTTGCAGGAATTTCCTCACCAGGAGAAAGAGACTAGGAAAAAAGGCTGTCTACAATACTTAGAGTCAGTAGTTGTGTACTGTCTTATTTGAGAAGACCTGTCAGCTGATCAGAAGTACACTGATTTTGCTCAGAACCTAATATTTTATTGGACAAATTATCTCCTTCTTTTGAGAGACATCCATAGTTCATTGTTGTCTAAGTATTTAACTATCCTGTTACTGTATTTTGGAACTACAACATTCCATAATTGGTGCACAAACTGTTTCTAAAGAATCTGCTAAATTTCAGGCAGCCTTTTAGCAGTCCTTCCTACTGGACAATCTCTACTTGTTGCTCTTCATGTAATTCCTAAAATGGTTGTTTTTGTTGTGTTGCTCATACCTTGTACAAAACAAATAAGTCACTTAGAGCCCACACTAAGATGTTTTTTCCCGAAGTTTTCCTAGTGCTGTGAATGTTCTCCAGTATGCTAATAGTCCTCTAGAAATTCCCAGTTCACAGCTCATCTGTAGGAGAATCAGTCTGCAGGTCACTCCTGGGTTGCTTTAGACTTGAAAGAAAGGCTTCTTTTTCCATACTCTGAAAGCTCTGAGCTTTCTGAGTGCAGGACTTGTCAGCCAAGTTCCTCAGTTCTGCTTTGTCCACTTGTATTGAGAGGTGTGGTCTAAACTTCACAGTCTCTGGAGCAGCACTGTGTCATAGTTAATTAAAAGAGGGAATTGTTAAAAAAAATGCTAAAAACTGGGAATTGAAATATCAGAAGTCTATATAAAACACTGGAAGTCTAAATCCTTATCAATGATTGTTGTTTGTCGTAGTCTTGACTAATTTTTCAACATTTTTCTCAAATGATAAAAATAAAAAATATTTAAGTGCAGTGGCTTTTGTGTATTATTAGTAACATATGTAAAGATCAAATCTAAAAGTTTAATTTCCCAGCTCTATTTCAGGCAGAAGATAAGCATGTAGTGTAATTGAGAGAAATGATTGCTAAGTTGTTGATATTTTTTTTCCCATTCAGATACCTCAAGAGACATGTACAAGTGACCAGTCTCAGTCTCTACTGCAGTGAGTATAACATATCACACAGGAATTCCAGTCAGGCATACTGTACTTAAACAATTGTGGTATACCTCTGCTTGTATATTATTCTCAATGTTATGACTCAGATTTCTTATTCACTTAGTTAAGGATATACATTTATGTCTGGGGTAATTCTGCATCCATTATGGGTCAAACCATACTTGATTTTTGTTGATAATATTGTTGATAATGGTATAAGGACATAAGCAACAGGAATGACAGTAAACTATTTAGGGAAATCCATTAGTCAAATAACCAAAAAAAAGGAATAAATCATATTAGACCTTTTGTTCTTGGAAGTTACTGAAGGATTTCAGTGGAAGATGTATTTAAAATAGAAATACTGAAAGGAGTAACAAAAAATGGCAAAGATAATTTTTTCACTTTGAAAATGAATATGCAAGTGTATCTAGCCCTACTTAGGAAATCTGGAAGTTTTAGAAACTGTCTGTCCTTGCATAGAGAAACATGCCTCTAACCTGTTCACACAAAGAATGATAAGTACAAAACTGCATAAACAAAGTACTGTTCTTAATAAGAACATTTTGTTGCATTTTTTATTTCTAGGGGTTGGATTAATTTTCCATCGCTTAATGAAAATACATCTAAGACAAGCATTGCAATAAATGCTGCAGAAGAGGGGCAGCAAAATAATTCTGGAGGTATGTTGTATTTTCTACAAAATTGAAAGATGCTCTAGGTTTGGGAAGTTCTTTGAGAAACTGAAGAAGAGTCACTTAGCATAAGTTTATTTAGAATTTTACTATATGTGACCTTTACAGTTGTTTATCTTTTGTAGTTATCTTGGATTGCAGGGTATGTTTTCCTAAGCATTCTGTTAGTAGTGTTTGAAACGAAAATGTGTTCCCAAGCAGGGGTATATTTCTGCCATTAAATTATTTCATCAGGGTGTAGTTTTCTGACAAAAGTTAAAGGCCTCATAGTACTATAGTGCTATATAGAAGTGTAGGGTAAGCATGGATGTAACAGTCATGGAGAATTCTTGCATGATTCTTACTATCATCCAAGAATCAAAGACTTCTGTGAGGGAAAAAAAAAAAGAAAACTACTACTGGTCATTCTTCATATCTGGCTGTCACCAGCTGCTGCTGCAACTATGCTGCTATTCCTCTGCAATTCCATTTGTGTAGACCTGCCCCATCAGTTTTAGCCAATTTTAGCCAACCCAGTAGAAAACCATACACTTTATTTTTTGTTCGGAAATTTCCAGGAAATTCCATGAATATCACATCAGAGGGATGGGAACAGGGGAGTGGGACAAGCCCTTTCCAGCGGTATTAAGTTGCTAGTTGACTTTCTATATTGCGTTGTAATTAGAGAAGGCAGGGAATAGATTTCATTGAGTGGAATGGGTGGCAGTTTTATCCACCTATAATCTCTGGAAACACAGGCCTCCAAACCACAGTGAAGGAACATGACAAAATTTGCTGACTAACAGAGCCTGATTAGAAATCTTATTGTCATTCCCACTTGGAGAACATGACTACAGAAACTTCATCCTTAATCAGGAAGTGAAGGCATTCTATTAGAAATAAGGAAAAATTTCAGAAGTGGAAATCAGTAATAATATGACTGAAGTACTTTTTTACTCTCTTGGATTTAGACATCAAATTGAATGGATTTCAGAACGATTCGGAAAAAAAGGTCAGTGTATTTTTACAACTGAATATTTATGGAATGTAATTTAATTCAATTACCATTAGAAAATATTTTACTGAGAAATAGGGGGTTCTTTGATTTTAGAAAGTAGGCACATAGCTGTTGAAAGTGACATTAGAATAAGATAACATAAGAGCAAGCATTTATTTTCTTCTTTTTGGGTAGGAACTGCAGTTACTGAGTTTGTTGAGTACAAGAGTGTAAGCATAGCAGTAACAGTGAAGCAGGAGCATAGAGATGACACAAGACCTGTAAGGGCTGTTACTTAAGCTAAATATGGCCCCAAGGGTGGGATTTGGGTGTATTTATTTTATCCTGGGATGCTGTCCTCATGGGGACCATGGGCTGTCACAGGGGCTAGGTGGAACTGGACACAGCAGCACACTGTCACTGTAAGGTGGGTTGATGTCATTTTCCCTCCTTTCCTGCTTTCTTGGGGACTTGGATGTTTAAGAGCCAGCCAGCCAAAGAGCTTAGAGATAAAATTTGTGAGATTATTCTTGTCAGTTTTTTTGATGTTTGGACTTGGTGGTCTAAAACGTCTCTTCCAACCTGGGCAATTCTGTGATTCTGAAACAAAAACTTTTACTAGGTTAAAACATGCTTTCTGCTAATGAAAGTCATGGAAGTGGCATTAGAGAAGTCATCATTCTGATCAGGAGTAGTGACATATTTATGGCCAAAGCCTGGTAGATCTATTTTCTCTGATGCATTTCTGTGATAATTAATACTGAAGTTTCACTGATGACAAAGTAGAGGTAAGGGAGTAGGTCTGGAGCTATGTTTTCATCCATTGGACGTCTCTTCCATCAGTGGTACTGAATTGGGGGTGATACAACTGCTGTGTGAGGTTATCTGCTTTGGTGTTGCAAGGTATGGCCCCTTTTCTTTGTTGTGTGTTTCTGCTGTTTCCTTTTCCCCAGCACTAGTTCTTGTTTGACCCACAAAATAAATCAAGTTTTGAGGATCAACTGTCAGAACCTGTACAGTTTTATTTAGTTGGCTTAGTTTTCATCTGTATTATGTTTTCAGTCTGGCTCCCTGGAAAATTAGGTAAGTGCCAGTGCTGCACAAGAGGGGATGTAGAAATACATAGCTGAAGCCATGTGGAAAGACTCTACCAACTCTAATTTAGATAAGTTTAAGATAATCAGTTTTAAGTGTACCTCATAAATAATCCTTATTATTATAGCAATTAACTGCTTGTAAGCACTGCTTTTTCATGTAAAAGACAGAAAACTTTGAAGAAGCAGTTCTCTTTCAGCTTCCGGTAAACACGTAGCAAAAGTTCAATGATACATCCACATGGACCATCCAACCCAGAAGTATGTTGACCAAGTCTCAAAGGTTCTGCATCTACAGACATGAACACCCAGTGGTCAAGTGTCCCCTTTCTTTCTCTCCGCTTCCCCTCTCCTGTTTTTCCTTCTGTTCCTGGTTTGCAGTCAGTGAAATCCATGAAGCAGTAAAATACTGACAGTGTTTCATGGAGGAGTTATTGGCCTTTGTCTCTGTATCCTGTGTCAGTACACTGACATTTTCAACTGCAGCCTTACTTGTATCTGTTGGGCTACCTCTGCATTATTATCACCTTCGGTCACTCTGAGGCATAATGTGCTCTTTTCTGCTTTTTGATTTCTAGTCTTGGTTCATCCCTAACTGGTTCATTGGTTTTAGATCTATGGATGCTGGTCAAAGAAAGTGTTAGTGAAATTTGTTCTGTTGCTGTTTCTTCCGTAAAAAGTAATGGCTGTTACCATCTCCTATTGCCTTTTCTTGGACAGTTTTGAGGGTTTCTGCAGTACTAGTGACATCAAATGCATGGGACCAAGAAAAGCTGAAGGGTCTTACTAGATACATGTAATGCTTGCTGTCATACTCAGCTTACAACCTGGTACCAGTTCCATTATTTCTTCTCAGTCATTTCAGTGTGGAGCAATTTAGAGCAGTATGTGGTCTAATTATTTCCTGAAATCTAGTCTGCTTAATCACTTACATCTAGTGCTATAGGCTTGGACCTATAAGTATAAAGCTAGAAATCTCTATTAATCAATTTTATTTTCTTATTGATTACATGGTCACATATCCCTTGTCTCAAAACAAAGGAAAAAATTGAAATCACTTAGGCTTTTCCTGTCTGAAAAATGTGCAACTACCAACACAAAAACATAATACCGAGTTTACCAGGTGAAACATTCTTACTGTACAGAATTAGTTAAATGGAACAGAATTAAGATGTTTTGAAACAAAGATTACCCGTAATTTGTAATCTCTGGAGAACAGGCTGATAGATTGTATTGAGGGTATCTGCAGAAGGGGCTACTTTAGAAGCCCAGAGTAAGAAGGTTTGGCTTAATCACTATGATGAATTGGCATAGATCTGAGTGCTGCAGAAAGACCTATTGTGAGAGGATCTGTTGTCCATAACAGGTTTTCATGTACTGATCTGAAGAAAGGGTAGGACAGACTTGCTGGCAACCAGAGCCAAATCACTAGGCATCCAAGTTTTGTCTTTCCATTGCTGAAAAAGCAAAAAAAATTTGTTAGTAAGCATAATGTTGTTGTAAGAAGGCCTGATACCATAAAATGAATCTTGCTGCCTTTTCTTGATTTTTAATGACCTAGCAACTCAGATTTTAGTTATAGTTTCTGTCAATAATGGGGCTGCTATTGGTCTACATCCTCAGTAATGGCCAGGAAAATTTAACAGAATGCACCCTTAGAAAGTTTAGAGATGCCACTGGGAGGAGCGAGTGATAGAGGAGATAATTTCAGACGGAAGAACTATTCAGAGAGGAACCTCATAAAGTTCAGTTAGGGGAAATGCAGAGTCTTGCATCAGGACAGAAATAATCTTAGAAACTTGTATGTGCTGAGAACTATCTGGCTGGAAAGTATCTCTGCAGATAAGGACCTGAATATCTTGTTGGACAATAAGCTGGCCATGAGCAGGTGATACACTTGAGTGGTAAAGAAGGCAAACATTCTCCTTGGCTGAGTTAGGAAGAGTGTTGCCAACAAGGTAAGGCTGTTCCTAGAGTACTGTGTCCCATTCTGGGTCCTCAGTACAAGAAGGAGACACCCTGCATTGAGTCCCAAGCAGAGTCACAAAGGTGATTAAAGGACTTATGTATTTTTCATATGAGGACAGGCTAAGAGTTTGATCTGGAGAAGAGAAGGCTCAGGGGAATCTTATCAATGTATATGAACTCCTGACCCGAAGGAATTAAGATGAGGTAACCAGACTTCTGAGTAGTAATCACTGATAGGACAAGAGGCATTGGATGCAAGAAGTCCCATATGAGCACAAAACTGTTTATGGCTTCAACAGGGGCAAATCGTGCCTGACCAATTTGGTGGCCTTCTATGATGGAATCACATCATCGGTGGATAAAGGAAGGGCAACTGACATCATCTACCTGTCATTTGACACTGTGCCACATGACATCCTGGTCACTAAACTGAAAAAGTTTACTGGGACCAGTGCTATTTTACATCTTTGTAGAAGATATGGACAGTGGGATTGAGTACACCTTCAGCAAGTTTGCAGATGACACCAAGCTGTGTGGTGCAATTGATACACACGAAGGAAGGGATGCCATCCAGAGGGACCTTGACAGGCTTGAGAGGTGGGCTCATGTCAACTCATGAAGTTCAACAAGGCCAAGTGCAAGGTCCTGCACCTGGGTCAAAGCAATCCCAAGCACAAATGCAGACTGGGTGGAGAGTGGCTTGAGTGCAGCTCTGAAGAGAAAGACTTGGGTGTGTC
>VZTY01034123.1:0-15883 GCA_013400935.1 Turnix velox | reverse complement strand
AAACTATTCTATGATTCTATGAATGCAGCTCTGAAGAGAAGGATTTGGTGGTGTCATTGGATGACAAACTCAACATGAGCCACCAGTATGCACTTCCAGCCCAGAAGGCCAACCGAATCCTGGGCTGCATCAAAAGAGGTGTGACCAGCAGATGAAGAGAGTTGATTTTGTCCCTCTGTTTGGCTCTGGTGGGGCCCCAACTGGAATATTGTGCCCAGTTCTTGAGCCCTTAACATAAGAATGACCTTGAGCTGTTGGAGCGGGTCCAGAGGAAGGCCATGAAGATGTTCAGAGGGTTGGAGCATCTCCCTTATGAGGACAGGCTGAAGGACTTGGGGTTGTTCAGCCTGGAGAAGCAAAGGCTTCGGGGGGACCTCTTAGTAGTTTATCAGCACCTGAAGGGGGCCTACAGAAAACCTGGGGTAGGACTTTTTAGTAGGGTACAGGATGGCAGGACTAGGAGTAGTGTATGCAAATTGGAAGAGGGTAGATTTAGGCTGGATTTAAGAAAGAAGTTTTGTACTGTGAGGGTAGTGAGACACTGGAACAGGTTGCCCAGAGAGGTTGTGGTTGTCCCCTCCCTGGAGGTATTTAAGAACAGTCTGGATGAGGCATTGAGCAACCTGGCCTAGTGGGAGGCATTGCTGCATATGGCAGGGGGATTTGAACTGGATGATCTTTAAGGTCTCTTCCAACCCAAACCATCTTATGATTCTATTCTATGTTGATCCTTTTGAAGTCTTCATTCTTTTATAATGATTTTCATATGGATATGTATAAGGAGGCTGAACTTCTCTGCTGTTATTTGACTTAGAGCTAGTAGTTCATTTAACATTTCCAGTGCACATGATAGTTATGCTTCAGTGTTATTCATCCCTGTTTTATTTTGTAATATTTACAAGCCACAGTCTGTGACACCAAGGCCACCAATTTCTTGAAATTTCAAACCATGGAAAAAAAATTTCCTTGCATGTCAAAATTGATCGAAGTAATGTTAGTGCAGTGCCATCAGTTGGAGGTGACAGGCTGGGTTCAGGCTCGCTCATGTAGTGTGCAAGGAAATGCGGAGACCTAAGGCTTAGCTAAGCTGATCTCACTCACTGGCCTTTGGTGCAGTGAGTTCATTAGTATAGGTTTTATATCCATGGTGTATTGTTGTTAGGTTTTAATTTTTTTTTTAATGATGGGACTTCTGCTGGACTTCCCCTTTGCATCTGCTTCCTTTGGTGCAAGATTCTGAATCAGATAAGGCTGGAAATTACTACGGCCAGACTCAGCTGTTACATAGTGTGTGCTTACCTGGTAAGATGGGATAATGCTAGAAGGTTCCTCCTTTGCACCCTTGTAATATAAATTTCATTTGTCCATAACTGAATGCACCAAGCCCTTTTCTTAGCAAATTCATAATACATGTACAAACTACTTATACCAGAGTTCAAGTAAAGTAAAGTAAACAATATTTTTAAAGTAATATTTTTAAATGTTACAGTGAACAATAACTGTGCTTATACACAGTTCAAGTAAATGTATGCTAGTTGGTTATTTTCCCGATTGTTTCAAGGCAGCACAAAATAGAGAAGTAATCTAAAAAGAAATTGTAATTCAGTACAACAAACTAAAAAATAGTTGGTATTTCAGTTAGGTGCAAACAGGTGAGGTAAGAAGTTGCACATTGGGAAATTACTTTTCAAAAAAGAATCAGGGATTTATAGTGGTTTACAAACTGAACAGGAATTGGTGCTGTCAGACTTCAACTCTTTCTGTTACTTGTGAGCTTTATCAAAACCATGTTACCAGTGGTTAAAGGATTCTTGCACTGCCCATTGTTGCCACTTGCTGGCAGCAAGAGACTAAATATGTTTTGGAAGAAATAATCTTATGATCTTACGAACACAGCTATTATATGCAAATTTTATATAGAAAAAAAATGTGTTAGGTTTGTTCAGGCATCTGATTTTTTCCAGCAGGAGCAATGGAAACAGGGGTAGGAAAGAAAGGAGAAAGCTATCAATTGGTTTAAAAGTGGGTGCATCTTTTGAAAGTGACTCAAAGTAGTGATAAAAATAGTATCAGCATTACTTTTCCAAGGGCAGTTATGATTCTGTGATATCTGTGTTTACACATAGATTCACAGTGTGGAAACTCAAACCTCCAAAAATACTCCTAAGGTTTTGAACTGAAGCTTGCAGTGTGCAAATACTTGTGTGGTATCCACATAAGCATATGATCAAGTAATATATTGAGTTTTACTAAATATGTATTTTATATGATTATGAATGTGGTCACCTTCATTGTGTCTGAGTGAAAGAATTTTTTTTTTCTGTTAAAGCCTTTTTAACACCTTCAGGTCATTGTCAGTGACATATTATCTTTGACTTTGTAAAAAATTTAATCTCTCTTACTCTGAATTTTCACTGCTGTGGAGGTCAACAGATGAAGTATTCTACTTTTGAAATTGTATGAGTTGCTGGGGCAGGCTTTGAATCTTGTAGTTTATGGAAAATTGGAAACAAAATACATCTAGATTGGAGGGGACCTTCCAGGTCATCAAGTCCAACCATCAACTCTACACTGGCAAGCCTGGTACCTGGACAGGAGCTTGAACCCTTGACTCTCATATTAGCGTCTGATGCTCTCCCAACAGAGCTACACACATGTATGAGTTCTAAAGTGAATATTATATGCTTTGAAGAGAAAATTTAATTCTTTTTTTAATATTTGGATTTCACAGCAATTTAATAAAGGTCTGTCTTCAGAAGTAAGCCTCTGTCTAGAAGTCCTTCTGGAGGATGTAATAATGAGTCCAAAGGAAGCCATACCACCAGATTTACTTCTGGATGTTTTAGAAGGTTGCCAGAAAACCTGTGTAACAGTTACTGAGACAGAGTGCAGAGTAAAAGGATATACTCCTAATAGTGATTCAGGTCTTTCACTGACATCCCAAGGGAAGATTGTCATGGAAGCGATCACTGAACAGAGTGTAGAGACTGATGAATTTGAAATCAGTGATATGTTGAAATCCATGAATGATTATGGGAGTCTTAAAATGATAAACCCATTGCCTCAGAAGCATGAGTGTCAGAGTTGTGCCTTTCCTGTTGATCCATCAGCAAAGGAGAGCAGTTATCCCCTGCCAGTACCGCTTGTGACAGCTCTGAGTCCCTTGTCAACATCTTTAGTACAACCTGTCCTTCCTGTACTGCCAAATTAATAATTTAATAATTTAATAATGAGGCAAAGCAGTTCAGTTCAGAACCTAGTATTCCCCAGTTAGATGGTGATTGTACGCAAATAACAAACATAATCAAGCCTCAGCTTGCTACAATTCAGATGAAAGAAACAGAAGCCTTAACAGGATCTAAGTTGCAGAGAGCAACAAATGAGCAAGTATGTACACATTTTAATTAATATTTGGAAATGTATGTTTTATCATAAAATATTTTATAGAATAGCCAAAGTTATTGGAGAATGAATCTTAGTGAAGAATAAAATGCCATCAATCATTTGTATTAATATTTTTCAGTTGGTTTGGTTTTTAAAGTCCATAGTGTTTTTTTGTGTTGTGATACATCCACGTTATGAAAATGTCTGAGCTTCTTGTGATAGAGAATCCTAGTTAATTCAATAGCTGACATGGAAATCTAGAATCACCCTGGGAGTTTCACAAACTCTTGCTTCCCCTATATGTCTTCTATGGCTTGTGTTCTCTCTTAGGAAAGTTCCAAACCACTGTTCTGTTATCTTGTTGTAGCACTCTGGTGCTACCAATATCAGGTAATTTCAGCTCTAGGTTCCTACCCCATCTGGCACCGTTTTTTCTGCAGACTGCATCATGCTGTTTTCTGCTGTCATAAGTCTCACTGATGTTGCATACAAGTGCGTTCCAGTATTAAAAAGAAATTATAGCCATGTCTTTCCTGTAGACTAGAAGGATAATTTGGGGGTATTTTTTATACATATTTAGAAATGTGTTGATTTTGTATAGTTCTGCCTACATGAGACTTACTGAAAAGACTGAAGGTTAGTTTTGTATTTGTGTCCTCCCCTGAAGAGTCTAGTATGTATGGATAAAATGTGATCCCTTTCTATGCTCTCTTATCATATGGTTTGCCGTCTATTACGTTATGTGGCATGCTACAAAGGTGATCTGGAATAGGTAATTTGGATTCAAGAGTACAAATACAAAAATCTGGAAAGGAACATGAAAGCAATGGTAAAGTCTCTTGCTGTTTAGGCTATAATAAGAAAAGAGAAAAACACATAGGACATTTGTTTATGTTGTAGAGTGTAGTAGATATCTCTTGTAAACCTGGAATTGGATTCTGTGCTCTGCCTTTGAATAATCTGGAGTTGTGAATCAGTGTTCAGCCATTTGTAGCTAGCTATTTGAAGTGGTTTTGCAACCACTTTACTGTCACATAGTGGCATAAGGCATTGAAAGAGCATGAGTTAATTGCCTCTTTTGATGATAGTATTAACTGTGTATGACAGTAGATACTAAAAAGTGCCACAAAAGTAGCTGATTTCAAGGAGCCAAAAGGTCTCTAAGCTAGTTGTCTCAAACCAAAAGCAATTTACAAAGCTCTTTCAGTGAAGTGTTGATTTCTGTTATTTGTAACTCAGCTGTGAGAAGCTTAATGTATGGATTTGCTCTATTGCAGTTAAAATTGTGAAGCTGGGTCCTGTGGGAATGGGGATCTATAACCACTTGTTGATTAATAATTGATTTTAGCTTCTTTTTGTGCCTGCATATGCTCTTCTTGAATGCAGAAACTAGGGAGGCAATTAAATAAGGAAAAAAAAATCAGTTAATTTTTTAGTAACATCTAAGTTCTAACAGGAAGTATCCTCACCTTGGATTTATGACATCCTTGTTTCTTCAGTATATCCTTGTTATAAACAAGTACCCAAAAGAAGAGAGCCTGTATAGTCCTATAGATGCATTTAGAATGCTGGATGGTCCCAAGATATTTTTCTTTTCTCTTGGGTATGTTTTCATCTTCTTCTCTGATCCTCCTTGCGTAGCAGATGTAATGCCATGGAAAATACTGTATTGATAGTTCCATAGACTAAAGTACTTGATTTTCACCAACTGCCATGTTAACATGCAGCCTCTCTTGGCCTGGAGGGACCACCTCTGGGAATTCAGTTCACTTCTTCAGTAGCCTCTCTTCTGAATATGTCAATTAAGAAAGATGTATCAGTGAATCCTCCATTTTCATCTGTGTCCTGAGAAAGGAGTAATCAGTTCTTCCATGGGGGCATGAGTGTTCCGGGTGTGCCCTTCAGTAGAGCTTTCAGCATTACTTAAATGTGTCATGGGCTGATGAGTATCCGGGTTTCTGTAACTGGAGTGGTGCTCAGTGGTACTTCATACTTGACTACTTCAGTGAATAAACACAAGGAGCTCAACTTATCTCTGCCTTATTGATAGAGATAAGTCTCTGGCATACACTAGTCGTTTAGATTTCCCTTTTTGCAACTTAGAAGGAAGTTAATCACCGTCATCTCTAATAATAGTTCCTTCCCTTCATCAGTCATAGAGGTAATGAGACTAGCTAGTGTCATTTAGATGCCTGGTTTTTAGAAGACTGGAGACTGGAGGTACTGCTGGGTGAAAAGCTGGACACGAGCCAACAGTGTCCAGCTTGGCTTGCAGCCCAGAAGGCTGCAAGAAGAAGGCTGCAAAAGAAAACCCATAGCCAGCAGGTCAAGAGAGGTATAAGAAACATGATTCTGCCCCTTTGCACTGCTGTGACCCCACCAGTACTGCATCCAGGTCTGGTGCTCTCAGCACGAGAAGGACATGAATCTATTAAAGAGGAGGTCCAGAGGAGGACCATGAGGATGATCAGGGGACTGAAGCACCTCTTCTATGAGGATAGCCTGAGAGAGCTCAGGCTGTTCAATCTAGAGAAGAGAAGGCTCCAGGGAGACCTCATAGCACCCTTCCAGTGCCTGAAGGGGGCCTGCAGTAAAGCTGGGGAGGAGCTGTTTGCCAGGGCATGTAGTGACAGGACAGGGGGCAACGGTTTTAAACTAGAGCAGGGCAGGTTTAGGTTCTTCAGCATAAGGGTGGTGAGGCACTGGAACATGTCCCTCAGAAAGGCAGTGGAGGCCCCATCTGTAGGGACATTCAAGACCAGGCCTGATACGATTCTGAGCAACTTGATCTATTACTAACTGCAGAAGGTTGGACTACATAACATTTATTGGTCCCTTTCATCTCTATGATTCTCCAAGTAAAGTGAGTCACATCTGTGGTGACTGTAGCTCAGAGATGTTGAGTCTTTAGGAGTAACTTCTCAGGTGGAAGTTACTGAGCCAGGTGAACGTTCCCGGTCATTTGTACATTGGTAGGTTTGTGCAAAAGCGAGGTAAGATTGGCTGCCTTAAGTTATCTTAAACATCACTTTGGTTTTTAGGACAGGAGCTCATGTCCGGGGGGAACTTCAGTAATTCTCTAATTTCATATATGCCCAACTAAACAACTTTTAGTTAGTAGTAATACTTGTTCACTGTCAGACAGCCTGGATTTATAATTTTAAGTTATGATTATTAATAGCCTGCTTTCCTTCATTAACTCTACTAGGTGCACGTGGAATGGCACAATACTTTAGGAGTGGTTCTCCTATAGCAGCCTCTATCTCTGTATCCTTTAATTCCAAGTTATTCACTTGAGCAACTCCTCCTGTGTCTGTGAGCATACATACGATTTGTAAGGCAATTTTCTTGGAGCTGTTACAGCCTTTATTTTACTGCATGCTTACTGGTGCTTGCAATTTTTTTTTTTGTCACAGCCTGCAGGTAATCAACAGAGAGAGAAAGAGGCAATTTCAGATTGCTGTGGTGCTACTTCTATTGAAAAGCAAACTGTGAAGGCAAGTTCACATTTAGTAGAGGCTGCAGTGTGTGCAGATACAGCTGAAGCAACATCAAGGACAGAGATTCACTTAAGACAGACCTGGTCAAGAAAGTGCAGAGAACCTGTTTCCAGTCATCACCAAATTCCAAAAGAGTCTCAGCAGAGCATGTCTCACAGTAGCAGTACAAGAGGAAACAAAGCTGAAGATTTTGAGTATGATAAAATCATGCGTAATTTTTAATTTAAAAAAAAATTTAACAAGTACAAGTGCTGTACGTACTTGTCATGTCAATTACTTTAAATGATCCAAATGCTTTACTTTATTTAAAGATCTAGAGGTTAGCTTTTTACTCTCCTATATTTTTACTCTTAATTCAGGACTACCCTACTTAGCCTGACTACTTATATGTACATTACAGACTTCCTTGTATAATCTTGTTCACTTTGTTATCTTTACTATGAACATTGATTTGTTATGAGAATATGTGTTGATTCTGTTCAAATATCTTGTCAGTAAAAAGCAGAAATCTGCCTCTAAATGCAATCAGGATTTAGAAACCAACATATGCCAAAAAAAACTTCTGAAAGATGACAGAGAAGTTACATGGAGAAGAAGGAGCGAGAGAATTCAAAACAAACAAAGTAAGTTAGTCTCTGATGTTTATCATATAGATTATTTTTTTTATTTCAGCACTTGTAGTGAATCAAATATAATTAATAACTTTTCCAATATGTTGTGATATGCATTTATCTGAAAAACAATAACCATTCACTTTAATAATTAAAACTACTGCTAATTTCCTTCGCCTGCTTAAACCTGCATATTAGCATTCTAACTGTTGACTTGTTTGCATAAGCTCATATGTCATGAGATTTTTTTAGGATTTTTATCAGAGTGATATGTATGAAAATCTTATGGTGGGTTCTTGTCCTGGTTTGAGGTAAAATAGGGTAAATTTTCTAGTTTGTAACTTCACTTTTCAGCTAGGCCTCTTCTGTCTGACTAAACTCTGAAATTAACTGCACATTGTTCAGACACTGTTCACTCCCAGACTGATAAGACCAGGGAATGGTATGCAAGAAGCTCTTATTTTCATTATTCACTATGGTGATCAAGGTCAGAAAGTTTGTCAACCACCCTACCGGGGGGCTGGAGACGGAAAGACGTAGAGAAGTCCCACCTGCAAGGAGGAGCGGACAGGGCAGGTGACCCAAAATTGACCAACAGGAGTATTCCATCCCATCTGCCCCATGCTCAGTATAAAAGCTGAGGGGTCGAAGGGTCAGGCCCTTCTCTTTGCCCTTCTCTTTTTGGCCCCTTCTCTTTTCCTGCATCGTTCTTTCTTCGATGGTCGACATCTAGGAAAAGACTCTGCCTTTGACCCCGATCCGAGCACTCCTGAATCCAGATCCGGCATCCAGCTCCTGACTGAACTGGCCCCAGCCTGGGACTCTCCCTGCGTCTGCTGGGGACGTGATCATCATCTCGGGAGCTTGATACGGTTTTATAAATATTGTATACATTTTTATCTTTTCCTTTTAATTTTATCTATTATTTCATTATCTATTAAAGTAGTTTGGAATTCTTCTAAACTCATAAATCTCCTCATTCCTTCCTCTCCTCTCTTCTGAGAGAGGAGGGGGGGCCATCTGTCACTGGAGGGGTCCTTTTGGGCCTAAACCAGGACAGTTCTGAACACAGAAATTAAAATGTTGTTCCCTATATGCATATAGTTGCTTTGTATATGTGCATATACATAACATTCTGATGTTTGCAACATCAGAGGGCAGTGCCACCCCCAAGAATTGGCATTTATGGAACAGTTTATTCTATTTTCAATGCCTGCTGTTTTTCTCCTGATTGTTTTAAATATAGGATTACAAGGCCATCACTACCACAGTCACAGAGCCCTCTTGGAAGTATTTTTCCCTGCAGTGTGCTTTGTCAGAGAAAAGGATTGCTACTTTTCATTCTTTGAAGTTGCATGCAGAGAAATTCTTCACCTCACAAAGAAAGTGTGTAGGAGAATACAAAATTTCCTTGTTTAAGTGCTCACTCCAGAACCACTAAGATAGATGTCTTAAGAGGTGGTTGTTCTTTTTTTTTGACTCAGCCCTTTCTCCCTGTGCACCTGCAATCATTTAAATGGTTTCAGATTGTGGAAATACATGAGCTGTTAACAGCTCACAAAGCAAATAGTTGTATGTCTAGTTCACAACCCTTCTCAGTTACAGGGTTTTAGTTATTCCCAGAAAATGGAGCTTTTTTGAGATTTATATTTGAGTGATTCTCTGCTCATCCATTTCAAATTGACTTTAATTGACCTAATTTACCCTAAGAAAAAAAGTTGTTATTTTTTAGCATGATTTCTGCAGAATGAGTTGCTTCGTGTTAAGCCAAGCCAGCAAGTTTAACTCCCTTCTGCATCAGGCCTAGCAATCCTGAGTCTGTGAGTCATCTTACTTTGGTAATTTGCAGAATACATAGCCCACAAAAAATTTCAGTTTGGATCAGCAAGCATCATTTGTCTTACACAATGTCAGACACAAGGAAGGCAAGATTAAAGTGATGAGAAATAGGTCCTCTTGAAGTAAGTAACAAGTTAAATTGAGTCGAGTGTAACATGAGACTATGGCTTATTCTGTGTATGTATATGTGCTTTAATTCCTCGTGAACAGCTTGACTACTTTAAACCACCTTTAACTAGGGACTGCAGTATCTCAAATGTTGGGCTGAAAACCATAATGAGTGCATTTGGTCCCTAAAATAATAAGCTAAAAATTAAAAATAGTATCTCTTACTTTTTTTTTTTACATTTAGGTCTCATGTTCCCAAGGAACTGTTCACTTTTCTGTCATTGCAGAAATGTCCAAGCTGATTGTGAAGTGATGGGTAGAAATAATCTGAGAGCCTTAATCTCACAAAGTATAGGTTTTCAAACATAAATGAGTACAAAGGAACTGCTGATAAGTTTGACTTTTAATAAAAATTATTTCATGACTTAGAAGTTATCGAAATGTTCATCTTGTAATGGATTGTAACCTACAAGTTTTATCATCCAGAAGTAAACAATACACTTGACAGAAATGTTGTTGAAAAGAAAAAGATCTAAACTTAATGCACTTCTACAAAGTCATATTATTGTGTGATGAATTTCAGTTGCAGTTTTTTCTCATGAAATTCAGTATGGCATCTTTTATTGAATGGTATTGTTATTTAATTGGTAACTTGATCTTTGAAGTATTAATTTCTACTGGATTGAAAAAGGATTGTTTCTCCTGAAAAATTATGTACTAAGTTTAATGGATCTTTTAAATTATTTTTCAGGTCAAGAAGCCTTTGGTAGCAATTCTTTGAATCCTAATTGTCCCATTTCACAATCAAGAACCAGTAAGAAAAACAGTGAGTTTGTGCAGTCAACAGGACTGTAGGTTTGTGACTAGTCAGTAGATAATTTAAAGCTGATTGTCTTAAGTTGCTAATAATTTGTAAGAAAATATATAGACCTATGTATAAAAATATAAAAAAAGAAAATATAGTGGAAGAAGTGAGCACTTAAAAATTACAAAGTGATGCAAGTTTAATTACCCTTAATTCAACAATCCTCTGCATACTAATCATGATGTTTTGTGATAAGCATGTTGATAATTGATTAATAATCCAACTGCTGATTATTGCTTAATGAAGTAATCAACATAGTCTTTTTAGAATATTTTTTTTGGTCCATTTCAGTGGCTAAATTGTGATGCAAAATCTAGATTTTCCATTGTAATTTTTTTAAACATTCTGACTCTATCTCTTACATCTTGAAGGAAATTGTAGCTTTGTAATTTAGCATTGCTTTGATTCTGTATGTACATTGTATTGTACATTTTTACTTTATGTTTGGCACCAAAATGAAAGAATGATAGCTGTGAACATTTTAATAGAAGCCATTCACCTGATCTGCCTTCATGTGTGATACTGTGTCAAAGACATTGCCGCACCCTTGAGCGTGAATTGGCTGTTTCAAATTAAGTCTGTTCTTTATCTGCAGTCTCCATTCTTGTCCACTGGGCTTTGATAAACTTCCATAACAAAAGTAAAAATTATTTCACAGACAGTTGTCTCATTTGGTAGATCACTTTGATTCATTCTTAAGGTGATTCCTTCCCGTGCAATGGCTAAGATTTCACAACTGTTCTGTGGGGAAAAAAACCCCAAAAGTGTTCTGCAGTAAAAGGCTTTTGCATAACACTGCTGTATAACAGGCAAAATTTAAAGCAGAAATTCTACTATGTGGAATATACCAAGAGATAGATTAGAAATTTCAGACATCTATTGTGTAGGCTTCTGGCATTTGAGTTAACAGAGTGACATGTAATGTGTATTAAATTGTACTGGATATAAATCAGAACATATTTTTCAGTGGATATCAAACCTCCCTGCTGACAACAAAGAAATGTTGATGTGTGTTCAGCGGTAGGATCTATAAGCAAGAGTATTAAAAGATTGCATGTTTTGCCAAGCCATCGTTTCTTCATCCCCCAGATTCTGGTTGCTGTTTTTCAGGATGAAACAAACTCAACAGCAAAGAATGTATTTTAGTTGAACTCCTTGAAGAGATGAGGGGCTGACCAGGCCATAATTAATTCTATTTTTTTTAGTGAGGGGGACGTAATCAGGAAGAAGTATAAGTTGCTAGACCTGTGTCATTCTGAAATGCACTTTCATCTTCCCTCTCTTTGGAAATCATTGTTCTGATGGCTATATTATGTCTTTGTGCCTTTTGTCCTCTTTGAAAACTCTTCACCACTGATTATCCATACCTTACTTAGCCTTGTGTTTTTCCTGATTCCTTCAGTGCTTCAGTACTCTCTTTCAGTAACTTACTGAGTTCTTGGGTTTTTTAGTTTGTTTTTTTCTCCTTTTTGTGTCCTATATGTCATCAAGTAACATATGGACAGTATGGGAGAGGTACTATCTGTGCTCCCCATTTGACTTGCTGATGACTTAAATGTAGGGATAAAATCTGATTCTAAACAGACATAGAGGCTGAATTTTGAAGGATCCATATGGAAGATCTAAAATTAGAGATAAATTTTAGGGATTGACAAACCTTAACTGCTTATTCTTAACTGCTGGAGTTAGGGCTAGGATATTCCTCTAGGTAACAGATAGGGAGTTTGCAAGGGGTTGTAGGTAAACATTTTGTCAAAGATAAGAGTGGAATCTTACACAGTCTCAGAAACTATATTGTGAAGAAGTTCCAGAAGGATCTCCTTTGTCAAGAGCAGCTACAAGGAAATGCCACATCACACAGAATCACAGAATGACCCGGGTTGGAAGGGACCCCAAGGATCATGTAACTCCAACCCCCCTGTCTAGCAGGGCCACCTAACAAACACATCTACTAGATGAGGTTGCCCAGGGCCTCGTCCAGCCTGGTCTTGAACACNTCCATTTCCCCTAGTCCTGCTATTGTCAGCCCTTTCAAAGAGTTTACTTCCTTCCTGGGTGTAGGTTCACTTCAGGTATTGAAAGGCTGCAATGAGGTCACCCCGCAGCCTTCTCTTCTCCAGGCTGAACAAGCCCAACTCCCACAGCCTGTCATCATAGGGGAGGTGCTCCAGCCCCCTGATCGTCTTCGTGGCCCTCCTCTGGACCCTTTCCAAAGTCTCTATGTCTTTTTTGTACTGAGGGCTCCACACCTGGACACAGTACTCCAGATGGGGCCTCACAAGAGCCGAGTAGAGTGGGACAATCACCTCCCTATCCCTGCTGACCACCCCTCGCCTGATGGAGCCCAGGATCCCATTTGCTTTCCGAGCCGTGATTAGTATTAGAGCTAAGAACTACTGGACACCAGTGAGCCAATGTGGGCTTTGGCCTGTCTGGAAGGAGTTCCTAGCCTTCTGATTATTACCCATTATTACCCTTCCATGTAGGTGGTGTTGAAGCAGGAATGTGTACCCCAAGGATAGTCAAAAGAGGTTATAGGGCCCTGGGCCAGTTGCTAAGGAAATCCGGTGCAGAGGTTATTTTTTCCTCTGTTCTTCCACTTGTGGACAGGGACAGTCTATTAATACATGACTCTGTGATGATTTGCATGACACTAGGGATATTGGTGTCAGATGGGATTCACCTTTTTCCAAGGGAAAAGAGTCTTTGCTCATGAACCAGTGTGACTCATTGCAGAACTTCAAACTGCACTTGATGATGCAGAGGGATAATATTGTGTTTGCCTGTGACAAGCTGTGGGATGACACCCCATGGTTATAGGGAACAGGTGCTAGTGAACGGCCTCAGTCTGTTGCTCTGAAACATGCTGGGTGCATTGGACCACACTCAAGATCTCACAGAGATCAGACAGGGACTCCTGAGGTAACCTCCCGAGGGAGCCAACAGGAGACACTCCAAAGGAATTAAGGGATGTTCCTTTAAAAAGGTGACATGGCTGAAGTGCCTCTTTACAATCGTATGAGGCACGTGCCACAAGCAGGAAGAGCTGGAAGCCACTGTGCTGCCATAAACCTGCAATGCAGTTGCTATTGCTGAAAACTTGATGAGCTACATGTGGCTACTGTAGGAGGTTAGCCAGAGAGGGACTGCTCTATTTGGGAGGTCCCATGATTAGAGAGATCTCCCATGATTAGAGGGATTTTGGTATTCTGGGCCTTGCAAAGACTGGTGGGCTAAAATTATGGCTTGGATTAGAGTTTGGCTGAGTTGGTGGTCTTTAGCTGGACGGTTAGAGTTAATTTGTGACTAAAACTGTGGACTTCAGTGGCTCCTGAATCTAGAGTTAGTATCTGCTATGCCAGGTTCCATGAAGTGGTGGAGAAAGAGTTGTCATGCTGTGAAATGCCTGTTAGTGATTAACTAGGTTTTTTGAAGATACTGTGGCTAGTCTAGGTTAAGGAACAAATTTGCCATAACTAAATGCATAGACTTGTATGGATTAAGTAAGTATCTTAACATCTAGGATAAGATCTTGGTGCCTGCTATACACTTGTTATGTCATTTTGTCAGGAAAAAGGGTAGCTGGAAAACTAAAGCAAATCACCAGCAAGGTACTGGATATCTCTGCTTATTTTCACACTGATAAATTCACTTTAGCTACTCCATCACTTCTCCACCTCGAATAAGCTATACAAGGAAAGATGTATGTTAGGCTATCATTCCACCATGTCTGGCATCAGAAAAGTCTTTTGGGATTAGGGAAGCTTGTGAGAAGTAAGGAGAATCTAGTAGCTTCTCTAAGTTTCAGGGGGAATTGCTAAAGTCATTAATCTTCAAAAAATTTGGAAATGTAAGGTCATACTTCACTTTCACCTGGTTTGTACAAGTTGCCATCAACAACAAAGATCAGACTCCAAAGATTTTGTTAGAGAAAAATATATGAATATATGAAAATATATTAAAACACATACATAGTCTCTTTCTGTCCTTTGTTGGTTTTTTTTTTTCAGGTAGAGATGATTTAAAGAAAATGTTGAATACTCAAAGTGTAGATGGTACAAACCCACACCAGGTACACCTTTACAAAAAATTTACTTTTATGTTGAATTAGTGTCTAACTGAGTTTATGTTAAGGGTTTACTGGCAGTCTTCAGCAAAATGAAGCAATTGAGAAGTAGTTAAATCTTAGTTTAAAACAACCAGGAAGATTTTTGTTCCTATTATATGTCAGGAGAGTTCTTGCTGGTGTCTGTAGGCTATACCTACATTATCTAGGTGATGCTGTCATGGTAAAATTCACTATATAATTCCTGCAATACATTCAAGGATGAGACTTTGGGCAGGAATGCCTTTGGCACTGCATGTGTCTGTCCTACCAGTGCCCCATTGCCAAGGCACAGTTATTCTCTGCCTGGAATGGCTTGAGTACGCCAATACTTATCCTGCAAATCATGCACTGTGGCCTGCATTTCATATGCTGCTCTTGGCTGTACTTCTTACTATCATTCCTGTGTTTGTTTACAGGAGTTTGGTGCTGCCATACAAGAGGCAGAAGAGAAGCAAAAAGAACTGTGGCAAATTGAATTAAGAACTTCCAAAGATGCAGGTAGATGTTAATTCAAGTTATTTCACTTCTTTTGTGGGGAGTAATTATTTTTAGTAATATAATAAGTTTTAACAATATTATTTCATATAATGTATTTGAATATTTGTTCTGGAAAATACAGCTTCAGATTATAAGATTTTAATAACAGCTCCCAGGTAAGTGTACTGTCTCACATACTTCCATTTTACAAAGGAATGAATATGATGACAAAAACCAGAAAAACACACACAGGCATGTGTTTCAAGTCAACCTAATAATATAAGAAGCAATCATTAGATGAGAATGAACACTGCAGCATTATTCAGTTTCAAGTAGGCAAGTGCTTCCATGATCAGGAACAGCTATATCAGTTTGTGAAGTAACTGATGCAGCTTAGTAGCTGCATCTAGTGTAGCTGGACTTAGATTTTTTTTTAAGGCTATTTTAGAGCCTAAAATAATTTGTCAGGGAAGAAAGAGAAAACTTTGACAAAGACACCACAAATGTTGGACAGTTTCAGAAATGCTGGTGCCAAAAAGGTGTGATCTGTCTTAAACTGTCAAATCTCAGTTCAAATTTATCTCAAGACACTGACTTCCTAGGAGATCGTGATGCTGGTGCTGTGTAGCAGTTTGAGTCTACTGTGTGTGTGCCATGATTGTTCAAGTGTCAGAGCTTTCTGCAGGAATATGTTCAACTGAAGTCTCACTCCCCAGTTCCCCAACTGCCCTTGCCACCGAGGCAGGGCAGTTTAATTTGGAACAGTGTATACCCATGTAAAATTTTTGCTTCCTGACAGAAAGGCAAGGGCTGTTTTAAAAGTTGTTTCTTTGAATACAGGGTGGAGCTTTCAAATTATATTTAAAATTGTCTATTTATTCCTTCAAAAATAGATGTGAGATGCGGTATGACCTACTGTAAATAATAGATTCAAATTCCATAAGAAGCTACCTTAATAGGAGCAGTATTTTAGTATATTCATAGAATCATA
>VZTY01034122.1:0-19925 GCA_013400935.1 Turnix velox | reverse complement strand
CCTCTATCCAAACCTTCATCCCCATACACACCTTTATCTCAATCCATATCTTCAGTTCCATCCACACCTTCATCTCCTTCCTTATCTCTATCTTCATCTCCATCCACAACTTCATCACTCTATATCCACACCTTCATCCCTATCTCCATCCCTATCCCCACCTAGAATCATAGAATGGCTTGCATCGGAAAGGACCTTAAAGATCATCTAGTTCTATGGGCAGGGACAGCGGGTCCCTCCTCCGCCCCGCCCCGGGGTGTGTCCGGGGCCGGTGTGTGCTCGGGGCCGCTTTTTTCCGCGGCGGGACCTCTGCTCATCCCTCCGCCTTTCTTCTGCACCTTTCCGCGTCCCTCCGCACCTCTCCGCGCCCCGCTATGTCCTCCCCCCACCCGGCGCACGGCTGCGGCAGCGGAGCTCTCCTGGGTCGCTTCGGCGTCTTGCTGCAGGCGCTGCTGGCTCTCTGCGCCTTCAGCACCCTCATGCGTGAGTACCGCGGGATGCTCGGGGGTGGTGGCATCCCTCTGCCCCTTTACCTCCACTGGGGACTTTGGGTTCTCTTTTATTTACAGCAAGCCCCAAGTTTTCCCTACCTGTAGGACGGGAAGCCAAAGCGCGGCGTTCGGTAGCTGCAGCCGGCGCTTGAAGCCGATCCATGCTTCTTCTTAGAAAAAACCCACAAAACAAAACAGACCGACAAAACCTCTTGTTTCCAGCCCTAATCTGGCGATAACGAGCCGCTGTAATCTGTAAAGATCGGCCTCGGCTCGCAGGGGCCATTGCGCAGTCGCTTAGAAAATTTTAATGAAGGGCTGAAAAACGAAATGGCCTCAAATTGAGGATTTACGGGGAAGAAGCGGCCAACACAAACATGGAGGGGGGGGGTGGTGTGAAGACTCCCCTGGGTTAAAGCCATAGCGCCCTTCAGCGCCCTTGGGATGTTTTGCTTAACTTTGCTGTAAAGTTTTAGGATTTGAGAGGAGGAGGAGGGAGGTTACGGAGAGAAAGCGATTTACTGATGAAGGGTGGGGGTGGAGGAAAGGTGGGGGTGCGCTTGCAGGATGATGTCCCCACTCGCCGCAGGACTAAGATGGCTTTTGAAGGTCTTTTCCAACTCCACGCTGATTCTGTGACCCGAGAAAATCTCCTGGTGCTTTGTGCTGCTTGCTGCAGCTGCTTTTTTTCCTCGCTCGGAGCAAGGCGGCTCTGGAGGGTTAAGTTGTTTAACACCAGTTGGGGTACGTGCCAGAACTCGATCTGTTTTTCCTCTTTTTTACAGCCTGTGTGTGACTGCAAAGTCGGGCTTCCAAGTTTTCTGGCTGAGTAGATGTAAGATTTTGAGGCTCGCTTTTTTGCACCTCTGCAAACCAGTTTCAAAAGCTCCGGTGGCTGCGGTTTTAATGCCGGGGCTGGCAGAGGGGAAAAAACTCCACCAAAGTTCTTCCAAAGATAACCAGTAGCTCCTTATTATTGTGACACTTCACTGCTTTCATTTCACCAAATAGTGACAGTAAGAGGTAGTTTAATTTTGTCTGCCTGCTCCCCTTGATGATGTGTGGATTAATTGTCCCATAAACTCCACGGGGTGTCCCACAAAATCACAGACCATCAGTCTAGGTGTCCCTGCTCTGGAAGGGGGATTGGACTAGATGATCTCTTGAGGTCCCTTCCAATCCCTGATATTCTGTGATTCCTAATACTCCTGAGGATGGAGAGCTTTGCAGTCCCTCAGCTCTGGTCTGTCCCCTCCCTGGTGCAAGGGCTGATGTTTTCTTGAGTAGTAAATGAAACCAAAAGCTGGTTCTTTTGTGGCTTCGCTGTGAAACAGCTCAAGGGCTAAAAGGAGCTGCTGGCTGGGACCCCAAAAGCAGATGTGTTTGCAGCTCTGGGATCTTGACCATGGCACCTGCTTGGGCTGGTGCTCCCCCAGTTCACCCCAGCTGTTTCTTATCAGTGCCCCATTCACACTCCCAGCTGAGGGTTTTCTCTTGGGGCTGTTGTGTTCAGACTTCTAACCCAGAAGGGTTTTAATGAGCTTACCAACAACTTTGTGTGAGGTAAAAGCCTGCTCTGAAGCAGCTGTTGGGCTATTCATGTGACCCAATCAGTTGCCAGCCTCCTGGGGAGAAGGCTCCAGCAGATGGAAGGCGTGGGAGCCTCTTTGAGCTGGTTGGTGATGTGTGTTCAGGGTCAGAAAGGTTCTTGAGAACCTTGGTTTGCAACTCCCCTGCAGTGAGCAGGGACATCCTGCACTAGATGAGGTTGCTCAGAGCCCCATCAAGCGTGGCCTTGAAAGTCTCCAAGGATGGAGCTTCCACCACCTGTCTAGGAAACCTCTCCCAATGTCTCACCACCTTCATCATCAAGAACATCTTCCTTTCAGCCCAGCATCAAGTTGGGCAGCCCCAGCTGGATGACTGTCTCATCCAGATCTTGCTGTCACTGGAGTGGGTTGTCAGCCCTTCTTTGAGACTTCTTTCTTGGTTACTGTGACTTTCCCGAGTGTGTATTTTTGTCACTTGTGTCTGATTTCTGTTTTAATGGGATCTAGATGGTCTTCAGGAGTCTCTTCCAATCCATGTAATTTATTCTTTGAAGGTTACAGGCTCAGCTTTCTCCAACTTACAGGTCAATCAGTAGAAATTCAATTCCTGTCTGAACCCCAAGCCAATGGTTTTTGAATTCCTTCTCCTTGAAAGACCTAGTTCATCTTAGCTATAGGAGCACCAGAATTGGAATAGGTAAGATTTCCAAAGCTTGCAGATGCTGTTCAGAACACTTGAAAACATGTCTAGGAAACCTGACAAACAGTCATGTGATGTTCTTTGAAGTCTTGCAGCCTGAGTTGTGCTCACAGTGTAGATCCAGGGTGTAGGTCCCAAGGATGGCACATTGCAGGAAGGAGAGGTTTAAATGTTGTCAGAAGGGTTGAAATCCTTGGATTTCTGTCTCTTGAGGTTATAGAAAGATTCTGTCCTGCCACCTGATGGAGGAAGTCAGTCTTGCATGATTGTCTGAATGGGATGCTTGGGATGGTTGATTCCCATTGCTGTAGGGTGCCAAAAAGGGTCCTTTGTGTGGTCCAAACTGGACCCAGAGGTAAAGCCCAGTCATGGCAGGGAATCAGGAAATCTGTATTAGTAGAGCAGCTACCATGAGCAACAGCAGGGACAGGATTTTAAGTCCACTAACACTTGCTTTTCCATCAAGGAGGTCTTTTAGGAAGTAGTCACACTTACTTCTAACAAGGCCCTGGGCTTGATCTGGTTGGAGTTTTGCCTTGGTTGCAATGAAAAGCCTGAATTTGCTACAAAACCTAAATCACAAACCCTAGAAGGAAGAGGCAGCTGTGCGAGTGTGGCAATCCAGTTTCATGGGCAGGAACTTGCCCTTAGGGAGGTCACGACCTGGAGGAGTGTGGATAATTGTGCAATCCCGTCTGAAGTAGCTGTTAGAGACACAGCTGAGTGGAGGAAGCAGGTTGCAGTTCTCTGCAGATGCTCGGTGTGATTTGGGGTTTGAGTCCCTGCTGTTTGTTTAAATCTCTCCTTTTTGAGGAAGGGACCATATGCCAGCAAAGACTGTCCAGGTTTTCATCCTGGACAGCAAAGCCCAGTGAAATTAAGGGACATCTTGTGTATAAATGTTAGCTGCAACCATCTTTGTTTCTCTCATGCTCCAGATAATCTATAGATTTGGGGAGTTAAGGGTCTTTTTTTCTCCATTATGAATGGAAAAGGCATATTTGGAGCTGATACACTTTGTTTTCTAAGCAGCTTGGAGAATGGATGAAAACATTTAAGTTTCTTCCAACTGCCTCTCCTCCTGAAACTGTCTCTGCAGCCCTCTGAGCTCCTCGATTAGGTTTAGTAGGACTTCAGTAGGATTCCAGTGGAGCTGGCACAGGTTGTCCAGAGAAGCTGTGAATGCCCCATCTCTGAAGGTGTTTAAGGCCAGGATGCAGCTTTGAGTAACCTGGTCTAGTGAGAAGTGGCTCTGCCCAGAGCAGGGGGCTGTAAGGAAATGACCTTTTAAAGCTCCTTCCAACCCAAACTATTCTATGACTTGTGCTACAGGTGGCTAAATAGGCTTTTGGAGAGTCCATGCTGCCAGGCAAGGAGAGATGTACTGAGTTTCTCTCTGGTTTTCAGCTTGACTTTTGAAAATTATCCAGATTCTGGGAAAGAACTTAAGAAATACTCCCTTGCTTTATGATCTATGTTTTCCTGGTTCTGGTGGACTTGGCAGCTGACCTTCCAACACATTTTTCTTCAGGATGGTAGACGCTTGGTTAATGAAAATAGGAAGCAGCCCCCTGTGAATGGAAGTATATGAAAGTTGAGAAGGATTGGTGGAAGCTGTAGGAGCCCTCTCCATCAGATAAATTAACCTTTTGTAACTTTTGTAATTAAATCAAACTTACGTAGACCTTGTAGGGACAGGACTAAGGCCTTTAGTTTAAAAGGAGGGTAAATTTAAACTAGACATCAGGAAGAAATTCTTTACAATGAGAGTGGTGGAAAAACTGGCTCAAGTTGCCCAAAGAGGTGATAGATGCTCTGTGCTTGGAAGCATTCAAGGCCAGGTTGGGCAGAGCTTCTGATCAATGTGTCCTAGTTGAAGGTGTCCCTGTTGATTGCAGGGGGGGAGGTTGGACTAGGTGGCCTTTAAAAGGTCCCTTGGAACCCAAACTGTAGTTTGGTTTTGCCCCAGTGCTAAGCTGTTCTGAACAGTGTGACTTGTTGCTTTATTTCTGTGCTTTAAAACTTGCCTGAGTGTTATGTTTTGATTTTTCACATTGAAAAATGTCTCATGAGGGTGGGTGGAAGTGCGAGTCCATGTGAGGAAGGAGAAGAAAAATGACAGAGCACTTGATCTGCCCAGAGTTCCATTCTGTTTTGGAATAAACTTGCCTTGGACATGAGAGAGCACTGCAGCTGACAAGCTGTAGTAACTTTGGGGTAACTTTGCTTTCTGTAATGCAAATGTGTAACCTTGGTTATTTGCACTCACGTAGATTCAAATGGAAACTTCACCACTGCAGATGCTTCTCCTTCTAGGGGAAAAACAAACTCACCAAGGTTAACCAAGTCTGTGGAGGTGTGAGGGCTTTAATAGTTTGATTTATACCACGTAGGTTTGAGAGTTAAGCAGAAAGCTACATATGGCAGGACTCTCAAGACATTTTTCTTCTGCTCCAGTGCATCTGAAAGCTGGCTGAGCTTGAAAGTGCGCGTTGTGCCTTGAAAGCTGGAAGGTCGGGGCAGCAGCTGATGTGCTTCATTAAGCTGAACGCAGCTTCCTAGGAAGCTTTAGAATTTCAGCTGTTGATTGCGTGACCTCCTCTAGGAAGCCTTTTGAGCTGCGAAACCAAGGACCTGGAGGGTTCCCGAAGGAAGAAATGGGTTGGATGAGCTGAGAGATGAGCTGGCAAACTAGACCTGCATGGAAGAGTTACCTTGAAACCCAAGAGCTGCTGAATTTGTGATGGGGAATTTACAAGTGGCTCTTAAATCTGTAAAAGGGACTTGATGTGGAAACAAGTCTTCTGTAATTCAAGGGTGGAGCAATTAAAGCTCTTAGGAGGAGTCTGTTGGATTTCCAGCCAGTTTTTAAACATCAATTGGAATATAATCATATGTTAGATATAGATTTGAGTGATAACCACTAATCCAGTTGTACTACTTGATTCTTCAGGGGATATTCTCTTTAGGATCTTGTTTCTTATGGACTTGAAATAAAGCATTTCTTGCCCAAACTCCATTTTCAGGGATCTAAGTTGATATGTAGTGTTGCTTTATATGGAGGGAGTCACCACTGCCTCCCCCAGGACAGAGTTAAATCATAGACTAGTTTGGGTTGGAAGGGACCCTGGAGATCATCTAGTTCCAACCCCCTGCCATAGGTAGGGACACCTCCCACTAGATCAGGTTGCTCAGTGCCTCCTCCTGCCTGGCCTTAAACACCTCTAGAGAGGGGTTATCCACAACCTCTCTGGGCAACCTGTTCCAGTGTTTCACCACTCTTTCAGTAAAGAATTTCTTTCTTCTATCTAGCCTGAAATAAATAAAACAACCTGCGTTTGGACTAGAGCCCAGCTGCACTCCAGATCTCTTGTAAGCCCTACTGTGTCATCAGATAATATGTGCTGCCTCAATGAGAAGAGCATCGATGGTGCTTGTTATCGCAAAGTTTTGGGTTGAGACCACCTGGCACTTGGCTGTAATGGCAGCTGGAGAAGTCTAAGGAGAAACAAGACCTACAGGGTAGAACTTCCACTGAGAGCCATGGTGGAGTAGGATGTGGCCTTCAGTGAGACAGTTAGGGTCCCCATGAAGGTGAATGTTCCAGCTGAGGCTGTTGATGAGTCTCTGCAGGGTGGATGATGGGGACATGGTGCTGCCCTATGCATTCCCGAGCTGACACTCTTGATTTTGATGTGGAATAGAAACAGATGGGCCAAGTAACATCAGGAACTACACAAGAAAGGGGAAAAAACAGCTGCCAGGTGCTGTCTCGGGGAGAAAAGATGTACAAGCTTGTGGGTTTGTTTGTGTGGGTTTTTTTCTTCTTTTCTCAGTTGGGTCAAAGCAGAACTGTTTCTTTCTCTTGTATTCCATCTGCATCAGCCTGGGCTCACCCATATGTAGCACCATGCAGGACTTTTCAAAGGGTCATTGCTTCAGTAACAGCTTCCTGAATTCATGTATGTTGTGGAGTAGCCCAGTTGCAGTAGAAGCAACTCCAATCTGTTTATTCTCCTGTTGACAAATGTCTTGTTAGACCCACAGATGACAGGCTGAGAGAGCTGGGATTGTTCTTGGAGGCCCCAGGGAGACCTTATGGACCCTTCTAATACCAAAAGAATACCTCCAGGAAAGATGAGGAGGGACCCTTAATCAGGGAATGGAGTGATATGACCACGGTTTTGAACTGAAAGGGGGGAGTTTTAGGTTAGATATTAGGAAGAAATTCTCCACTTTGAGGGTGATGAGACACTAGTTGCCCAGAGCAGGTCTGGCTGCTCCATCTCAGGAGGTGTTCAAGGCTGGGCTGGGCTGGATGGGGGTCACTGCCCTGGGTGGAGAGTTTGAACTAGATGATCCTTAAGATGTCTTCCAACCCCAAAAGTTCTATGATAACCTAAAACATACCCTCTATTCCTATTATTTTCTTCCACCACCCCCCCCTTCCAGTTTTGCTATGGGTTGTTACTTTATTCACATGTTGGTACAAGGATATTTGGGAGGGAATAAATAAATAAACACGTCCTCTAGTCTGCAGTAGATGTAAGTCAGGAGCAGTGTGTCTCCTTAAACCACTGACAGGGCTGTTGCTGCTCCCTGAACTGGTGGAGGAGATACTTATCTCTCAAGCTGCAGGTTGGCCACTGTCTGTGAACAGTGGCTGCTGTTTCCTGCCATTGTGTCTGGGGTCGAGCTTTCTGAGGAGCTGCTGCTCAGGCTAAGAATAGTGCAGACCCCAGGGTTTTGGCCTCCATATCCTGCATGTTGTCTTCTTTCCTGCCTGGGGCTTGGAAAAAGCCTGGGAAAGGGTGTGTCCTGCAAAATAGGTTGAAATATGTTATTGTGGACTGCTCTGCCTATAAATAGCACAGAGATTGGGCAGGGGCAAAGCCTCTGTTTCCTCCTGGGTACAGTAGCTCTTGAGTTTATTTCTGTCCCTCTTGCTCTTGTGATGTCTTGCCCCAGAGATGGGCCCTTCTCTTGAAAGCAGGTGATGAAGTAATCAGTTCTGGGCCTTGCAGCCTTTGTTTCTGGTGGACCATCCACAAGTTAAGTGTGTAACAGTCTGGTGCTTTTTCTGAGAGCTTCTATCAGATTTACTTTCACTGTTCCTCCTTGTGCAGCCTGTTGTTGAGCCTGGTGGGGTCATAGAATTGTAGAGTTGAAAGGGACCTTCTAGTGCAACCTCCCTGCAGTGAGCAGGGACATCCTGGATTAATTAGATCAGGTTGCTCAAAGCCTCATCAAGACTGGTCTTGAATGTCCCCAGGGATGGTGCCTCACCACCTCTCTGGGCAACCTGTTCTTGTGTCTCACCACCCTCATGGTGAAGAACTTCTGCTTAATGTCTAAACCTGTTCTAATAATCTAACCCTGTTCTAATTTGGGTCCTGGGAGGCCACTATAAGGTCTCCCCAGAGCCTTATCTTCTCCAGGCTGAACAGCCGCAACTCTTTCTGCCTGTCCTTGTAGCAGAGGTGCTCCAAACCTCAGATCATTCTCATAACCCTCCTCTGAACCCTCTCCAACAGGTATATGTCCTTGTGCTGAGGGCTCCAGAGCTTGACACAGACACATGCATGTCCTATAAACCAAGTCTTAAAAGTTATGTTTTGTCTGTCTCAGCTTTTGAACCCTTTTGTTGATTGCAGTAGGACTTATCAGGGATGTGCTCTGGCTCTCAGCCAAGCACACCTAATCTTCTCCTAGGGAAATAAGTTTCCCCCTGTAATTTTGTAGGAACCTCATTTAATAGTCTGTTTTGCTGATGAGCAGCTAGTTGCTCTTGTAGCTAATTCTGCGTGGATTAAGGTTGTTTTATACCCAAAAAGGGGAAAAGGCACCTGTGCTGATAAATCTGCTTCAGAGAGATGAGAATGCAGTGCAGGGTCAATGCATGCAAAGATGTTGTACATGGGAGCCTCCATAAATGGAACTTTTTCCTAATGTTTAATCTAAATCTACCCTTCTCTAGTTTAAAATCATTGCCCCTTGTCCTATCACTCCATGTCTTGGCCAAGTGTCCCTCCCCAGCTTTCTTGTAGGTACTGGGAGCCCACAATGAGGTCTCCCCAGAGTGTTCTCCAAGCTGAACACCCCCCGATTTTCCAGCCCTTGCATCATCCTCGTGGTCTCCTCTGGGCTCTCCAATAGTTTCTATGCCCTTGTGCTGAGGGTTCCAGAGCTGGATGCTCAATGATAGCTGTCATTGAGCTTTTAGTTTTCTCATTTACATCTCTATGAATTTATTTAAGGAAAGAATCTTAAGCTTTTTTGGTTTTTTGTTTTGCTTTGGTTTTATTTGATTCTATTTTACATCTCACAGGTTCTTATTCACATGTCCAACTTCCACCCAGCCTGGTACCCTCGGGGAAGGTTATCTTTATTGTCCTTGACTAAAGAGGAAGGGCTTGGGACTATTTAGCTTCCTGCCCTGCCCTCACTCATCCACGGGCAGGGTATGTGTGTGTCTCACTCATCTTCTTTCCCTTTTGTTTAACTTCGTGGCTTTTTATCCTTGGTAACCAGAGCCAAGTAGGGGGTGAGTGGTAACTGCTAAGGACACCAGCTCAATAAGGCAGGTTTTCATCTCTGATGTGCTTTGCACCACTGTTGGATGGGATGTACCTATCTGTAAGGTCTCTTCCAACCCAAACTGTTCTGTTGATTCTAAGTCAGGTTTTGAAATGTGTTGAGCTCAGGGTTAGATCCTACAGGAGGAACCTGCACACTCAGTCTTCCTCTGTTGAGAAGCTTGGCTTTTCCAGCAGTTTGTCATATTTGTTATAGTATCCAGCTCTGTTACAAGGACCCTACACTCAGCCTTGAGCAGCTTTATTTCAACCATCATCTTTCAGCTCATGGTCTGGTCTCAGCAGCACAAGCACTGCTGGGTGGTTTAGTGCTGTCAAAGACTTGGTTAAATTGACACAGCTCCCAAATTTGCTGCTGTTCAGAACACTAAAAGCTCTACTCTGTGATAAAAGGGACAACTCAGTAGGCCATCAGCACTAGTTAGGACTTGCCTTAAAGGTGTTGCCAACACCCAGACTTTACACCACCAGTGGAAATGTGAATTGAGACTAATTTCTTAAGCTTTCCTGCTAAAAGTCAGCCCTGAAGCATTGCCTGTGTTCGCCTTTGAAGTCTAAAAAGAAGCAAGGAACCTCAAAGATTGGTCTGAAAGTTTGCTGGAACTTCCACTAGTGGTTTTTGTTCCCCTTGGAAAGATGTGGGGAGACAATCTAGAGGTTCATATAGATTTTACTTGCTTCATGTATTACTAGGACTAGTTTCCCATTTAGTGATGATGTGAAGGAGCATGAAATGAGTTTGGGAATCCTTACTGTGTATGTACTTGCAAAGGCACAATAAGCAGTGACTGGCACAGGGGTCTATGAGGAGCAAGTGTGTGCCAGAAAAACTCGTGAGGGACCTGTGCTTTTCTGGTCTGTGGTGTGTTCAGACTGCTCCCCTGACTAGACCTACAGGTATCTTTCAGGTTGGGAGGGTCACTTAGCTGTAGAGATGTATAGTGACATTGCTTCCTTGGGAAAGGCAGATTTGGGAAGCAGAGTTAATCAATGCTGATAGCACACACTTATCTTACTTTTATTCTAGTTGGATGGGGTGCTTTCATCTTTTATGCAGCTCTGTGTGCAGGAAACTCAACATTTTTACTGGTTGTAGTTGCTAGAACTTAATGTCATTCATGCACTGAACAAACAAGAGATAAATAAGCTTGCACATCATTTGCTCCTAAAATAAATCTTAGGGATAATAGAATGGTTTGAGTTGGAAGGGACCTTTAAGGATCTAGTTCCAATCCTCCTGCTATGGGCAGGGGCACCTTCCACCAGCTCGGTTTGCTCAAAACCCTGTCCAGCCTGGCCTTCAACACTTCCACAGCTTCTCTGGGCAACGTGGGTCAATGTCTCACCACTCTTCACAGTAAAGAATTTCCTTCAGTTCTCCCTTATCCTATTGCTTCGCTAGCTCCTTGAGTTTTCAAAGACTTGGTGCCACTTTCCTGTGGATTTAGGGTCACCTCTATCCCCTGGGTCACAGCTGCTGAACAACTCTGCTGCCTGTTTAAGCTCCAGTAATCTAGTCTAGACTTCTGGTTTAATTTGGAGACAGCCTGCTGCAGCTTCGTGCATTAAATGCCCTATTAAGCAGTTAATTATTTCTCCATAATACCAGCTTTTATCTTTAATACAACAGTTTTACTGTCTCTGATAATTACACAGTCTTGGATAACTCTCTTAAGTCTAATGAGGCATGACAAGCTGTGTTCAACAAGGCACCACACCATTAACTTTTTACCTCTTGCTTGTCATCTCATCACACTGAATTACTTATTTCTAGCCTGAGTGGTTGTGGGCACATAACGTGTCACTTCCCACTAAAACAATAATGGAAGTCATCTCCAGTGCTCTCCTAGTTGGGTTAGTGAGTGGTCAACTGACTGGCTTGGTGACCCACAGATCCCTTCAGCAGCTTCTTTGCCCTGTGAGCTGAGCAAGCTTGCTAGGTTTGGTTTAAATACTTAAGATCACTCAGATGGCTTGGTGGGTCCATGGGGCTTTTGCTTGTGGGTGGGTGAAGTACAAACATCCCTTGGAAAACCACCAGTGATGGTAGATTTTGTGTGGTGTTCTCTGAAAAGTTCTGGGCTCTCCAGTTGGAGGACTGGGAAGTGCTGGAGAGGGCACAGCAAAGGGCTACAAAGATGATTAGGGAACTGGAACATCTCTGTTGTGACAAAAGGCTGAGGGATTTGGGATTTTCCAATCTATAAGAAGGGTGAGGGGGGATCTTAGCTGTGCTTACAAATATTTACAGGGTGAGTGTCATGAGGATGGGGCCAGTCTTTTTTCAGTGGTTGCCAGTGACAGAACAAGAGGAAATAAGCACAAATTTGCCCATGGGATGTTGCATCTAAACATGAGAAGGAACTTCATTGAGGGTAACACTAATACAGGCTGCCCAGAAAGTTGGTTGGGGCATTTGTATCTGGAGACATTCCAAACCCACCTGAATGTGTTCCTGTCCAACTTGCTCTGGGTGACTCTGCTCTGGCACTGGGGGCTTGGACTGGATTGTCTCCACCCTGATATTCTGTGTTCTCATGGAACTCATTGTTACAGGGATATCTAATAATGGGATTCAGCTGGATAAGGAGAAGGAGGTGTTTTTTTCTGGTCAGAGATAGGCCACAAACTGCTGTGGAAATGCCTGCTATAACCCAGCCTGATTGCTGCTGTCACCCATTAATGACAATTGCAGATCAGATCATTGGATTGCTCTGATTTTTGGGCTAGAATGGTACTAAAACCCCTGCATGGTTCTGACCCAAGTCCTGGAGTTGTCTTTCCAGTTCAAAGTTGTACTTTGAGCTGTTATGGGACTTTAAGTGGCAAGGGATGAATTTCCAATGCTTGGGAATGCACTTTCAGAGGGCTTCAGCATCTGAATTTGTGAAAATATTTACTTTGTAGCCAGTTACACTATGTGGGATTCAAGGTCTTGGTGTTTTTCATCTCAGGAGGCACCAGGGGTGAGAAGTGTGATCTGGGCTCTTGACCCAGGAGTGTTATTTCAAATTGCGAGCATCACTTGCAGTATAAGTCAGAAAGTTTGCTGAGACTTTCTCTCTCTGGTGCTGGTCTAGAGAACTTCTTTCCTCAGTGCTGGACCCCTGAGCCCTTCCTTTTAAACTGAGTATCATCATTGGATATTTTATATTGGTATCAGGATCAATACTGGTTCTTCAGTGTTATTAATGGTAATTATTTAGTCTTAGCCTATGAAATCCATTTATATCTCAGCCTTTGTGGTTCTTTGTTTCTCCCTGATACCCCTTCCTAGTGGAGAGGGGTCCCTGGGTGAGAGAATAATTGTCTAAATAACTATAAATTGCTGTGAGTGTTTCTAACCATAACATAAAGAAGAAATAAAAATCAAGGCTCCTGACAGGACAGTTCCTGCATCTTTCCAGGCTGGACCAGACTGTTATTTCCCAGGGGAATGATCCCAGACTGTCCCTGGGGGCAGATGATGATGGGGCTCCAGCTGGCAGCCTGGGTGCTCAGGTCCAGCTGGACTGAGCAGATTGGTTAATCACTGTTTAGATAAAGAGGGATCTTCTACTGAAAATCAGCTTTATCCAGCCAATCTTTTGGGTTTTCTTCTTTCTTCTTTCTTTACAAATCCTGCTGCTCTAGGATGTGGGTTTGCCTTCTGATGTGTGTGGAGCCTGCATGGGTTGTGCTGCAGCGGAGCAGAGAAGGAAAACTTGTTGAGGAAAACCCAGGTCATTCATATTCTGACAATGTTTTATGGGGTGCCCACGGGGTCTGACACCATAATGTGCCTGGATTAGATCAGTTCCTGTCTCTAAAAGGGCAGCTTTTAATTTGAAAGAGTCAGAAGGGAGGTATATGCCAGGTTATGTTTAGACTTGGGCTGGCCTTATCAGTGGTGCTGGTGATCTAAAATAGGCTGGAGTTGTTGCTTGTATCTTGTTCCACAGGCAGTAAGGAAACTTGTGTCTATAAAAGTGCATCTTCTTACTACACTAGAGAGCAGGCAGAAGTGTGTGACTCTTATTTTCATCCAGGACACTTTTGATCTTTGCCTTCTTATCCCCAGATTGTCCTACAAAGTGTCTCCATGTGCTGAGGAATGTCAGCATTAAGAAAAGTCACTTTGGTGGGTGTAAAATTGAAGGTAGTAGTTGATTATGTGTAGCTGGGGTGGGATGAAGAAGGAATAGCTGTGACAAGTGGGGTCATGTGGGTCTGAGCTGGCTTTTAGTTGCTTAAGTGCTGGTTATATATGAGGAAGAAGTCTTAACAGCTTGGTACATTATGTCCTCCTGCTTTCAGGCTCCTGGTTTCACTAGATGGCACCACCAGGCAGCTAGATTGTCAGGAGTTGGAGAGGATGCACTGAACTACTTTCTCTTTTTTTTTCCCCATTTTCCTAAAAAAATAGTCACAGCTCATTATTTTTAAATCAGAATCATTTTGGAGCCAGGTCCTTTGGCTTTGCTCAGCTTTAGACTGGCAAATGCTGAGGGTCCCACAGGGCTTTTTTGGACTGCTTCTTTTTTGAAATGAAGAAATGCACACATGTATTGGTTCAGGTCTTCTGACTAATGCAACTTCTCTAATTTTCTCTAATTTTCTTTGCAGTAAAAAGATTTAAGGAACCAAAAGAAGAGAGGCGCCCCTGGAGGATATGGTGAGATTTTTAATTTGGAGTTTGAAAGCACCACGTGTCTGTAATATTGGCTCTTCTTTTAACAATCTTTTTTTTGTCTCTTTGAATGTCCTGCATGGTATTTAGTCATTAAAGGAAGTTTTGTGCTACCACTTTCCAAGAAAACATCCATAAAGTAGTTTATATTTCTTGGATGCAGAGTTCTCTGCCCAGCTCCACTAGGAAAGTATTTTTTTTTGGTGTAGGTGGCTGTACCCGAGGGGTTAAGGTTCTCTCTGACCTGTTGTCATACTTGCACATGGGCTGTCTTCCACATAGGGTCACATTATGTTCTTAAATTCAATTATCACTTTGATATCCCCTTGCTCAGCTCAGGAGTAGACTTAGACATGGACCAGACAATGCATTTGGCTGTGCTGGTGGAAGGGAGTGGGATGTTGCCAGCTTTGGACACCTCTACAAAAGCATCTTTGTATTGTAGGATTTACTGTATACAAAGAGGTGGGCATATGAGTGAGATTAGGATATAATTAGGCCAGGCTGGATGAGGCATTGAGCAGCCTGGTCTAGGGGGAGGTGTCCCTCCCCATGGTGGAGGGGTTGAAACTGGATGATCTTTGGGGTCCTTTCCAACACAAATCATTCTATGATTCTATGGTTGGGTAGGATGGAACTACCAGCCAGTGTTAGAGGTGAAAAACACATCTTTAGTATAGCTCTCCCTCTAAAAAATTAGGGAGGGTTCAATCCAGTTCCCCGTGGATGGGTGCAATGTGTTCCTTGCACTCACTGTTTGTGAGGTTGGGCTTGGGCACTGGAGGATGATATACCCTTCACTGCAGGTTAAAACTCAGCAGCAAGTGTCTGGTGCAGATCTGTAAGACTGAAGTGCTGTCTTTTTTTCTTTTTTCTTTTTTTTTCTTTTTTAGTATTTGGGGTTGGTCAAAACTATCTATTTCCACTGTGCACATCATCTTGGGTAGGAAAGCAGATCCATGCAGAGCCTTCACTTGAGTGATCTAAACATGAGGAAGGAACTTGTTTAAAGTGCCAGAGCCCTGACAAAGGCTGCCCAGAGAGGTGGTAGAGCCTCCATTACTGGAGGCATTCAAAACCAGGATGGACATGTTCCTGGGTGACCCTGCTCTGACAAGGGAATAGACCTATGATCTCCAGATATCCCTTCCAGCCCCTATCACTGACTGCTGGTGCTCCTGGGCACTGATCTTTGATTTCTTTGTTTTTTCTTTTTTTATATCTCTCCAGGTTTTATGATACATCCAAGCAAGGAATAGGTGCCCTCTTCATCCACTTTGCCAATGTTTTTCTTTCAGACCTCACTGAAGAGGACCCTTGCTCTCTGTAAGTGTGCAAGATGCTGGCATTCATGTCCTACATCTGTCAAAGGAAGGAGCAAGCCTGTTGGAAAATGTTATATATAGTGGAAACCACCCATTTAAAGTAGAGAGAGGGACACTAAATCATCCTGTGCTTATTTTCAAGGTCTTGGTTGTTCCCTTGTCTTTGTAGTTTCCTGGCTTGATGGAGATAAGGCAGTGCCCTTGTGCTTTTCTGGTTATTAAAAGCACCTTGTTATATATATATTGCAATAAACAACAGTCCACAGGAAACTGTTAAATGTGTCATTAGATTCCACACCAGGCTGTTGAAGATTTATTTATATTTATTTATATGTTCCCATTTGAGGGCTTTCTAAGCCAGATTTTGGACTTTAGGCAGTAGTGCCGCCCTTACTTCATAACAGCAACTTTGCACTACAGATGTAGTTTCAGAATTAACTTTATCCTGTTTTGAGAAACTCCTCCAAGGCTGCTGAGAACAGTCTGACCCATCTCATTTTTATCTATTCACCCCAGTATGGCTCTTTAAACAGACACAATTTTAGTTGGGGCTAAAAATAATGTCTAAAATGATTCTTTTTTTTTTTAAAGTAAGCACAAAAGAGTTTTAAAATTAAAACAGTTTGTGCTGCACCCTTCAGGTTGTTTTTATTTTCCTTAATGTGTGTTTAATCCTGGACCAAGCAGCTTAAAACTCAAGAGCCCTGTCTTTGGGCGCCCTGTCTTTGAGTTCTGAAGCTTCCATGGTACGTGTGCTGCCCAGTATAAACCACCAGAGCCTCATGTTTGTGTTGGAGTGCTTGGATTTTTGGCACCTGGAAACTGTAATAAACTAGTCTGAGCCACTGGATGTAGAAAAAAAAATTAATGCTGTGCTTTCAAAATGGATATCAAAAGCAGATTGTAATGTTTTAAATGTATTTATTCCTAGGCAGGATCAAGTTCTGGAAAAGGAAATGTTCATTCCTGTCACTCTGTGCTTTACATTTTCTTCATGCTGTAGAAATCTGGCCCCATTTGCCCAGAAAAATATCCTAGTAATGGAAAACTGGCCAGAAAACATTAGTCTGAGAGAGATTTTTATTTTTTTTAATTCTGGAATTCATTAAAATACCAAGCCCAGAGCTTGGACCCTGCAATCCCCACAAGGTCCCTGCAGGTCTCCTGTCCAGGAAGGCTGGAACATCCAGAGGTGCAAAGCAAACCTGTAGGGCAAAAATCTCCTCTTGGGGATGGGTTCAGCTCCTGGATCTGCAGTGGGGGGACCCTGAACTTGAGTCTTTGGGGAGCCTGGGTTGCCTGTCATTGAGCCAGGGCTTGTTGTCTCTCCCAGGACCATCTGCATCCCTGCCTGTAGGAGCCTTTTGCAGCTGTTGAGGAAAATGGGCTTTTTGCCTCTTGTGTTGCACTGTTTGTCCAGCAGCTGTGGTGGCCAACAAGGTTCTGTTTTCATGTTTGAAATTCCAAAAATGTTTTCTATACCCCGAGTTTTGGGCAAGCAAAGACCAAATAAAAGACAAAGGAAGTGACCGTAGACTACGAAGTGGGGATTTTATAAATCTGGGCTGCCTTTATGGGTTATTAGATGGAAATAAAAGATTCATAGGCTCTGGAGCCCTTAGCACAAAAAGAACATGGACCTATTGATTGAGAGCCATGAGGATGACTAAGAGCTGGAGCACCTCTGTTATGAGGACAGGCTGAGAGTCAAGGCTGTTCATCCTGGAGAAGACTCTGGGGAGACTTCATAGTGGCCTCTCAGTGCCTGAAGGGGCTCACAGGAAAGTTGGGGAGTATCTGTTTGTTAGGGCATGGAGTGATAGGACCATAATGGGATGGAGGGACACTAAAAGAGGTTTCTGAGAGAGGTGGTGGAGACTCCAGCCCTGGAGACAGGCTTGATGAGGCTCTGAACAACCTGATCTAGTACATGATGACCCTGCTAATTGCAGGGAGGTTGGACTAGGTGGCTTTTGAAGATTCTTTCCCACTCAACACCTGCTATGATTCTATCATTTTGAATTAATGACACAATTGAAACCTGAATTTTCTTTTGCTCTTAGCTACCTTATTAATTTCATCCTTGATGCCACACTGGGGATGCTTCTGATCTGGCTTGGTGTGAAAGTTGTCTCCTGGGTCGTGCATCGTAAGAAGTACACCTACCTGGTCTTTGGAGAATATGGTAAGTGCCTGCTGCTTTCATAGTATCATAGAATGGTTTGGGTTTGAAGGCATCTTAAAGATCATCTAGTTCCAACCCCTCTGCCATGGGCAGGGACACCTCCCACTAGATCAGGTTGCTCAGTGCCTTGACCAATCTGGCCTTAAACACCTCCAGAGAAGGGGGTATTCACAACCTCTCTGGGCAGTTTTGGCAAAAGGGGTTTGTTTGCCCCCAGCTAAAAAAAAGGAAAAAAAAAAGGTGGAAACCGCAGTCAGTTAAAAGTCGGTCCTTCTGCCAAAAAAAAAAAAGGCAACCTGTTTCTGTTATCCCTTCTCCAAGGAACTTGGAGAGCCTGGTACTGATCAACATCGACATTGCCATGCTGCCTTGTTAAGTCTGCTGTTGATGAAGGGTTTAACATTTCCTTGGGTGCATAATGGCCCTCAGGACCCGTGTTTGATAAATTCAGNGACACCTCCCACTAGATCAGGTTGCTCAGTGCCTTGACCAATCTGGCCTTAAACACCTCCAGAGAAGGGGGTATTCACAACCTCTCTGGGCAGTTTTGGCAAAAGTGGTTTGTTTGCTCCCAGCTACAAATAAGGGTAAGAAAAAGGTGGAAACTGCAGTCAGTTAAAAGAGAAAAAAAAAAAACAAAAAAACTAGATGATGTTTAAGTTTCTTTCCAAACAAAGCCATTTAGGATTTTTTTATTTTTTCCCTAGCATCTCAGGTCAGAACATGAAGTTGCGCTTTCGTCTGCCTTCATCGTAGGCATTAGCAGGATCTAGCCTGGTCCCAAAACTGAATTCTCAAATGTCTTTCAGATTTGCTTTGTTGGAGTTTTATCAGTTAAANGTATGGTGATGATGACTTCTGTGGGGCTTTTTGAGATTGCCAGCAAGTTCCCTACAGAAGTTGTGGCTTAGAGGTATTCTGGGCCAGAGTGAATGGGACTTTGCACAGCCTGGTCCAGTGGGAGGTCTCCCTGCCCATGACAGAGGGGCTGAAACTAGATGATGTTTAAGTTTCTTTCCAAACAAAGCCATTTAGGATTTTTTTATTTTTTTCCCTAGCATCTCAGGTCAGAACATGAAGTTGCGCTTTCGTCTGCCTTCATCGTAGGCATTAGCAGGATCTAGCCTGGTCCCAAAACTGAGTTCTCAAATGTCTTTCAGATTTGCTTTGTTGGAGTTTTATCAGTTAAAACCAATTTTAAGCGTGCCCCCGTCTGGTGCTTCAATTCCTGGTTTTGAGCTAAGTCTAAGTAAAGTCTTTCTCAGCCAGCTCCACTAGAGGGTAGCACTTCTCTTCGGAAAGAGCAGAGACCGGTTCCAGGAGAAGCCATTCTTCTCCAAGGGTGCAGGAGAGGAAAAAATTAACCCTTTGCCTATTTTGCATTATACCTACTGTAAAGACAAATTCAATCTTAATTTTGAAATTACATCCTACTCATATGGATCACATTTCCACCCTTAAGACCTAAATCGCAAAATATCAGGGATTGGAATGGACCTCAAGAGATCATGTAGTCCAATCCCCCTGCCAGAGCAGGAACATCTAGACCAGGTCACACAGGAACATGTCCAGAAGGGTTCTGAATGTCTCCAGAGAAGAAGACTTCACACCCTCTCTGGGAAGCCTGTTCCAGAGTTCTTTCACTCTCACTGTGAAAAAGTTTTTCTCACATTCCTGTGGAACTTCAAGTGTTCCAACTTGAAGCCACTGCCCCTTGTCCTTTCATTGGAGGTCACTGAGAAGAACCTTGCTTCATCCTCCTGACACTCACTCTTTACCTATTTATAGACATTAATGAGGTCCCCCATCAGTCTTTTCCAAGCTAAAGAGACTCAGTTCCCTCAGCTGTTCCTCATAAGGAAGATGCTCCAGTCCCTTCATCATCTTTGTTGCTCTGCTCTGCACCCTCTCTTAGCAGTTCCCTGTCCTNCTCTGCTCTGCACCCTCTCCAGCAGTTCCCTGTCCTTCCTGAACTGAGGAGACCAGAACTGGACACAATATTCCATATGTGGCCTCACCAGGGCATAAATTATTAAGTCTTTTCTGAAGGTTCTTTGTATTCTTATTAGATGGTCTAATAACTAAGTTGGTGGAACTTGGACCAAACTTGGATTAGTTTGGAGACTTCTCTGACTGGTGAGCTCTTGCTCAGGCTCACATTCAGTGTTTGACAACGATGAAGGGATGGCTGCATTTGTGAGACAGTAGAAGCAGCTACAGGCTGGGAATGAGGTGGCAACAGATAGGTTTGATGGGAGCCAGCCCTGTCACATCACCTCATCATGTCCAACTAAGACTGGCTTTAAAAGCTCCAGTGGTGTCCAAAGCAGGATCAGTATCCTGACAGGATGCATTTGGTGAGGACTGTTTTTTTTTTTCCTGATGTCTGTTTTTCAAAGACCTGAGGGC
>VZTY01034121.1:0-16630 GCA_013400935.1 Turnix velox | reverse complement strand
AGTGGTGTGGGACATCCCTGGGTTTCCACAAGCATGAGAGTGGTGGGGGACATCCCTGGGGCTCCACAAGCAGGAGAGTGGTGGGGGACATCCCTGGGTCTCCGCAAGCAGAACAGTGGTGGGGGACATCCCTGCTGTCACCCTGAAAAGGAGCCCCCTCACAGAAGCCTGGTAAACTCTGCCAAAAGTCCTTCTGCAAGGTGTGGGGCTGGTGAGGTTGGACACTGCCCTTTCGTGGCAGTGCAGGGGACATGGGACACCCATCTGTGCTGGGGTCTGTGTTGTCCCCCTTACATCCCTGCACTGAAGATGTAGAGGAACAAGCTGAGCCTGCTCTGTCTCTCTTGGAGGGAAAAAGCCACGTCCCCGTGGTGGTGCTGGGGACAGGGAGCAGATGCTGTGCTGCTGTCCCCAACCCTATACTCTCTTCTCCCAGGGGTGAGCAGCTGTGCCTCTTCACCCCTCTCTTGTGGACCTGGCTCTTGTGTGCTCACTTCAGAGGGATACAGCTGCCTGTGTCAGCCTGGCTACACCCTGGAGCCCAGCCACCAACGCTGCACGGGTAGGTTGTCACCTCCTCTGCCCTACAAGTCCCCATTCAGTCCTGGGGGAAGGATTTCTGTCCTCTCTGCTGAGCCCTCAGCCACCTGGTACCCCATGGTGATGGCAGGGGCTGCTGTGGTGATTTGCCTGTTCTCCTTTCTTGCCTGGGCAAAGATGAAGACGAGTGTCTGAAGGATCCTTGTGCTGGGAAAGGTCGCTGCATCAACAGTGTGGGCTCCTACCTGTGCCTCTGCTACTCTGGCTACACCCTGGCTGTCTCAGAGGGCAGGCAGAGCTGTCAGGGTAAGTGCTGTCTGCTCCACCATCTCCTCAGCCTTTGCACTCACAGACACACACACACATTGCACTTCCACACACTTGCAGTCCCACACACCCTTCTGTTCTGCAAACCTGCACTTGGACACCTCCATCCATGGGGATCACCCTCCTGGGGACAGGACCAAGCTCATGGAGATCTGTAGCAGCAGGGATGAGGAACCCATCCCAACATCATGAAGTGGCCAAGTACAAGGTCCTGCAGCCAGGTCAGGGCAATCCCAAGCACAGACACAGGCTGGGTGGAGAGTGGTTTGAGTGCAGCCCTGGAGAGAAGGAGTTGGGGGTGTCAGTGGGTGACAAACTCAACATGAGCCACCAGTGTGTGCTGGTAGCCCAGAAGACAGCCAGATCCTGGGCTGCATCAAGAGAAGTGTGACCAGCAGGGCAAGAGAGGGGATTTTGCCCCTCTACTGGGCTCTGGTGAGGGAAGGGACACACCTGGACTTACTGTGTCCAGTTCAACAGAAGAAGGACATTGAGCTGTTGGAGCAGGTCCAGAGGAGGCCACCAAGATGGGTTCCCAGGGCAGAGCCTGCTGCAGCTCCTTCCCTGCACCCAGCCTTCTCCCCAGTGGAGAGGGGAGAGCCCAGGACTCTGTGTGTGTGTGTTGGCAGATCGAGATGAGTGTGAGCAGCCCTCAGCCTGCAGGGGACAGAGATGCATCAACACCCCCGGCTCCTACCACTGCCAGTGCAAGGAGGGCTTTGCCATGGGCTTCAGAGGACAGTGTGAAGGTGAAGCTTGCTCAGCCTTGGCTCCCCTGCCCCTTCAACCCACCCCATGCAGGACTGAACACCTCCTTTTCTTACCATCCCATGTATCCTCCTGAAAGGAAGGAGACACTTGCCAACTTTGTCTGCCCCACGTCCCCCACTTGAGGGCTGTCTGTCCTCTGCTGCAGGAAGGACAGGACTGGGAGAGGGGAATTTCCCTGAGATATTTTCCTATCTGGCCAGGGACATCCCATGCTACTCACCTAGTCTGGCTTCCTATTCTGGTAGAGGATGCCTGTATGTGTTGTAATGCCAGCTTAGCCCTCTCACTGCACCCTTGTGCTGGCAAGTGGGCTTTGGGGAGAGCAGAAACTGAGGCCACTTGTCCCCACAGCATCCCTCTGATGTGACATGGCCTGGGCTTTTAGAAAACATGTCTTTGTAGACATACAGTGAGCCTGATAAAAGACTCCCTCTTGTTTGGTAGCAGAGAGCTGGAGGCTATTTTAGGAGGCAGTAAGGGAAGCAGGGCACCCACAGAAAGCTGCTCCCAACCTCCATGGCCTCCACAAAGCCTTTGCCTTAGGGACTTCCTGAGCTGGAGGCTGCATCCTAATCATAATTATGAAAGTCTCTGATGGAACAGCCCTTCCTGCAAGTTCTCTGATCCCTTTCTCTGCCCATGCACATTCCTGGCCTTGGCAACACCCCACAGCAGCTGTTTTGCTGCTGGGTTATGTCAGCCCTTAGGTCTGGGTGTAGGATCCTGGGTGAGAAATGGGGCTGTAGCAAGTGTTGCCCAAGCCCCAGAAAACCCATCCCACCTCCTCTTGCTGGTCCCCAGAGGGGGGTTCTGAGGATCCAGCTGGAGGGGACATCCTGGTGTAGGGCTGCACTGGGACCTTTGGGGGACTGAAAGAAGTGTGTTTTTTGGCAGATATCAATGAGTGTGTGGATCCTACCCCTTGCCCCCATGGGAAGTGTGTCAACACACCAGGCTCTTACAAGTGTGTGAGCTGTGGAGATGGCTACCAGCCCAGGAACGGGAGATGTGTTGGTGAGAAACGTGGGTTTTCTGTGGGTGGCACTTATACCCTTCATGGCAGAGCTGCCTGCAGGTCTCAGAGGGAGGAGAGGTGACACTCTCTCCTCCCTGGGCAGCCAGGCTGTGTGGCAAGGGCACAGTTTGTGTGGCAGGGGGGGCCCTGAGCACCCTCCTACTCCATACTGCTCTTTGCTGTGTCCTGCAGATGTGGATGAGTGTCTGGAGGAGGGGACCTGTGCCCATGGGAGATGTGTCAACATGGAGGGCTCCTTCCGTTGTTCCTGCTACCGAGGCTACGAGGTGGCACCTGATGGGAAGAGCTGTGAAGGTACTGGAGAGCCAGAGAGTCCAGACTCTCTGAAGTGTCCTGCAAACAGTCCAAACATTTCCCCTATGGCTCTTTGCAGTGCCCAAGTTCTAGAGGTGTTTAAGGCCATCAGGCACTGAGCAGCCTGATGTAGTGGGAGGTGTCCCTGCCCATGACAGAGGGGTTGGAACTAGATGACTGTTAAGGTCTCTTCCAATCCAAACTGTTCTGTGGTTCTATGCTTCTCATCCTGAGCACTTGGAACTGCCCAAGCACTGGCCACCTTGTTGCCTGTTCTCCTCACCACACCAGCCCCATCATGGTTTTTTTCTGTATCCATCCCTCTCATCCCACTCCCCCTTGTGTGCTTGTGCAGACATCAACGAGTGTGCTGCCCAGGCTGCCTGTCCCTCCGCACTCTGCCTCAACACCCAGGGCTCCTACTCCTGCATGGCTTGTGACACTGGCTACACTGTGTCCAGAGATGGCACCACCTGTGAAGGTACAACTTTCCCTGGGACAGAGGATTGGGAATGAGGGAGGGAATGAGGGAAGAGACACACCTGGAGTTACTGTGTCCAGTTCTGAAGCCCTCAACATGAGAAGGACATTGAGCTGTTGGAAAGGGACCAGAGGAGGCCACCAAGATGGTCAAAGGGCTGGAGCCTTATGAGGACAGGCTGAAGGGGTTGGGGATGTTGAGTCTGGAGAAGAGAAGGCTCGGAGGGGACCTCAGAGGAGCTTCTCAATACCTCTGCCAGGGGGGCTACAGAAAGGCTGGGGTAGGACTTTTGAATAGGATATGGGATAGGAGGACTAGAAATAATGGATGTAAATTGGAAGGGGGTGGATTCAGGTTAGATATAAGAAAGAAATTCTTCATGGTGAGGGTAGTGAAACACTGGAAGAGGTTGCCCAGAGAGGCTGTGGATGTCCCCTCAGTCCCTGGAGGTGTTTAAGGCCAGGCTGGACGAGGCACTGAGCAGCCTGATGTAGTGGGAGGTGTCCTTGCCTATGGCAGGGGGTTGGAACTAGATGATCTTTATGGTCCCTTCCAACCCGAACTATTGTGTGATTGCCTCAGCAGCAGGATTGGTGTGTCGGGAGGACTTGTCCAGCCTCAGGATGCTTCTCTGTCTCTCTGACTCTGTGATGAGGGGACAGCCCCCAGTCCAGCCGGACAGCCCCAAACTCCCTCCCCGCTGTTGCCAGCAGAGGGCGCCCTGGGCTGGGGCTGGGTTGGTGTCAGTTCCCTGCCTGGGGCAAGGGGAGGAAGGGGCAGAGCTGGAGAAGTTATTTCTTATTTCTCTAAAGCCTGGCTTTGTGCTCTGCATAAAGCTGGCAAACACGACATCTTGCCTTTGATGTGACTCTCAGAAGAACCCCCTGCATGATGACCTCCAGAATGGGAGGAGAGGAAGGCTTTCCTCTCTCTCTTCTTCATTGGTGTCTGGGAAAGCTGGAATGAAATTAACTTCTTTTCCATGTGATCTTTTGACTGCAATGGAAGAGCTGTGTTTTGATCACCTCCCTCTGCCCTCTCTCTTTCCCAAGACTCCATGTGAGCCCATTCTCAGCCACCTTGCTGCAGCTGTGTCACAAGGGCACCTTATCAGGGTTTGCCCCTGTTTGGGGTCACACTGACCGGGTGGCAGGATGGCTTGTTCTTCCCTGCCTTGGCTGCTGGCCTTGTGTCTGGCTTTCACATCTGAAAAATGATAAGGGTTTTGTCATAGTGTTGTGATGAATAAACTGGGCTATGGTTCATCTTCAGAAAGATGAAAAGAGTTTTGCTACTTGCAGCCCTTTGAGACCAAACTGGGCTGTGGATCCTGCCCTGAGGCTGCAGGCAGCAGATGCTTCTGGATGTCTATGGTGTGCTCACTGGTCTGCAAAGGGGAACAGAAGGTCCTTGCCCCCAGAGCTGCCAATCTCAGGGCTTTAGCTCCTGACAGGGAAGAAGAGTACAGCAGGACCTTCTCCCTTACACATAAACATCCTTCAGATCAGCAGCATTCTCTCATGCTTCCCCCTTCCTGCAAGCAATGGCAGCCTGCTGGGGTGTCACAGCTCCCTGTTAGAGGGCAGGCACCCCTTTTTCCTCTCCTGTCAGCAGAACCCTCAGAGTGTCAGCAGGTATGGCTGGTGCTGGGATGTTTTCCTCATGTTTGCACTCACCTTGCAGGCCAACAAGTGGCTAATGGTTTCTCTGCCTTGGGATCTTCTGCAATGTGAGCCAGAGCTGGGATCTCACTGTGCTGTGCCCTTCTGCTTGGCAGATATGGACGAGTGTGAAGACCCTGCTGTTCAGTGCCTGAGGGGAGAATGCAGGAACACCCTGGGCTCCTATGAGTGCCACTGCCAGCCTGGCTTTGAGCTCATCAATGGCACCGTGTGTCAAGGTATGCACCCCATCCCTGCAGCCCCCTGTATGTCATACAATGGTTTGGATTGGAAGGGACCTTAAAGATCATCTATTTTCAACCCCACTGCCATGGGCAGGGACATCCTGCACTAGATGAAGTTGCTCAGAGCCTCATCCAGCCTGCCCTTGGATGTCTCCAGGGAGGGAACACCCACCACCTCTCTGGGCAACCTCTTCCAGTGTCTCACCACCCTCATGGTGAATACTCAGGTCTTTCCATGGAAGCTTGTTGGCCCTTGACAGTGAATAGTATGTCTGGAGTAGCATTAATGTTAATGTTTTTAAGTATTAAAACTATACTTTCCCCTCCATAGTTCCCACTTAAATTCATCAAGCAAGAGCTCCTCAATAAAGTCACAGTCTTAACTAATTGTCTGGTATCTTCAAAGTGTTTTAAGAAGATCCTTCCCTTAGTATGAGAGCTGAGCCTATTAAGCTAAGATAAATGAGCCTTTGAAAATAATTAGGAATTGGATTCAGCTAAAGTGTATGTTCAGGGTGTGCCTTGGCTAATTGCACTGAGCAGCCTGATGTAGTGGGAGGTGTCCCTGCCCATGGCAGGGGGCTTGGAACTTGATGATCTTTAAGGTCCCTTCCAACCCCAACTATTCATTGATCCAATATATTTGGGCAGTGGCTGTTACTGTGTATGGCACAGCTCATTTATGTGGCTGAGAAGTTTAAGACCTTTTGAGCAAAAGTATGGCCCTGAATGTGCTCCCTCCTGCAGATGTGAATGAGTGTCTCAGCAGTGAGATCTGCAGCCCCAATGGAGAGTGTCTCAACAGCCACGGATCCTACTTCTGCATCTGTGCTCCTGGCTTCTCAAGCACGGCAGGAGGAGTGGGCTGCCAGGGTGAGCTGGGGGGGATTCTTTAAGGCTGCCCTCTGCTGCCTGTGGGCCTGTGGGTTTCTTCCCTGCCTGTGGGATTGGGGTTGACAGTTTTGTCTGGATTTTGCAGATGTGGATGAATGCACAGAGAAATCCCGCTGCTCACGGGGCCAGTGCCTGAACACAGAAGGCTCCTACAGGTGTCTCTGTGAAAATGGGTTCAAACACTCCCAGGAGACAGATGACTGCGTGGGTGAGAGCTCAGTACTGGGACTGTGGGGGATGGATGGAACTGGTGTAGGACTGGGGGGCAATCCCAGCAACCCAAAGTTGCAAGGAGCAGTGGCTGAGGTTGTGTGATGGCTGAACTTGAGCCAGGTGCTGCAGTAGGACAAGGAGGGTTCCTTGTCTGCCCGTCCCCATCCCTTTGCCCTCCTCCCTGCAGATGTGGATGAGTGTAAGGACTATGGAGACGCCATCTGTGGCACGTGGCGCTGCCAGAACAGCCTGGGCTCCTACCGTTGTATCATGGGTTGCCAACCTGGCTTCCACTGGACTCCCCTGGGTGACTGCATTGGTGAGTTTGGCCCCCAGTGTCCCCCTCCCTCCTCCTGGCAGGGACAGGGTGGCTGCGGGAAGTGTTTGCCAGGGGCTCAGGGGGGAGAAGGAGGAGGAAGCATGTGGCTGGTGGAGAGGCAGATAATGCTGAGAGTTTGTTTTCTTGGCTGAGCTGCCTGCTTGTGTCTAGACTTCTCTCTTCCTGGCATCTGGAACAGACACCACATTGTGCTGCTTTTCTGCCTGAGGAGAGTCCTGGAGAGGTTACAGCCTTGGAGCTGGACTGCAGCTCCCTTCTCAGCTCTGCTTGCTGCCTCTGCCAGTCACCTGCCCAGCAAGCCTGGCTGAGGGGGGGTGGCTGCTGGTGCCACTGCACAGTCTGGGTTTGGAGTTCAGCAAAGAGGAAAAAGCAAAGGGGTTCTGCAGGGTTTTAGGCTTCTCCTGGCTTAGGGCAGGCTGCAGCAGGGAGGAGCTGCTGCCAGCCCCTCTTCTGTGGGATGTCTCAGGACTCAGACTTGGCATGTGGAGCTGCTCCTGGCCTTGGGATGTGGGGACTCTGCCTACTCCAGGGGAATAAATCTGCCCTGTGCAGCAGTAGGAGAGGAATGGGGTGTGTAAACCTGCCCTCCATAAGCAGAGGACCCAGTTGTGATTATCCAGTCCCACTGGGCTGGAGCAAGGCAGACATTCCTCACTGCCACTGTAGCAGCTGGAGAAGGACTAGGTCCAGACCAAAGGTGCAGAAGGGAATCATCATTCAATATCTGCCTGTGCTTACCCCACACACTTCAGTTGCACTCTCACAGCTCCTGGCAATGTGACTGAGGAGGCTTTGCATCCCTTTGTGCCTCTGCAGTGACCTGTGCTACCCCCAGTCTTCCCTCTCAGCCTCCTCCCACACTTCCCACCCATTTCCCACTTCCAGTCTGCTCCTGTTGCTCTGTCCTCTTGTCCTCTCTGCACCTCTGGCTCTTGCACCTACATTTCATAGCAATGAAGAGAGAGAGTTCCTCACATCAAGGGAATATTTACCTGATCCCTGAGACCGGGATCTTGGGGTCAGAACAGGAAGGGGAAGGGAGTGGGAGAGGTGAGTTGTGGGGGCAATCCCTTCTCTCTGCTGTGCTGCAGACATAGATGAGTGTGCCAACGAGACTCTGTGTGGGAGCCATGGCTTCTGTGAGAACTCTGAGGGCTCCTTCCGCTGCCTCTGCGACCGTGGCTACGAGACCTCACCCTCTGGCCACTACTGCCTTGGTGAGTCTCCTGGGATGGCTCCCGGGGCAGGGATGGGGACTGCAACCATGCATGGAGAATCCCATACATTGACAGGGCTCTCCCCTGAGCAGGGGACATCTTTGCAACTGCAAAGCAGCAGGAGGGCTCTATGAAAAGAGGGCTCTGTGAAAAGGCAAATGGATCCTAGGGAACACAAAGCCCCTTGTCTGTGCAAGTGGACAGGAGGTGCTTGGGGGATGGAGGAGCTGAAGATGCCCTCAGCAGCCTGGTGGGATCCCATAACTGACTGTGCTTTGAGCAGGGGGTTGGAGAACTTCCTTCAAATCCCTTGAGCTGGAGCTGAGGCATCTTGAATCCACTAAAAGCAGGGGAGGAGGCTCCAGCCAGACTTGTGTGGAGCCAGGGTGTGAACCAAGCTCTCAGCTTGTTCCTAGCAGCCCCTGCTGAAGGGAGAGCCCATGGGGAGGCTGCCCATGGGGGGGCAGGGCTCCAACTCTGCCCCTTGCTTTGCAGATGTGAATGAGTGTGAGCTGATGGTGGCCGTGTGTGGGACTGCTCTCTGTGAGAATGTGGAGGGGTCCTTCCTCTGCCTCTGCCCCAGTGACCACGAGGAGTTTGACACAGAGACTGGGCAGTGCCAGCCCCGAGCAGCTGTGGGTGAGTAGGCAGCTGGGACACAGGTATGGAGGGAAGGTTTTGGGGGTGTCAGTGACAAACTCACCAAGAGCTGCCAGTGTGTGTTTGCAGCCCAGAAGCCAACCCAATCCTGGGCTGCATCAAGAGAAGTGTGACCAGCAGGGCAAGAGAGGGGATTTTGCCCCTCTACTGGGCTCTGGTGAGGCCCCACCTGGAGTTACTGTGTCCAGTTCTGGAGCCCTCAACAGAAGAAGGACATTGAGCTGTTGGAACAGGTCCAGAGGAGGCCACAAAGATGGTCAAAGGGCTGGAGCAACTGCCTTATGGGGACAGGCTGAAGGAGTTGGGGTTGTTGAGTCTGGAGAAGAGAAGGCTCAGGGGGGACCTCAAAGTAGCTTCTCAGTACCTGAAGAGGGCAGGGGTAGGACTTTTTAATAGGATATGTGATGGAAGGACTAGAAATAATGGATGTAAATTGGAAGAGGGGGGATTCAGGCTGGATATAAGAAAGAAATTCTTTACAGTGAGGGTGGTGAAGCTCCTGGTGGTGAAGAGGTTGCTCAGAGAGGCTGTGGATGCCCCCTCAATCCCTGGAGGTGTTTAAGGCCAGGCTGGACAAGGCACTGAGCAGCCTGATGTAGTGGGAGGTGTCCCTGCCTATGGCAGGGGGGTTGGAACTCGATGATCTTTAAGGTCCCTTCCAACCCAAACTATTCTATGATTCTAAGCTAAAGCAGAAACAGGGTGAGCAGTCCCATGTGGGTGCCATCAAGCTGCCAGGACTGTACAAGCCCACTCAGGTGTGGGCAAGTTTCTGTCTGTGAGGAGCCTGAAAGTGGAGACCTGATGTGATGGGTGCCAGTGATGGGTGGGCTCTGGGACGTGGATGGTGTGGAGTGGTGCATTAGGGATGCCAGAGGAGCCCATCCCTGCCCTGCTGTGTTGTAGAGGGCCCTGAGGCAGACACATCCCAGCTCTCAGACAGCTCAGAACGCAAGCAGTGCTACTACCACATCAGTGATGTCCGCCTGTGTGACAGTGTCCTGGCCAAGAACGTCACCAAGGAGGAGTGCTGCTGTACTGTGGGGGCAGCCTGGGGGGACAACTGTGAGACTTACCCCTGCCCCATCCCCGGCACAGGTAGGACTGTGGACCCACCACAACAGGCAAGGACAGAGCCCATGGCTGCTGCCATGGCTGCACTAACCAGCTCTTGATTTTCTTCCCATCTTCCCTTGGCATCTGCCTCCTGGCCAGTGGAGTACCAAGAAATCTGCCCTCTCGGGAAGGGCTACGTGCCCCGAGAAGATCTGCTCTCAGGAAAAGTCTCTTTCACAGGTACTAGAACCATTTTCTCTTGTTTATTCCAGGGGGAAGAGAGAGGGTGCTGCACAAAGCCCTGCAGAGAAATTATCTTCTTGGATCTATAGTGAGGGATCATAGAATAATTTGAGGGACGTCAAAGATCATCTAGTTCCAGCCCCCCTGCCATGGGCAGGGACACCTCCCACTACACCAGGCAGCTCAGTGCCTCATCCAGCCTGGCCTTAAACACCTCCAGGGATTGAGGGGGCATCCACAACCCCCCTAACATTCTATTCCTTTTTCATCTTAGAGTATCACCAAGCTGGAGGTGCCCTTTTCTTCCAGTCCTGCCTCACTGCTGGCAGTGACTCTTCTCTCAGTGCAGATCTCCCATAGCTATTTTTCCCTGGGGATGGGGTCCAGCATGACCAGAAACCCCTCTGGTTACTGATACATGTCCCGGTTTGGCTTGCTGCTTCCAGGCTTGTGGCCAGTTGGATAGAGGGTGTGTGGAGGCCATTCTGGGACCTATTAGTCCAGTCCAAGGTGCCATGCTGGCTTCCTGCAGACACCCAGCCTGTCCTGCTTGCACTGCTCTCCTCCCTGAGACACTCTCTCCCTCCCTCCTTCCTTCCATCCCTGTGTCAGACATGGACGAGTGTGAGACGTTTGGCTCCGAGTTGTGCCGCAAGGGGCAGTGTGTGAACACAGTGCCAGGCTACAAGTGCTTCTGCCCTACAGGCTACTTCTACGACTCCAGCAAGCTTGAATGTGTTGGTAAGATGGCCCCAAAGAGCAGCAGGGGCTCCCACTGCCTTCAGAGGGGTTGCCGTGCTGCTACACACACAGTCATCCCTGCTGCCTCTGCTGCTCTGGGTGACTGAGACTTCCTCCTCCTGTGGATGGAAGAGGAGATGGCAGGGAAAGGGTGTCATTGGCCATGTCTGCCAGCCTGAAACATTGCTTTGTGCCTGGGCAGACCAGGATGAGTGTCAGAACGAGGTGTACTGCATCAACGGAGAGTGTCTCAACACAGATGGCTCCTACCACTGCTTCTGCAGCCTCCCTCTGGTGCTGGATGCCACTGGCAACCGCTGTGTCAACCTCTCCAGCAGGGCAGGTGAGACCCCCTGGCAGCACACCTGCACCCCACACTTCCCACCCTGCACCTGGGGGTCCCAGAAGGGAGCTCAGTGCTGGGCTGAGGGGGTGGCAATGCCAGCACAGCCTGCACCCAGGGCAGGGGGGTGGAAGCTGGTCCCCACTGTCATCCCTCTTGTGACAAAGGGGGTGGGGGGCTTTCTCATGGGTGATTTTTTTTTATGGCTTGTGGTGCTCACAGATGGCTTGGAGGAGTATGAAATCCACCTGGATGTCTGCTGGCAGACTGTTGCTGACTACATCTGCCAAGACCTGCTGCATGGTGAGCAGACCACCTACACCGAGTGCTGCTGCCGCCTTGGGGAAGCCTGGGGACAGAACTGTGCTCTCTGCCCTCACAGGTCCTCTGGTGAGTGGGGCTGCAGGGTGGGGACAGAGGTGGGGACAGGCTGGGCTGCTGACAGTCACACCAGGCAGAGTGGGACACCTGGAAAAGGGTTGTCTGCACTCCCAAAGACAACCCAAGGAGTGGTCCTTCATGCAGAGCTGAGGTGTAGCAGAGGGTAGGAGGTGGCTGAGATGGGTTTGCAGTGAATCTGAGGTGGATGAGGTACTTGCTCTGCTCTGGTAAAAGGTTACTGGGGAGTAGCCCTTGGCACCAGTGACAGCAAGACAAGCCAGGGAGAATGGCAGAGCTGAATGGGGTTCTCACTGTGCAAGGACTTGCTGGAGCCAGACAGGAGCTGCTCTTCTCAAATGTGGGATGCACATTTGAGCTGCAGCTTTGGAGGCCACTTCATGGAGCTGGCCCAATATATCCACCTGGGAGCTGGAGCCAGGCTGCACTCACCTTCCCTCTTCTCTCTCTCTACTTCCAGCTGATTTTGCTTTTCTTTGTAACGGAGCCAGTGAGGATGGGGAGAGAAGGGCTGAGCTCCAAGAAAGACCTAGGTATGAGTATGGACCAGGCTTGGAGGATCCCCACTATGGCCTTCCCAGCCCGGATATAGGGCCCTACTACAATTACCTGGAGTCTGAGTATGGAAACCCTGATTCTGGCTTCCCTCGGAGGGAACCCTTTGCTGACTTTGGTGGGAGCCCTCTCCACCATGGCCCCGGGCGCTCCCCACCCCGCTACCTGCCCAGCCAAACTGGTGAGTACTGGGGGACACAAGAGCTGTGTTTTCCCACCCAGGGAAGAATTTCTATGAACTTCCACTCATCATAGACTCATAGAATAGTTTGGATTGGAAGAGACCTCAAAGATCATCTAATTCCAACCCCCCTGCCATGGACAGGGACACCTCCCACTACAGTCCAGTAGTGCTTGTCCAGCCCTGACCTCTAGGAATTGAGGAGGCATCCATAGCCTCTCCGGGCAACCTCTCCCAATGTTTCACACTGATCTTCACCTGCCTTTCACCCCTGCAGAGACAAAAGGGCTGCCAAGCCAAGGCAGACAGAGACATGGCTGTGCTCTCCCTCTAGTCCAGACTAGTTTCATATCAGGGATTTCCCAGATTACCCAGTACTGCCCAGGCTGCTGTACCCTGCATAGAATCATAGAATCATAGAATAGTTTGGGTTGGAAGGGACCTTAAAGATCATCGAGTTCCAACCCCCCTGCCATAGGCAGGGACACCTCCCACTAGACCAGGCTGCCCAGTGCCCTGTCCAGCATGACTCAGGTTTGTGTCCTGTGGTGTTCACCATCTTCCCACCCTGCAGGTCTGTACGAGAGTTTCGAGGGGCTGCAGGCTGAGGAGTGCGGGATCCTCAACGGCTGCGAGAACGGGCGGTGCGTGCGAGTGCGGGAGGGGTACACCTGCGACTGCTTCGACGGCTTCCACCTCGACATGAGTCGCATGGCTTGCGTGGGTGAGTGTCCCGGCGAGATGTGGCCGTGGCTCTGTCGGGGCTCTTGGTGCCGGGGACCGTCGCGTGGCGGCTGCCGCTCCCTGCCGGTGGTGACCGGGACCGCTGCCGGGGGGACTCGGGGACTCCATCCCAGCCCAGCTTCAACCTGAGGCTGAGCTCCTGCACCTGGGTCAGGGCAATGCCAAGCACAGACACAGGCTGGGTGGAGAGTGGTTTGAGTGCAGCCCTGGAGAGCAGGATTTGGGGGTGTCAATGGGTGACAAACTCAACATGAGCCACCAGTCCTGGGCTGCATCAAGAGAAGTGTGACCAGCAGGGGAAGAGAGGGGATTTTGCCCCTCTACTGGGCTCTGGTGAGGGAAGGGACACACCTGAGTTACTGTGTCCAGTTCTGGAGCCCTCAACATAAGAAGGACATTGAGCTGTTGGAGCAGGTCCAGAGGAGGCCACAAAGATGGTCAAAAGGCTGGAACAGCTCTCTCCTGAGGACAGGCTGAAGGAGTTGGGGTTGTTGAGTCTGGAGAAGAGAAGGCTCAGGGGGGACCTCAGAGCACCTTCCCAATAGCTGAAGGAGGCTACAGTAGGGCTGGGGTAGGACTTTTTAATAGGATATGGGATGGAAGGACTAGAAATAATGGATGTAAATTGGAAGAGAGTAGATTCAGGCTGGAGATAAGAAAGAAATTCTTTACAATGAAGGTGGTGAGACACTTCTCTGTGGATCAGAGCTAATCTGAGCCCTCCCACCCCTCACCTTCTGGGGTTGCACACACACATTTTGTAATCACTGAGGTTCTTCCTTTGTCCACCTGAATCACAGCACGGGATGGAGTTAGGAGTGAGGACAAGCCCTGCTTTAAATGGGATTTATTTCACCTGGCAGCTGATTGTCCTCAGAGAGCAGCTTTGTGGCCCGTTGTGCAACTGCTGTGGTTTCAGGCAGACCCTATTTTTTCAGCCTGCTGGAGTGTGTCATGTGAGGCTGTGTTGAAATCCTCAGCAGGGCCAAGGCACATCCTACCCACCTCTTGTCCCTTATCTGACATGCAGTTATCAGGGAAGCAGATTGGCTTCATGCAATCAGGCTTTGACAGAGCTGCACCAGCTATTTAGTGACCCTGATGTGCTTTGCAGGGTTATCACCTACTCACACCCCAAGCTGGCCAGCCCAAGGGAGTGGGGGTGAGAGGTCTGTAGTCCTGGCTTCTCCTTTCTCTGTTTTTGAAGGTTGTTACCAGGTTCCTAAGATCTCTGAGACTTCCCTTATCCTCCCTCTCAGAGAGAAGTGACAACTTTCCAGGGGCTGCAGGAGCATTAAGCACCTGACAATGAGTTGCAGGAAGCCTTTAGTAATCTGCTTGTAACTCTTATCCATTTCCTTGTCAAACCTCCCCATCTCAGCCTTTCCCTCCCTCTATACCCTCATTTAAACATTCTGAACACGGTCTGCACCCTGTCAGGTCCCCACAAGCATTTTTGTGATGACTGGAACAAAGTCCACCTTGGTTTCTCCAAGCCAACTGGGCTGGATTTTGTTTCCTCTCTCGATAAGGACCAGACAGACATTCCAGAAGTTTCCTGCTGACATATTTGTGGAGCCTTTGCTTGTTGCCTTTTGTGTCCTGGACTAACAAGGACTCATTTTACACTGGAGCCTATCTTGAGGGGTTTTTTTTGCCCTTCCGTGTTTCCATCTGGCACTTAACTCATCTCCTTATTTTTGCCTTGTTGACTTGATGCCTTTAGCCATCCTGCAGCTCCTGCACTGCTTCCTCTTGCCACTCCATGGGGACAAGCCAGTCTCCTCTTTTCCAAGCTCCCTGGAGCTTCCAGCCTCCCTCTCCAGAGTTGCACTTCCCTCCCTTTGCTACATGGCCCTTCCTCCTGTGCTGGGAATAACCTGAGATCTCCATGGTGGCAAAGAAGTTTATCCCTAGTGGGATCCTGCTGGGGCCACCTCTCTCCCCTGGATGGCCATCTGAACCCATCTGCTGCTCCCCACTCCTACTCCCTGCCATCTATGGTGGAGTGAGGATGGAGTTTGTGGTGAGAGGGCTCAGGCCTGCCTTGGGAGTGAGGATTTGAGCTCTGGAGGTCCTGTGTTTGCAGACAGGAGCTGTGGGGTGCACAGGCACACTCTGCTCAGCTGGTGGCCCCACCAGAGGCTCAGTGGCCAGAGAAGCTGAGTGTTTGCAGCAGGGCAGCTGCATGTTTGAGCCCAGGGAGCCCTTTGGCACACTTTGTAGGTCTGTAAAACAAGCCCTTGTTTGCACAGCCTGAGCTCCCTCTCTGTTCTGCTCCTGGAGGTGATAATCAGCTCCTCAGGGTCACCATCATCTGCCTCCTCCACCTTGTCTCATCAGGAAAGGGCTTTTCCCAAGGCAGCCTTTCTCCCACATCTCAGCCCATCTCAACTTAACTAGCACAAAGCTGCTAACCCAGGGGTGTCACCAGCTGCAGAACTTTGTTGGGGGGGGGATTCCCTCCTGTGCTGGGGGATGCCAGGTGCAGGCTGAGGGGACTCTGTGGCTGAGCTGAGGGGTGTGGGAGGCTGCTGTTGAGTTGAGAAAAGCCTTTGTGCAGGCCTGGGAACTGCTTTCACAGCCCCAGAGACCTCACCAGAAAGGCACAACAAGAAAAGTCACATCATCCTCTGCTGGGGGGTGCCAGATGCTGGCTGAGGGGTGTGGGAGGCTGGGGTTGAGCTGGTGAGTTGAGAAGAGCCTTTGAGCAGGTCTGGGAACTGCTTTCACAGCCCCAGAGCCCTCACCTGAAAGGGTTTCACCTGAGCCACAACAAGCAAGGTCACATCCTCCTGTGCTGAGGGATGCCAGATGCATGTGGATGTGTGGGAGGCTGGTGGGGTCACAGTGGGCATCCTGGAGGTACTAGGAGGGGGCATGAGGCACATGTAGCTTATCAGGAGTAGCTTATCAATACCTGAAGGGGGCTACAGAAAGGCAGGGGTAGGACTTTTTAATAGGAGATGTGATGTAAATTGGAAGAGGGGAGATTCAGGCTGGAGATAAGAAAGAAATTCTTTCCTGTGAGGGTGGTGAGACACTGGAAGAGGTTGCCCAGAGAGACTGTGGATGTCCCCTCAATCCCTGGAGGTGTTTAAACCAGGCTGGATGAAGTACTGAGCAACCTGGTGTGGTGGGAGGTGTTCTAGTGGGAGGGTTGGAACTGGATGATCTTTAAGGTCCTTTCCAAGCCAAACTATTCTATGTGGGAGAAGGTGGGGTGGGTGACAGGGGCACAGCTCTCTGTGCTACACTTCTCTCCTTTCCTCACCTCCCTCCTCTCCTTCTTGCAGACATCAATGAGTGTGAGGAGGTGGGTGTCCCTGAGCCCCTGTGCCGGGGCAGCACTTGTGAGAACACGGAGGGCTCGTACCGCTGTAACTGCCTGCCGGGATACGTGGCTTTAGCCCAGCCCCACCACTGTGTGCCCCAGACAGCCCAGCAGCTCCCTGCTCCGGCGTAGCTCTAGGACAGCGGGGGCTGGGTGTGCTCCCCTCCCCGGGCACCTGGGAGCACAGAGAAAGACACCCCCCCCAACCTCCATCACCACCACTTCTCCCCCCCAAGGACTGCGGGTGCTTTGAGGCTCTTTGCTCCTTCCCTTCCCAAGCACACAACTTCGCTGCCACCTCCCACCAGCCCCAGCCCTTCTCCCACCATCCCAACCCCTCTCCCAGCCTCCCCAG
>VZTY01034120.1:16209-50506 GCA_013400935.1 Turnix velox | reverse complement strand
GCCCCGCGCCTGGTGGCAGGGGCCCTGGGCGGCGGCGAAGCCGGGCCGGGCGAACGGCCCGAGGGCTGGGGTGCAGCGCGCACCTCCTCGGGGCTGAGCAGGCCGCGATCGTACTTGCGGCGCAGGGCGGCGCTGCCCAGCACCCGGTAGGCTTCGCTGACGGCAGCGAAGCGGGCGGCGGCGGCGGCACTGCCGGCGTTCCGGTCGGGGTGGTAGCGGAACGACTGCTCGTAGTAGGCCGTCTTGATCTGCGCCGCCGTCGCCGTAGCTGGGACTCCCAACACCTCGTACAGGTCGTGACGCGGTCGACAGGCTCCACCGCCAGTCGTCTGTCCGCCGCGGGATGGCGGCGGCTGGCGGCCGAAGCGTGAGGCCCGCGGGCCGGCGGGCAGAAGCCGCCGTAGGCGGCCAAGCACTGCCGGTTCCATTGGGCCGCGCGGCTCAGCGCACGGCGCAGCCGTCGCCACACCTCCCTCCTCGGCGCGGGACAGTGACGTCAGGCGGAGGCATGGCCGGCAGCGGGCGCCGGCCGGAGCACCGTGGGCCGCCTGAGCTGGTGAGCCGAGGAGGGAGCTCGGGGGGTGAGTGGAAGGAGGAAGGCTGGGCCGGGGTTCCCAGGCCTCACCGCCTTCCGCTGTCTCTGATTGCAGTTCTACGATGAGGCCGAGGCGCGGAAGTACACGCAGAAGTACGGAGTGACGATGGTTTTGCCATGAGGCGGTGGCTGGGAGAGGCGGACGCCTGGCGGACTGGGTTCTGCCGTGGGGTTTGGGGTGGGTCGGCCTGACCTCGTGGCAGCGGTTGCGGCAGGAGTCCCGACGTGAGGGGGCGGGGGCAGCCTCGGGTGTGGGAGCTCCATCATGGTGGGGAGACCCAACTTGAGGCAGAGGGGGTGTGAAACGTCAGGCGTTGGTGGTTGTTGAACCGTGTGGTTGCCCTTTCCCTGTCTGTGCCTTGCAGCTCCCGGGTGGTGGAGATCCAGTCACAGATGTCGGAGCGGGCTGTGGAACTGCTGGGACTGCCCGAGGACCGCCCATGCCTTCTTCTGGACGTGGGGTGAGTCAGTGTCTTCTGGACGTGGGTCTCTGTGTCATGACACACAGGTAGTCTGGGGCTTTAGCCAACGGTGGTCGCCCAGGGGTGAGGGGTATCCATGCCTCATCACACCAGCATCTGTTGTGGGCAGAAGAGGAGCAGGCTGTTGTAGCATTGGGGCCGGCTGGGGGCCCCTTCAGACCAGGCTTTCCTCCCTTCCTCCCTTCAGCTGTGGCTCTGGGCTGAGTGGGGATTACCTCTCCAATGAGGGTCATTACTGGATCGGCATGGACATCAGCCCTGCAATGCTGGGTGAGCAGACTCTCCTCCCCTGCCACCCTCAACTTGGTCGTCTCCAGACGTGTAAGCTGCTTGTCTGAACTTTGATCTGTGCTGTGCAGATGTGGCTGTGGAAAGAGAGGTGGAAGGAGACCTTCTCCTTGCGGATGTGGGCCATGGCATTCCCTTCAGGCCCGGTATGTTCGATGGCTGTATCAGGTGAGTTTGTGTCTATAAGCAAGATCTTCACGACTGCATTGTCTGTACTCTAACATGGAGTCTGCATATGATGTGTAACAGGTGAGCATGACTGTCCTTGTCAATCTCTTTGCTCCATACAACTCGACACCACCTCTGTGGGACAAGCCACTGAGATTCTGAATGATGAAACCATCTTCTAACTGCTGTTTCCCAAATGATGCTTCTTTTGTGCTTTTGGGCTAAGAAGTTCATTGAAGTAAATTAAATAAACTGGTGATATTATCAGGAGGGTGGAGATCTGCTCCAAGGAGAAAAGCAGAAAATATGTCTGCACCATTGCTCAGCTGCAAGATCAGTCCTTGCATCAGAGGTTTGGTGGTTGGTTTTGGGATGAAGGGCAAGGTGAAAGTGAATACCTGCTTAGAGAATACCTCAGAAAAGTGTAGGGAGTGGGGTCTGTCCATGGCTAATTTAAGTGCTTTGTTTGAGATTGCTCATTGGCAAACCCTGTCTGACTGTTCAAGGGCCATAGCTAAATATTCAAATTATTTGAGCCCCTGACTTAGAGGGATAGTTTGGTGATTCTTTTCTGCTTGAATGACTACTGCACCTTGTTTGGTTTGGGCAAAGTGAGTCTCCAGGTGGATAACTGCAAAGCTACACAGAGAAAATTAAATTGTTCCATGGGGGTGTCATGTTGTCTTTCTCAGTATTTCTGCAGTGCAGTGGCTTTGTAATGCTGATAAGAAATCACACAGCCCTCCAAAACGTCTATATCGATTCTTCTCAACTCTTTATACTGTGTTGGTAAGTGTCACACTCTCCCAGTCAGGCCTCTGCTTACTTGACAGGTGCATTGTAGCAAGATAAAATATGGTGTGTAAGTGCTGCTCTGAAATGGAGTACTGGCAGGAGCACTCATTTTCTATCTCCTTGTTTGCCTGCGTGTCTCTGATTCCTGCTGTTACTACTGTGCCTTACTGTGCTGTGGAGAAGCTGGCTCTGTGGTTTGAGCAGCTCCCTGGGAGAGCCTGGGAGACTTTGGGGAGATGGGCAGGAGTGCCTGGGCTGGGAATTGGGCGACCTGGGGGGTTGTCTGGGGGGTTTGTGATGGACTTTATTTCCTGTAGGCCCAAGGATCCCGAGCTGTCCTGCAGCTGTACCCTGAGAACTCAGAACAGGTACAGGATATAAGTCTCAAGATTTATATCAGGAAAGAGGTACATGCAGATAACTCACCTGCTGTTTGGTGCTATGAGTGCAATGTGTTTCTCTGCATTGGGTATCTGTCCTTCCCTCTATCTACAGAGCTCTTCAAGAGCACAAAAAGAAGCCTGCAAGGAGAATGCCCTGTGCAGTTTCTGTTGCTACACAGATTATCAAGGGACAATCTTGTAAAAATTGAAGAGACTGACAGGAAGCAATCTGAATTTGCTGTCCTGAATTTTCCCCTGTATGACTGGATTTGAGGATCAGCTTCTAGTCATCAGCACTGTACTCTTGACTCCACAGAGCCAGAAAATTCAGCCCAGAATTCCTTTCCTAGAGAGTCTGCTGTGTGAGTTAACCCAGGCTAGATGGAAGAGGAGGGGTGACTGAATAAGGGCAGCAGACTGGTGCCTGGGTGGTACTGTGGAACTGGAAGCTTGGTGCACAGTTTTACAGGAGCAGGCATGACCCATCTTTAGCTGTAGTCAAACCCAAAAGTCTCTTGGGCATTGCTGGTGGGAGGCAGCCAAATAACTTTTGCATGTGTTGCTTTTTCCAGCTGGAGCTCATCACAGCCCAAGCTATGAGAGCTGGCTTTACTGGGGGAATGGTGGTGGATTACCCCAACAGTGCCAAAGCCAAGAAGTGAGTCTTGTGTTTCTCTGTGTGTGGTATGGATGAGGCCTAGGTTTGACAGTGATTAATTCATTTTTTTTTCTAAGCTGTTCTCTGTCCTGTGATGCAGTCCTGGACAGAGATAATTACTTAGATCTGACTCTGTTATAAACAATCTCAGTCCTGTTTGGGGACTGGGAATCACATGCTGAAATGGTCCATATTCTTGTTCTTTCAGGTTCTTTCTTTGTCTGTTTGTGGGGGCATCTGGCACGTTGCCAAAGGTGAGAAGCTCTAAGAGGCAGCAGTTTACCTCCTGAGTGCCGCTGTGGGGGCAAGAGTGGGAGTCAAGCAGCTCTGCATCAAGTGCAGATGTGACTTGTTTTATAAATCTGCTATCAGTTTCACCAACCCTGCTCTCCTCAAGATCTGTTTTCTTTGCCATAATCTGGAAGACCAGTTTGTCTCTGATACAGTACTTTCTCTTGCAGAATCCTGGCTTCCTCTTAATATAGGTGACATGACTGTTAGCTCTGTCTGCTCCGGAGCAGAGCTAAACTGCCGAGTTTTGCTTTTCAGGGCCTTGGTACTGAGTGTGCTGATGGAGAAGAGATGTATCAGGCAAAGTTCACCAATGAGAGGTATTGTATAGGATCTGAAGCTGCAAGTTATCAAGCAAGGAAGTGGGAGGGGGGAAGGGAAGAAAGGGGAGTGTACCGGGGGTAGGGGCATGAGAAGTGTCTGAAGGGAATGGGCTTGGGAGGACCCGTGGGTGTACCCATGGGCACTGATTGATCTTATGGAAGAGCCCCAGACACAAGGAATGGAAGAGGTTAGTTTGGAAGGCTTTGCTGTGGCATCATGGGCCTCTTGGTGCTTACCCCAGAACATTCAGTTGGAGATGAACTTCCTGGTTGGTGCTTGGGTCTCCAGTGCAGTGCTGTAGTGTGGGACAGTGATGATGGAAGGTGGGATATTAACAGTGGTGGTGATGCCAGGTGTGGTCTATTTTTTAAGCTGTGAGTCAAGCTGCTGTGCCTGAAGCCTGGTGTTCTCTTTCTTCTGATGTAAAATTCTTTGCTTAGCTTTGCTTAGTTGTGTCCTGCTGGTCAGGTCTCCTCCCACAGGAGTAGTGCAGGAAAAAGCCCCTCTTGCAACCATTGGGAGAGACAGAGAACAAAAACAGAGGGAAGTTGTCGTGGCTGCCAGAAGCTTGTGGCTGCCATGTTTTCCTGCCTCTTACACTGTTCTCTGCTCACTTAGTCCAGGGGCTGCCTGGTCTTGGACTGCAGTAGCAGATTGGACAACTTATTGAGAAGCCAGAAGTCAGGGAAGTCCTAGAATCATGGAATGTGTTGAGTTGGAAGAGACCTTCCAAGGCCATCTAGTCCAATGCCCCTGCCTTGATAGGGACATCCTGCAGTAGATCAGGTTGCTCAAAGACTCAGCAAGCCTGGCCTTGAATGTCTCCAGGGATGGGGCCTCCACCACCTCTCTGGGCAGCTAAGCCGGTGTCTCACCAGCCTCTTGGGGAAGATCTTCCTCATGTCTCATCTAACCCCACGCTGCTCTAGTTTCAAACCATTGCCCCTCTTCCTATCGCTTCATGCCTTTGCAAGTCTGCTTCCTTTGAAGTAGGGCTGACAAGGCAAATGTGGTTTTGCTTGAACCCATCTTCTCCTGAGATCCTACAGCCCAGTGGGATGCTGGTTCATCAGATGTGGCACTGGGATTTGTAAGTCTGTGGAGGGCAGGTATCCTATTCTTCATCACAGAGCCAGGTCTGGAAGCAGCCTCATTCAGCAGTGTCTCTGCAGTTGGCCAGTTTGGCCACCTGCCTCAGTGCTTGATGAGCCTCTTTCACCAGGGGTGATAAGAGAGGCACTCACTGGTTTTATGAAGCAAAAAGGATGCCCACTCTGGGTGGCTGTGCTCCAGGGGCAGAAAACTACCCTGTCCATTTCAGTTATCTCTGGCTGCTGTTCCTTTCTTTGTAGGACACGGTTCAGAAACACCAAGGGCAGGTCTGTGAAGAAAAGCCGGGACTGGATCCTTGAGAAGAAGGAGCGTAGACGACGTCAGGGCAAGTGAGTTCAGCTGGGTCCTGCCTCAGCTGAGCCTGACTGCTTTGGTCTGCTGCCACCCCTTCCTGCCACAACCACACTTACCTTCCCCTTCCAGAATAACCTATGTAATTGTGCTTAGTTGCTCTCTGCCTTTCACCCCAGGGAAGTGCGAGCAGACACAAAATACACTGGTCGAAAGCGCCGCCCTCACTTCTGAGTTGCTCTGGACACTGCTGGCATGGAAGATGGTGATCTGGTCCCTCCAGCAAGCCTCCTGTGGATGGCATAGCTAGGCACGACCAGGCCTGAATCGTGCTAGGACAGGTCATTAGTGCTTTTGAAGGTGCAGACTGGTTCAGGTGCTGCCCAACAACTAACAGCAAAACTTTCAGCCTTTTTTTCCTGGAGAAGGTATAGTACAGAGAGTGCTTTGGATATTTGGTGTTTGCAGTGGGGGCAGTGAGCTGTTGGGAGCTCCTTGTGAACTAGAACATTGTATTGCACCTCCTCATTAAACCCTTAACAACTCGGAAGTGTTGCTTGTCTTGTCCTCAGTACAGGGGAGTACTGAGATGGGAATCAGAGAATCATAGAATGTTTTGAGTTGGAAGGGACCTTCCAAAGCCATCTACTCCAATGCCCCGCAGTGAGGGGACATCCTGCACTAGATCAGGTTGCTTCAGTCTTGAATGTCTCTAGGGATGTGGCCTCCACCACCTCTCTAGCCAGAGTCTCACCAGCCTCTTGGGGAAGAACTTCTTCCTCATGTCTCATCTAACCTTGCCCTGCTCTAGTTTCAAACCACAGCCCCTCTTCCTATCATTTCATGCCCCTGCAGTTTCTCCCCAGCTTTCTTGTAGGCCCCCTTCAGGTACTGGGAGGCAAATTGAAGGTTTCCCTACGGCCTTCTGTTCTCCAGGCTGAACAGTCTCAACTCTCAGCGTGTCCTTGAAACAGGGGCTCCAGTCCTCAGGTCATCCTTCTGGCCTTCTCTGACCCCTCTCCAACAAGTCCATGTACTTACACTGAGTGCTCCAGAGATGGATGCAGTAACTCCAGGTGGGTTGTAGAGGGGCAGAATCATCACTCTTGATCTGCTGACTCTTCTGGTGCAACCCAGGAGTGTGTGTTATCATTAATTAATCAGATGATCCCTGAGTTCCTTTACAACTTAGGATTCTATGGTTGTGTGAAACCCCACTGCATTGTTACATTTTACTGTAATTAGCTATGGGTGTTGCCTGTCTTAAGGCTAATCAGATTGTTTTGTACCTGAACAACTGAAGGGTGTAAGAACATCATGTAAAACTTCAGGTGCTCCTATTTGGTGGGTATGTCTCATATGCAGTAATAGTCATGGTAGGTTTTGTGTCCTAGTCTCTTCTCGGTCAGCACAGGCCACTTTTGGTGACATGTACTAGGAACAAGTACTAGGAACAAGTCTCTGGTGTGGTTAGGGGTAGCACTGATTCACCAAGGGTCAGCTGGGGAACTGCCCTGAGGCTGTGTGCAGGATGGACAAGGCAGTCAAGCCCTGCTCCCTGCTGTGTGCGGGTGCCCAGCCCTGCTTCCCTCACATTGCCACAGTCCATGGCCCCAGGCACAGACTTCTCTATGCCATCTCACATCCTTGAGCTGCTAGAAGAGGCACTGTCCTGGTCAAGCAGTGTCCTCCCACTGTGGGCTGAAGGGGCAAACCACACTCTACCACTGCTTTTTTGATACCCATTTTCCCCTCCTGGCACCTCTACCTGCGATGGGTTCTTCAGGGGTAGTACCCATGTTAGCCAGCAACCAGCTCACTTCACACTTGTTTATTCAGAAGACATGTGAACAAAGACCCTGGATGCTCACAGCTCATGCTTTTCACACGTGCTTTTCCCTTTCCATAGGGAGATCTTTGCAGGCCAGCTCTTGGGTCAGTCTGCTGAATTGGGGATGGGGATTCACAGGTCAAAGCTGATATTTCATGATCTTTGAGGAAACAAGAAGGACCCTCCTGTGCTGCTAAAACTCACTCAGCATCTCCATGAGAGGACAATCCTGCATGTAGCGTAACTGTCCTCTGCTGTGGGCCTGTGGGACTCAGACATTGCCTTTTCCAGCCACAGCCCAATCCCGGCTGCCCAGGCTACAGCTTCATGGGCTCCTCTGGAGGAGGATGGCTGTGTGTTGCCAAGGGATGCTGGCTGGTGGCAGGCATAGGCAGGATAATGGGGGGAGAGTAGGGCCCTCTCTCCGACCAGCCCAGGTCCACAATGGGATAAAGCTGTCCCTGGAACTCTGCCTGGAAGGTGTAAATAGGGCTGAGCTCATCAGGGTTGTCAGTATTGTAGAAGGTCAACTCACCCTTCTCATAGTGGAGGTAGATGCCAATGCGCTGGGGCCGGGTCGTCAGCGGCAAGGTGGCCCTTGGGGTGCTGAAGGCCTCGTAGACCTTCCCTTCCTTCAGGCCAATGAGCCACACCCCATTCTCAGGAGACTTGCTCAGCTTCCCTTTGCGGCTGACTGTGCCCTTGATGATGCCCACACGCCAATGGTTCCTGGTGCCCACAATCACCTCCCAGTAGTGCTGGCCACAAGAGAAGCCCTTGCAGGTGAGGATACAGTTGCTGGAGTTGAAACGCTTGGGGTTGCTGTCCCGGCGCTGGTAGAGCCCGCACTGCACCACTGTGTCACCCTTGAAGAGTTCCAGGAGGGGATGTGCTGTCACTGGGTCCAGCTTCAGTGTCTCTGGAGCTAGAAGGGAAAAGCAGGCAGGGCACCAGCTTTGGGCCACCCCAGGGGCTGGCACAGCTGGACAAGCTGGCACTGCTGAGTGTTATGCCAGAACAGGCTGCTACTGGCACAAGACATGACCAGGATCTGCTCCAGGAGCTTTCCTGCCAATCAGGAGACCAATAGCAGAGAGCTAGACAGAGGCTGGGGGAGCATGATGGTGTCTGGGCAGCCTGTCCAATGCACTGGTGAGCCAGGACACCCAGCATGTTGGTACCTGGCAGGACACGACGGTGTAGGCGCTTCCACACAGTCATCTTGATGTCATCTTGGTGGAAACATGGTTTGAAGGCCACAGGACTAAAGATGCCATCACCTGCATGCAGGCTGGGGAGCTCTGACCTAGAAAGACACAGGCAGCAGAGACACAGGTGAGAGAGACGATGCATGACCTGCTGTTACCTGGCTGTGGTGTACGATGGAGCCACTGGTGGCTCACCAACTGCTCTTTCCCTCTTCTGGGGCTGAATGCATGGCCCTGGGCCATGGCTATCCATCACAACAACAATGTCCATAGGAGGATGCCCAAGTAATGTGGAGCCACCCACTGGCCTGGAACCTTTGTTTCTGGTGAGAGCCACTGCCATGTCCATTGGTGCTGGGTCCCACCACTCACCTGAACTGGGAGGAGCTGTATTTCTGGAAAACACAAGAGAAAAACAGAGTCGGTGGGAGACTGACATAACAGCAACCCCTCTGCATAGTTATAGCCCCATACATCTGTGCTCTGGGCTAAGAAGCCAGGGCTTTCCTTTCCCAGGAGAGCTAAGGGCATTGCCTCTTGTGCAGAGCGGGTCTCTCCCAGTGGGGGAGGCCCTAGCAGTGTCCAGTGGGCACCTACATCTCACTTCACACGGTGTCTCAGCTACACTTCATGAGAGTACCCACTGCTCAGGGATGGACTCCAGGCTGGAAAGCCTGGCTGACTCTTGCTGTCTTCACTTTGAACTGCACTCACACGGATGAAATCAAGCTGGTTTTCACTGCCAAGTGCCTCCAAAGAGCTCTGCATCTCTTTAAGCCTCTGCAGAGTGTCTGATGTCTGCTTGACCTGGGACTCAATGGAGCTGATGAGCTGGGCTGCCTTCCCCTCGATGCTCTCCAAGAAAGTGGCCTTCTCCTCATCAATGTACCTGTGCAGCTCCTGAAATTCTTTCTGGATCACCCACTTGAAGACATCTGCCTCATTCTGTGGAGAGACAGTGAGCAGCTGTGCATGATTGCTTTGCTCCATCCCCTTGAACCCCTTTTCTCTTTCAGAACTGCCACCAGCAATTTAATGTATCCTACCAAGCCCCTCTCCACTGGCTTTCCAAATCAAAAGCAGTTCTGTAGAGCAGGCTGGATGCTCTCTCAGCAGTTCACCACCATGGCACTCCTGCCTTGGACTTCTCCTCCCCCAGATTTTGATTTCCTAATGTTCCTGCCAGCTTCATTAAGGCTCTGAAAGAGCTTATAGAACTCTGCACTCTGAGGGAACAACTTGTGGGAGAAAGTGAAGCTCTAGCTGCATTTTCACTGAGCCCTTATGAGAAGCACCACTGGGAAGCTTTAATCTCAGAAAGGCATGCCACAAGGTCCCTTGGAGACATACGCTGCACAGGAAATGGACATGCATCTAAACCAGGCATAAACTCCATGTTAAACCACTCGTGTTGCTCTGAGTGGGATGCCTGCTCTGAGTGGGTCCCTTTCCACCTGTTATTTCCCCACCTCCAAGGACATTTGGTCAAACCAGCTCTCCAATAGTGCTCCTGCTGGAGTGCTTAGTGTAGACAACACCAACCTTTCCCAAATACAGGTCTCTTTTTAATCCCCAAGTTTCATAATAGAAAACACAAAGGTTAGAGCACAGGGCAGGAGATAAGGCCTGTCTGCTATCACATGGAAAGGGAAAGAGAAAGGGAGGAGGAAAGGAGTGAGCTGGGGAGACCCAGGAAGAGAGGCTCTGTGGGACACAGAGGACTCCTGCACACAAGCTCCCTTGGGATGTGACACTCACTGCAACGCGGGTTTTGTTGTTGATGAGCTTGCTGAAGTGTTCATCCAGGTTCTTCTTGCACTGCTGGACATCAGTCAGGAGCACAGACAGCTCCTCCTGGAGAGGAAGACACCATCTCTGTAGGAGAGACTCCTGCAAGCTTTCCTCCCACTCTGCACATCCTGCTGATCTATACCCTCTTGATCTAGAGGATGTCGGGAATCCTCTCGGATCCTTCCTGTCGGGAAGTGATTCTGGGTAGGGCACACCAGCTGTTTGCTTTGCATGGCTGGGGCTCCTGTTTCCCTGCCTCCCTGCTTTCCCGTGGCACCTTGCCTCAGCCCTTATCTCCAGTCTCTCTTTGATGCTCTTTGGAAAGTCTTTGAAAGGCCCCGCCAGTACTTCCTCACCCCCAACTCTCTCCACTGCTCAGCCAGGCTGCTCCACCAGACTGCTCAGCCAGGGATGTGCCCATCCTGAGAAATGGCTGTCCCCCCAGGCCCAAGCACCCTGCCCAACATACTTCCCATGCTGGCAACATTTCCAGCCTGTCCCTGGAAGGAGAAAGAACATTTGTCCAGCAAGTGCTGCGAGACCCCTTACCCCCACCCTGGAGCCCCAGCCAGATCTGCCTGCCAACCTTCATCCGGCAGTAGACAGTAGAGATGGGAGTGATCTTGTGCTGGTGGTGGTTACCAATGGTGCCGCACAGCCCACAGATCACCTCTTGGTCAGCCTCACAGAAGAGGCTGAGGGGGTTGTGATGTGTTGGGCAGGAGTCCATGGCAGGGTCTGCTTCACCCCAGCTCTGCAGTGCCTCAATGACGCGGGCCAGTGTGACATTGGGAGGTGAGGCACTGCAGTCTACAGTTTGGCGGCAGACAGGGCACACGAACTGCCCATTCAGCTCTCCAGAGAGCGACACCACACAGCATCTGCAGTATGAATGCCCACATTGCAGCATCAGGGGTTCCTTGAAGACCTCCAAGCAGATGGGGCAGAGAAGCTGGTCCTCCAGCTCGTTGATGCTCATCCTATGAGCCATCCTGCCACCTTTCCATGCAGCAGCACAGACCTGGCCTGGGAAATATGGGTGAGAGTTCAGTTCTGATCAGATCAGTTCTGTTCCAAGAACAAGATGAGCATTGACAAGCAAAGACAGGAAGAAGGTGAAATGGAGAGACATCTCCATTCCCCCAGCAGCAGTGCAGAGTTGCAAACTCATTAGGCTCCAGGCAAAGTCTGAGATGCTTGATTTAACCTGCCTGGGTTTGGGGTCTGGAGATGTGAGACCACATCTGGCCATGCTTCTTGCATCTGCCTAAGGGACCACAAGGGGCCACCATGGCATTCCCTATCATGGGCAGGGGCATCAGACTGCGGCACCTCAGGACAGAGCTGTGCATTAGGACTGGAGACACAACTCAGAGGGATTTTGTGCTGAAAAAAAACAGCATTGACTCTGCATGACCTGTGTGAATTCATACACATCTATTTGTGGACACTGATCTCAGCTGGACAAGGCTGAGCAGCCTGATCTAGTAAGAGGTGTCCCTGCCTATGGCAGGGGGTTGGAACTCGATGATCTTTAAGGTCCCTTCCAACCCAAACTATTCTATGATTCTATGTACATCCTCTGAAGGAGTAGCATTAGCTCAAATGGTGTATGTAGGTAAAAGCTTTCCATCTCCCTGTTCCCCCAGGAGACAAGGACAACCACCGTGTGGTAAACACACAGGGGGCTGAATTTGACTGATATGAGGGTTGGGAAGCTGTAAGCAGGACTGTGACTGCAGCCCATCCACACTGCAGTCTCTGATCCCAGCAGCTTCACGCTCTGAGCCAGCACTTCCAAGATACACAAGGCCAAATCCCTGCCTCTGCCCTCTAGCCCTGGGGCTGCATTGTGGCCAGCTTGTCAAATACCTAGAAGGTTCATGCAGCATTGCCTTGCCTGCTTATACCAGCATTGTGGGATACAACTGACAAGATCCTGGACAAGTTAAAGATATACCATGAAGTTGAAGCAAATAAACCTTAAGTCAGAGACTTGGAAATTTCCCACAGGAAAATGGAGTTATCACACATTGCTAGAGGATCCTGGTGAATCAAGAAGAGGTTGAACATCAGAACTACAGACCACAGGACCCTGTACAGGGGAACCAGCTTAGGCTGCTGCCTCTGCTCACACAGAAATACCATCCAGAGACCCTAACTACAGCTCCCACTCACCACGCCACTCACGTGTCCTGCGCTGCTTCCTCCCAGATTTGGCTTGCCCTCTGCTTGTCCTGGTGCACCAAGTCTGACAAACATCACTCAGCTTCTCACAATCAAGTTGAAGATTTTGGAGGGGTGGGCAAGGCAGGTGGTGGCAATCATGTCCCCTTGACAGGATGGAGAGCTGAGCCGCTCCCTTCCTGCATCCTCAGCTCCACAGGGGATGTCCCTGGTCGCTGGAGAGAACACAGGCAGCCTCTTGTCCCCTCCTGCTCTGAGGACAGTGACACACCCCTGCAAAGGGCTGCCCACTGCTCTGCTGCATGGGTACAAGCATACACATCATGTGACTGGTAGATTTGATAAGAGTTGTCGGTGTTTGCCTCCCTGAGTGGCCGTCTCCCCAAGTCCTGCTAGGGTTTCACACATCCACACCGCTTTGGCCAGCAGAAATGCACTCTTTAGAGGCACAGATCTAGACTGGGCAGAGAACAGATGGAAGGAAGCTCTGAGGAGAAGGACTTGGGGATGCTGATGGATGAGAAGCTCAACACAAATCACCAATGTGTGCTGGCAACCCAGAAATCCCCCCCACAGAGACCTAGTCAGGGGGCGTGAATGGGGAGATTGTGCTCTGCACTGTGCACAACAGAGCTGCCTCCAGCACTGGGGCACCAACAGCAGAAGGGCACAGTGATGCACAGAAACAAACTCTATAACTCAGGTAGAGTTATAAAGAAGGGATGTGTATTCAGCGCTGTGTGCACAGGGGCTCATGCCACCACAGATGTGTACCCCCAACACGGCACTTTGCTTTTGTTATATGCATTAAAGTGTTAGGTATTCATTAAAATACTCAATATGCCTATGCATATGCATGACCTGTACCTGCTTCATATTAAAATTAGCTCTCCTCCCACTTGCACTTGTTCTATGCCTCTTGGTGGTGGTCTTCAGGTCCTCTCTGGTGGTTGCTGGAATGAGGTAAGGAGTCTTCTTTTCTGCTGAATTGCTGACCTTTGGTCCCATCAGTCGTCTTCCAAACCGCAAGACGTAGCTCAGCTGTTTTCTTGGACCCAGTCCTAAAAAGCAGAACACAAACCCAGATGTTTCATGGCAAAGAGAGATGCAAAACAAGATGTCTCATGATCTTTTGTTCTATTTCCGTTATTTTGCACCATAGGCACTCATGACTTATGCTGACAGCAGGGGGTTACTATTTAGCCTAGCTTATACTAACTTATCCATGAACTAATACTTAACCTAGAGCTTAACCTATGTCAATATCTACACCTCCTTATAGTGATTTAATGCTTAATCTATTGCTTAAACTACACCAATACTTACGTTCCTTATCAATGCTTTGCCAGCAGTGTTAGCTCCATGATCAGCAGTTGCGGTTAGTTGCTCAGACATCTGCTTCCTGTTTGTTGTGCTGGGTCTCTCCTGCTTTTCTATAGAAAGGTTAATTCCTAATTTTCAGTTTGGATAAGCTTACAGCAGCAATTTCTTAAGTCTGTGGTCTCTTTATTTTGTAAAGATTAATTCCTTAAGATTAAGCAACAATCTATCAGTAAATTATTTTCCCTGTTATCAACAAAGCCATTGGAGCAGGGCCAGAGGAGGCCCGTGGAGATGCTGTGAGGGCTGGAGAGCCTCTGCTGTGAGCAGGTTCATCCTGGAGAAGAGAAGGCTGCAAGGAGTCCTTAGAGCCATTTCCACTATCCAAAAGGAAGAAACAAGGAGAAACAAGAAAGGTCTTTTTATAAGGGCATGTAGTGATAGGATGAGGGATAAGGACTTTTAACTGCAAGAGCAGAGATTCAGGTAAGATCTTGGCAACAAACTTCTTGCTGTGAGCCCCTGGCCTAGGCTGCCCAGAGAAGCTGTGGCTGCTCCATTCCTGGAGGGGTTCAATGCTAGTGTGGATGTGACTTGGAGTGATCTGGGCTGGTGGGAGGTACCCCTGCCCAGGGCAGGAGATGGAACTAGGTGATCTTCAAGATTCCTTCCAAACTAAACCATTCTATGGTTATATGAAAACACTTATCAGCTAAAGCTCTTTTGTGGTTGAAACAGTGAGGGTTTGTTTGTTGTTTGGAGAAAACCCTTAATTATTTGAAAAAGACCAGAAATCTAAAGCATCAGCATGGGGCAAGGTACAAATGTGGGTTTTTCTGACATTGGAAAAAAATTGTTTCTTGTGCAATTACTCCTGTGCATGTCTTGTAGCTCACCAACAACTGCCATCACTGCATCATCTATCAGAGCTGGGGACAAGGGAGGTTCTCATCCCGGAGGATGCAACCGTGGGGAAGCCTCAGGGTAGGGGAAGAGCAAGCAGAGATTCAGGGGAGTGGCCTAGGGCTCCCCCCTCAGCCTTAGCCTGCCGGGGCTGGGTCATGGGGCTGCAGCACCTGCTCCCCTGTCGGGCTGTCAGGGAGAACGGGAACGTCCCTCCCTCGAAGGGGCCTTTTCTGCCGCCGCGTGAGCATGTGAGTGCAAGCCCCAGAGACAGATGCAGCTCGGGGAAGCAGGCTCAGGGCCACCAGTGAGGTGCTGGGGCTACTGCCAGTGCCTCACGGAGGGAACCTGGTGCCCGGTCTGTGAACAGAAGTGCCCGTTGGGAACCTTCCGGTTGTCCCTGAGGAAAGTAATGCCCGGAGGAGGCTGCTCAGTCCGGCGGGCCCGGTGGAACTGGAGGAGCCGGGCGGGACCACAGCATAGGAGGGAGGCGCGGACTACATCTCCCAGGGTGCACTGTGCAGGCCCGTGACGCCTCCGTCAGCCATTAGCTATTAGCCATTCGCGGGCGGCTGCGTAGAAGCATCTCCTTCCAGAGCGGTGCCGGCGCGTGGTTCTTCCACGGAGTGTTGCGACTGAGTCGCCCCTCGGAGCGTGATTGGCTGAAGGCGCAGTGCGGGACTGGCGCTGATTGGTGAAGAGCGGGAGGGGCGGGACGATTCGCGGCGGACAATGGCGGAGGGTGTCGAGACGAAGGCTGAGGTTGGGTTTGGTTTTGCATGTGGGGCGAGGCTGGAGTCGATGGAGTCGGCTCAGGCCGCGTGCCATTTCCAGTTGCTGGCCCAGCCCTTGGACCTGAGCGGCGATGGTGGGGTGCGCAAGCAGGAGTTGCGCCCTGGCAGCGGGCAGACAGTTCCACCAGAGGCCTACGTGGCAGGTATTGGTGGGCCTGCAGGGGCTGTGGGGCTGGGTCCCACTGCACCCCTTCCGTGCACCCCCTTGTCACAGGGACTGACCTGGCTTTTGTGCCCAGGAGCCATTCGGCTGTGGGTGCTGTTGGATCTCACAGCTCTGCTTCCCACATGTTTGAGTGCACTCAGTGGTAACGTTATGGCCTTCATAATGGGCCTAAGCTTGTGGGCTCCACTAACCAATTTCCTGAGCAGCTTTCTTTATAAATAGTGACAACCTGTGGTTGTCAAAACTAAGAAAATCTAAAATCTAAAGTGTAACCTGGTCATGGTCTTTTGCACCTCTGTGTTGTTTATATCTCAGTGCGAAGTCCTTGCTTTGGTCTGTGTGGCTGGTACTGAAGCATGTGCTAGTGGAAATTCAGAGGACAGAACCTGTTGTAAAATGTTGCCTGAACCTCTAACACCGAGGTGCTGATGGCTGACAAATCTGGACAGTTTGGGCTGCAGCATGAGAACAGAATGAGAAGTTAAAAGTGCTTATATTTATAGTTGTGCACCTTTCTTTTTCAGAGAGTGCTCTCCTTATCAGTGTTCTAGCACTTGGGATACTGTTTAACTTCTTGTGGTTGACAGATAAAATGAAAGGGCATCCTGACCTTGAGAGCATGATTTCCGAGTCCGGCCTGTAGTTCACACTATAAAGAAGATTGAAGCTGAAAGTGGTTCCTTAAGTGCAAGGGCCTGGTGCTGTGTCAAGCAGAAGCCATTACAGTGGGTTAGCCAGAAAAACTCTCTAGAGTGACCAAGTATGGAGGCATACATTATCCTTTTTTTCCTCTTTCTAGGGTTCCTAATTTGGTTGGGAAAAGCTTGATTTTTTATTTTTACAGATAATTGGGGCATTTTAATTTTAACAGCTGTAGTTTCCATTCCACTTCTTAGAAAGACAAAATCACATTCCTTGACAAGAGAGGCATGAGGACTGTGAAGCAGCTGGTCTACTTGGTGTTGGTGTTAAAACTCAATGAACACTACTTGGCTGCTTGGATGTGACCAGGGTTTTGGTACAAAGACAAGGTAGTTTGGTACAAGACAAGTTTATGCTGCCTCTGTTGTCCTACAGCAGAAGGAAGAAAATCAGTGTAAAAGTGCAATGCTGCTGTTGCAAAACCATTTCCCAGTGTGCTTCTGATGTTGCTCTTACTGGATATGAAATCATGCTCTTGCTTTTCTTCTTCCTCCTCTGTGCTGCAGTGAAGTTCTCTGGGTACTTGGAAGAGTGCAGTGAACCCTTCTGCACAAGCAGTTACAGCAAGTATCCTAGACTGATGAAACTTGGGGAAGGTAGGTTTGTGCTGGGACTTTGGCTTCTAAAGACCAGACCATTAAGACATATTAAGTTTAATGTTTTTATTTTTACATTAGTTGAAATCTTTAGAACTTATTAATGAGTCCAAAAGCTTCCTGTTTCAGACTAGATGATGGGTCAGTCTGGAACCAGTCATGCTCTGCCCCTCTTGACTATGTGAGTGAGCAATAGCGCCCATGCTGTTGGTGTCAGTGGGAACTGAAGCAGCTGTTTATCTTGGTGTGTTTTAAATTGCCTGAGAGGAGATGTTGCTGTTTATTATGTGATTGATCCCAACAGCAGACTGTCTCAATAAGCTGTAACGGGATTTGACCTGTGTAGTTGTTGAGATATGAGCTACCAAGCACTGCTTCCTCCAAATTTTTGGAGCTACAGTCATTGGGAGTCTGTCGAGGTTTTTCTGTGATTCTCATGACCTTCCATTTCTTGTTGCAACAGACATTACACTGCTGGGCCTGGAAATCGGCCTGCTGACAATGAAGAAGGGAGAGGTGGCAAGATTTGTCTTCACACCACGTTATGCCTATGGGCAGATGGGCTGTCCTCCTGTCATTCCCCCGAATGCCACAGTCATGTTTGAAGTGGAGATGCTGGACTTCCTAGAATCGACTGAATCTGACGCATTCTTTGATTTGACTGCTGTGAGTTGTATTAGTAAGATTTGTGACCTCAATCTGGAGACCAAACCTTTGTCTTTCTTTCCAGTTGCTGTTGCTCATGTATTTAGGTATGTTCAGCTGAATTGGGGGCTGTTAGTTTCACACTGAGAAAAATGCCTACCCTCTAAGGCTACCCCTGTTCTGTTTGCACTCCTGTGCCAAGGAAGAAGTTCAGTGCTGCCTTTGTTTGTTCCCATGTGCTTGAGACAGTAGAGTGAATGACTTCCATTTATTTTTAGCTTTACAAGAAATCTCTTAATTTCACTAGAGGGCACTAGCTTCCAGGAATTTCTCTGAAAGAATAGTAATGAGCTGTCTAAAAAATCTGTGACATTCAGGTGCCACCTTCCTCACCCTTTCTGCTGCTTGGCTGCTCTCCCAAGTGCTCCTTCACTGTTCACTTTCTGTAGTGAGTTATGGCGTTATTGTTCATTTCCCTCATTTCATGTTAAGAGCTTTGAACTGTGGTTATGAGTCAGTGCGTGGGGCACTGGTGTGGGAGCACTGGTGAAGAGTGGCCTTCCTTATTCCTTCCTTCTGCTGCATAGCCACTTTGTCAATATGTAGTCCTGTGGGCACAGCTCATTTATTGCAAAAGAATTTAGTCCCCTTCTTGCCAGTAGTTGCTTTTCCTTTCTGTCTGACTGACCTCTCTCTGTATGCTGATTGAAACCTAGAAACAGAAGATCCTTACTTTTTTTGTTACTGTTGAGGGGTTTTTATTGTTCATAGGCTTTTGTGGTGTCAGGTTGGTTCCATAGCTGACTTAAGGCAGCCATCTTGAGTCTTTAGAGTAGTGGAGCCTTTCAGTCAGCTTCAACTATTGTGCCAGCAGCAACATTTGTGCTGTCTGCTCAGTGCTTGGTAGGTAATAAAGTTGGATTTAAGGTAAAGCTGGATTAAAGAACAAATTTCTGTGCTTTTTTTTTGTTGTTGTTCCCCTCCCACTCTAGAGTCCCTTTGGTCCTGGTAGCATCCTTCAGCAGGATTTGGCAGTGCAAGAATAGTTGCAGGTTTCACTCTGGCATAGGGAAATGCCGCATAGTGATGGCTAGGCTGAATGCTGCAGGGGCCTTGGCAATGGCCTGGCTTCTCCTCTGTGAATAGAAGGAGGATGTGCAGATCTTTCCTCCCTACATGCCCTGCTTGTTTGCTTTTGTTTGAGCTGAATCTCACGTATTTCTTTATACAGCAGGATATGGTTCCTCTGCAAAAGGTGTTGAAAGTGGCAGACACAGAAAGAGAATTTGGCAACCGCTTCTACCGTAAGCGGGACTTCCGGAGTGCCAAAGACAGATACAAAAAGGTATGACACCACAAAAAAACCCCCATGTTTTCTATTGTAAAGAGCAGTGGAAATAGTGCTTGTTCAAATGCAAATACAGTTTAGAGATCAAATAATTTAAATAACAAACTCTGCCTGGAAGATATAATTAGGAAGAGATCTTAAATACCTGTTTTTGTGTGAGTAGCAATGGTAAATGAAGAGGAGAAAGGTTAGCAGAAATAAACAGAACTCTTCTTTCAAGTTTACTTCTTCCTAAACCGGAATGCATCTGCTTCCCTTGTGGAAGTTTTGTGAGATTTTTCTTCTTTTTGCTGTTTTTTTGTAACAAAACCAATGTAAATTTCCTTTCTGCCTGCAGGTTTTCTCTTCCATCTTTGGCTTTAAAAATCTGTGTACTGCTTTTGTTCTGCAGCTTTCAAGTTTCATGATAGGTTCTTTAAACCTGCAGTCTTACAGCCCACTTGTCTAGTCATGCTGATAATGTTGTGCAGTATGGTTAGAGTTTTGATTATTACTATTTTTAAGTGACGTAGGTAAACAGAAACGTGGTAGCTGGCTGATGAGACGGATTTCTCACTTTCCAGAACAGACTTGTTGTACACTAATACTTTTTTTTTTTTTTTTTCTGTCTGCTTAGGCCTTCTCTGTTCTCAGCTGCACTCCTTCCAGTGAGGCAGAGCAGCAGCAGATCAATGCTTCCAAGTTGCTAGTGCTCCTGAATCTCTCCCTTACCTACCTGAAACTGGAACGTCCTGACCGAGCTTTGGCATATGGAGAGAAGGCCTTGGAGATTGACCAAAGAAATGCCAAAGCACTGTTCAGGTGTGGCCAGGTGGGTGAAAATAAACTCCTCTGGTAGCCACATCAAGGAATTACCCTGTTCTGACTGTAGCTGTGAAGAGAGCCTCAAAAGAACCGAGGAGAGCCAATGAATTCTTTGCCGAGCTGCTGCTGCAGCAGTCAGGGTGGTTTGTCTGCTTCTGCCCTTTGGGAAATTTTCTTCACTATACATCTGCTACACAGATCTTTTAATGGGGGATTTCTGAGCTACCTGGATGTATCCTGGGAATGTTTGTAGCTGAACATGTTTCAGTTCTGAAAAATGGCAGTGAGTCTGTTTGTCTTGCAATGTATTTGTCTTCTTTCAATGGCAGGCTTGTCTCTGCTTGACAGAATATGAGAAAGCACGAGACTTCCTGGTCAGAGCTCAGCGTGTACAGCCTTTTAACCACGATATTAACAATGAGCTGAAAAAGCTGGCAAGGTGAGAGAACTCCTTTGCATCCCTGTGGAAGAAAGAATTCCTAGACAGGCTGAAAGACATGCTCAAAAAACATTAAATAGGTTTAAAAATAAGCCCAAAATGGAAAACTTTGGGATTAGTAAGAAACTTGGGAAAATGCAGAAGGTTTCTCTTAATGTGGAAAGAGCTGATGCAAAACTTTTGCAAATGCAGCAGTTACAGGTGGTAGGTGAGAAGCTGAGCCCATTCTTTCCGTACAGTTTCTCTGCAGGGGATGTTGGGTGGGCATCAGCAGCCTGTGATGTTGTGCTGTGTTTTTGTTTGCAGGTGCTACAGGGACAGCATGGAAAAGGAGAAAGAAATGTGCTGCCGGATGTTTGCCCCTCTCAATTCTTCTTCTAGCTAATCAGAAATCAAGGTATTCAGGTTGTGGGAGAGTCTGAGATACTTCTCAAAGCCTCTGTCATGTCTGAACTGTGTTTTAAGGTGGGAACAAAACATAAGGTGATGGGAAGTGTGGAGGGGAAGGGGCCAAATGGTAGAATGAATCTTCCTTGCCAGGCAAGCTGGTGCAGGATAGGAACCCGGAACTGGCAGCACTTGAGAAAGTTTGGTTTTGTTGTTTCCTGTGCTGATCATCTCTGTCAGAGCCACAGGGAGAAAGAGCTGTGTCGTCTTGTTTTTCTGTCAATTAAAAGGAACAGGAAAAAAAAAAATGTTCCTGTCAAGAACTGGATTTCCTCTTTCCCTGCAGTATTCCTGTCTGGAGCTGTTGGAATGCCTCACTTGAGAGAAATCTAAATCTTTTTTGAATTATTAAAAAAAAACCCCTATTGTATAGAAAATATCAAATAGATGCTTCGGACTCTTTAAAGCCTTAAATGTAGCCAAAATAACAGATCTATAAATGCACAAAGGCCCTTTGATTTTATTTTTTTTTTTTCTTACAAAACCTTTTGCCGTAGTATGAGGTGAGTGGAAATCATTGCTGGTCTCTTGCCTCAGGGTAAACCCTGGGGAAAAAGTTGCAGAAAATGACAGCAGCCTTCTGTCAGACAGTATCTCAGGGCTGGCAGTTTGCTGCACTCCTCTCTCATGCTCTCCTGCCTGTAGGAGATGAGTATTGGCAGCCTTTCCATCAGCAGCAGTGTGAGTGCAAGTCTGGTATTTTGAGATTTACTCTTTGTGCTTATGAGGAGGAGGTTGGTTTATTGATCCACTGCTTCCAAAAGTATCATGATCCTCTTATGGCTGGATGGACTCCTCTCCTTGTCACCTTCACCTCGCTTTGAGCTAGGTCTGCTTCTAAACCATCTTGGAACAGAAATTTTTCTGCCCTGATTTCAGAATGATACCAATCACATCTGTAAGCAGCTACCTTCCCGCAGGCAAGTAGCTGTGTGAGGGAATTTGAGTGTTTTGTGATCTTGCCAGTGAGGGCAGAAAGTCCATGTCTCTGAACTTGGCAGCGAGTCTTTAGTTCTCTGCTTGCAATTTGGAAGCCTGGAGGATTTGGCTTATGTGTCTGATGGTAGATGTGGCAACATGTGGTGGATGTGGCCTCCACCACTTCTCTAGGCAACCTAGGCCAGTGCCAACACATGATGACACTCAAGCCCAAACTCACTTGAAGACCTTCATTCTGCCCAGTATTTTTGTCTGTCTCTTGCTGTAGAGTCCAGTTACTCAGAGTGCCCCAAATAATATCTCATTTGGAGCAAAATATCTTCCTTTTTAACAGAGTTTCACGGCAGAATCAATCTTCTCTGTGGTAGAACATAAGGCCACGTGTAATGCTTCCCCAGAGGAATTCTGAAATACTCAGAATAAGGAAATAGAAGCTCAAACATTTTCTTAAATCCATTCTGCCGTAGTTCCTTGCAAAAGTGGTAGCTTAAAATTGTATTTACATCTCCCTGGGTTATTTGTCTGACTCTGGATGCTTTGTTTGATGCCAGGTCACCTGGAATGTGCAGACCTGAGAGTCCTGCTCAGTGTTCCCTGAATTGCAGGATGGATGGGCTGAGGAACCATGGCTTATGGGAGCTTTTTTGTCTTTTTTGTTTGAAAAACCCAGCAGGAAAAAAAGGAATTTTTTTATTGTTGAATTGTTGTTGTCTTCCATGACCAAGAGAAACTTTAATTGGGAGTGGGGAAAAATTCTCTAGAAGTATCTGGATTCTATATGGAGGATCCTTGGAGACAGTTTTGACCTGAAAAGATGATTATTTAAGCTTTTTTATTAAAGGTGGCACCAAAGCTGGAAGCTTGCTTTAAATATGTGTCTTAGCTCGATATGTGGGAGAAGTGGTCTCAGTAGTCAAGAACTTGCAGGGAAGTGTTCCAGAGAAAACAAGTCTTAAATTATGATAGGAAACTATGACTCATAGGTCAAGCTTGAGGTGGCTGCAATTCTGAAGGGTCTAGCAATTCTGAAGCCATTAACTGATGAGAGTTGGCTGCAAAACTGGGGATGTGTCACCAGGTAGAAGAGATGATAATTGGGACTCAAAATCAGCTGCAGTTGCCAGTTGAAATGATCTAAAAAGGGGAAAAAGACTTGCAAATAAACAGGAGTACCTGCATAATGCAGGCAAAACTCCTGCCTTTGGAAGGCTCCAGACTGATTCAAAAGTAACTTGTTCCTTCTCCTCCAACTCACTCTGCTCCCTCCTGAGCAGATATAAAATGTACCTCCTGCTAATACTGTCCCTCCCCACCCACATGGAGCTGAACATCAGAGAACTACTTCTTCCTCTAGAACAGGCAAATTGTGCCAACAAGGTGGCCAGTGCTGCAAAAGAAATTGTAGAGTATCTGCTTTATTCTGAGCATTGCTGAAGAGAGTGAAGATGTTTGGAAGATGATTTCAATTAAGCTAATCTTGCTAAGCAGAGGAAGAAGAAAAGTGTTGTTTTGGGCTTTTTTTGTCTTGTTCTGTTTTTCTTCCAAGTCTTTCTTCTCCTGGCATCTTTTTTGGTTTTTCCGGTTTGTGTTTTAGAGTTCTGCAGTTCGCAGATAGTACCTGTAATCCCTCACGGGTAGATTGTAGGGCTCTGATCTCTTCTAGTTGCTGTTGGTGGAGAAATGATAGCACCATCTCTGCTCAGGACTGCCCTGCCACATGTGCTTCCTAAGGTGGGGGGGACTGGATGCATTTTTGTCAGGGCATGGACCGATAGGGTGAGGGGCAGGGTTAGATGAAACATGAGGAAGAAGTTCTTCCCCAGGAGGTTGGGGAGATGGTTGCCCAGGTTACCTGGAAAAGTGGTGGAGGCCCCATCCCTGGAGACATTCAATATCCTGCTCGCTGAGTCTCTGAGCAATCTGATCAAGACGTCCCTGCTCACTGCAAGGTGTTGAACTCAATGGCCTTTGAAGGTCCCTCCCAACCCAATACATTCTGTGATTCTATGATTGAATTCCCTGTGGGTGGCTTTGCCCAGATTAGGAGGTCCAGCTTGGGCTTAGAAGTGAGAAGATGATGTCAAATGGAAAGGAGGAAGACCCCTGCAGTATCTTAGTGTCCTACCAAGGCATGGGTAAAGTGAGGGTTCTCCAGCCTTGGAGCCTAGCCTGTGGTTGTCCTCTCTAAGACTTGGCATGTACCTCAAGTCTGAGATTCCTCTTTGTGTGCTCAAATGTGAAGCTTCTGGATTATAGAAGAGCAGATTCCTGTCTACTTTTTTCTTCAGGCTCCTTTCTGCCTCGTTGAGGTCACCCAGTGCACTTGCCCTTGAGAGGACAGGCTGAGACCCTGGTCTGTGACCTTGTCTGCCTTTTATTTCTCAGAACTTTTGGCAGATGCAGGAAAATAGAATATGCTGCTGTTACAAGTAAGCAGAGGGTGAAAAAGATGCAGAGCTCTCATCATTCCCATAATAACACTTGATTTATTGTGCAGGTAGATTTTAAACAGAATGGCCTGAATGTAAGATGTGGATTTTTTTAAGACTAAAGGTTTAGTTTTGTACAACATCTGGAGTTACTGGCCTTTGCTTCCAGCGGCAAGGAGATGCATGGTTATTTTAAGGTTTTCTCTGAAGTACTGTTTTAAAAGTCTTCTTCACCTTTGTGTTTCACTTGGGATAAGCTATACAAAGGGTAATTAAAAAATGTCCATTTCATCAAAGAAGTGTTGAGTTTGGAGAGCTGGAACTGTGCCCATATGCAGAACCACAAATCTGCTTGGGCTTGGGTGGATGTTGCCATCTCCCAAGAGTGAAGCATGTTTTTTAACAGTGTGACTTCAGTGGCATTTTACCCTGAGCTGACGTGCTCCAGAACTGACCTCATCTTGAACGGTCACTGGTCATCTGTGGCCTGGGATGTACCTGTGTGTCCTGCCTGCCCCCGCCCCCATTACCAAGCACAGGTGTGTCCCTCTGTTTTTCTTGCATGGGCCTATGCTGAGGACTCTGCTGGCAGGACTAAGTGTGGAAGCCAGTTGCAGCATTCGAGACAAAGGGGAACTGATGCCAGCAGAAGGTCACTTCAACACATGATTGGAAAGACAAAAAACCAGAACTGCGTCTGAACTGTGCCCTTGTGACTGATTAGTTTTGGATGGACCTTTCATGGATTGCTTTTGGTTTTCTGTTTTTTTTTTTTTCTTTTTTTAGTTTCCTTCTTTTTTTTTTTTTAATGAAATTACAAAATTTAATTACTTCATAACCTAAGCTTCAAATGAGTTAATCTTTGCTGTGAGAGGGCACTGGCCAGTCATCTGTGAACCCTGACAGCTTTCTGCTCTGGCAGAGGAAGCAGTGAAACTCCCTTCAATTTTTGGAAGAGTTTAAAAATATTCCAACTGGACATCACAGTTGCTGTGGTGATATGGGGACAGCTGAGATTTCCAAAAAGAGCATCAGGTGCCCTTAGAAGTGTTCATTGTGGTTTTGAGAAAAACTCCTGTCCTGTTTATGCAGTACCAAGTGTTGTTGACCCTGTGCAGCCCGTGATGGGGTCGTCTTTTCTGTTGGCAGTGACATGGGCATCGAGAGCTGTGTCACCACTTGAAAGGCACTGGGACATAGAGTGCTCTGTCTGACATACTGCTGATGGTTGTCAGCACCGAGAGACAGAGAATACTAACGAAGGATTCATGTTTAGGGAACACTGCTTTCCAAAAGACTTTTTTGATGAAGATGTGAGGAGTGTCATGGCCCTGCTATTATCTGGCTTGCAGAGCTGCAGAATTACTTTTAGTAAAGGCAGATGTGACCTTCCCTATCTCTCCCACTAGCCACACAGCTTTATTGGGGACCTGCTGGTTTGACAAAACACCAAGTATTATTGACAGAGAAGTTATCAAAGCTCTTGAAGGACCTGTAATGAACAATTTCATCCCAGATTTGCTGGCTGAAGTCCTTTCTGAGGCAAAAGTCTGTGCTGAAGAATTCGCCTTCCCATAGCAGTGCCTCTTGTGAGATTTCTCACTCTGTTTTGATGCTTTGTCTTAAGTGCTGTACTAAGTGGCCTTCTTTTCTGGCAATGCTAGGAAAAGAGCTCTGCTTTCTGTTACCCTTTTTGCCTTGGAGATCCTGGTCGTATCAGAGATCTGAGAAGACTTGACAGATTCTTCTTCCTTCATTTCAACTTCAGATGAGAGTGTGTGTCATCAGTATTCAAGGTCTTTGGAATTGAGACTTGTTAAAGATCTCCAGAGAATTCATCCTGCCACTGAGGTGTCTGTCTCTCTTAGCAGCAGTGCTTGAAACTCTGTGGATTTTTTGCAGAGCTGAGGATTGCAACAAATTGACTTGCAGAAAAGAGGGGAAAAAATACTGAGAAGAAAGCATGCAGGCACACATCTTCTCATGGCAAGGGACATTCATGTAGCTTAGTTTTATAACTGAAGTGTGTCAGGCATTTTCTCCTTGCACCTGAATTTGGATGCCTGGGGGGTCTCTGATGACGGAGTTGGAGCCTGCTCAGACATTCAGACACAGGCAATCTCTGAGCATCTGTTTCCATGTGAACCACTGTACTCTGAAGATTGCTTCCCAGCTATGAAAGTGAGCATGAAGGTCTAACAGCTGGACATCCCCAAACAACACACAGGGAAGTGAGGGTAGAGTTGATGGCAAAATCTCCTCCAAAGAGAGCAGATAAGTGGTACCCTATTTAGGCCACTTTCTGAAGGCCTCCCAGGATGGGAATGCCTTGGGTTCTCAATTGTTGTCCACATAAAACCCTGATAGCTGTTTCCTCTCCTCTTAGCAGTGTGGATTGCCCAGCATGTCTTGGTGATAACACCCTGGCTGGTACTAGGCTTTCTTCTCACTCTTCAGGAGAGCTCAGGCCTGTCAAGAACCTCTTGTGGTATCCCTGTGGTGTGTTTCAGGAGTTTGTTCACCACCCAGCAGTGGTGGCTTTTCTCCAAGTTGTCATTTCCAAGTGGCAGTTTATTTTGGGTTTGTTAGGATTTGAGTGAGGAGCACTTTTTGGGCAATTCCTGTTCAAGAAGGTTTTGGCTCCTTTGCTGATCTGTGCCTCAGGTGTCTTTGCTTATTATTTCCTTTTCTACTGTGCTTCTCTGGAGCTGTGGGGGGAGACGGACTACCAAGTTAAAACTTTTCTTCCCTTTTTCCCCCACAGTCAGTAAAAATGCCATTTAGATTTGAACAGAAGTGCTGAAGAGAGGATGTTTCATCTTCTTTTGGAGGCTCTGCTTCCCTTGAATGCCCTTTAAGGGTGTTTCTCTGGGATGTAAAAGTCAGGCACAGCCCTCCATGAAGCTGCTGACTGGATCTCTTCTCTTGAGGAATGCTCTTCCAGCTGAGGGTTCTCTTGGTGTCACTTCAAAGTATGAGTTTAGTGACAGCTGAGTAGGCAGGAGCTGTGCTTTAAGTGCCTGCTTCTTACTTTCCAGTCTTCCTGAATTTTAGCAAACATCTTCCCTACTGTGTTTGGTACCTCAGTAACCCTTACCTGGAGACAGGTAGGAAAGGGGGAGCTGATAAAGATGCAGCAGTGGTTCTTTACGCAAGAAAGCAGGTTAAATCAATTTTAAAGTATTAGTTGAACATTAATTGTTAATTATGACCTCAATGCAGAGTGAATGTGACTGATTAGAAAGGGCCTGTGACCTGGTATGTTGCTAACTGTAAATTGATGATGAACTGTCTTGTCTTTCCAAAGCATGAATTCACCCAGCAGGTACCAACAAACATACTTCTGTCTGAACTTGAAAGCCAGCACATGCCTTGCTGGGTTTGGTGGCTGAGTCAAGTGTCAACCTGCTGTTCAGGGAGGAAACAAACATGGGAGCAGAGCCCTGGTTGGAGTATGTCATTCATTGAATGCTTTGAACACCATCTAACTCTCCGTGTCTTTGGGGCTTCCCCTCCACTGCTCTTTTGATGGTATAGCCACCAGGTAGAAGTGAAAGAGATGAAGTGATCAAACATTTCTTGAACTTGGCTTTAGGGTTTCACTTTGAATATATATTTTTTAAAACTAGGTGCACATAAAGGCTATCACTTCAGATAGCAGCTGTGAAACCAGAAGACTACTCTCTGATTCTTTGTTTCGCTGACACACAAGTCACAATAGCTGTAGGTTTTATACGCAGCCAGACACAGCAAACCATGACTAACAGCCAATGGAAACATCAAGTGATTATCTTTTAAGTATACCTATCGAGAGATATGAGAGTGCTGCGTAGGGATAATATGAGACTCATAAGAAGCAGATTAGGAGTTAGATGCATTTTAACAGGGGCAAAGATAATTTTCTCTAATAACACATGCCAAACACTACAGTGTGTCAAGCTGTAATAATGTTTTTTCCTCCCACTGTAGAAACCTTTTGTTTGTCATCCCAGTCACTACAATTTGATGCTATAAACTGGAAAAGTTATATAAGCATTTCTATATCAGCACTCAGAAACTTATTCACTCCCTTCTCCTACTTAGGGTAGGTGTTAAAAAGTGCTTGTGAATATCTTGGGTTACAGTGAACCTTGTTAGCCCCCAGGTTTGAAAGATTTGGCAGTGAGAGGTGTGCTGTTGAATGAGCCTGTACCACAGTATTCTGTGAAGTAGGGTGAAGCAGTGACAATGACTCTACATTGCCTTGTTACCATGACTCTTCACTTGTGCTAGGCTGCAAATCTTGACTGTTTCTGTCAATCTTCAAAATTGCTCAACTGTTTTGGGCCTTTATTATCCCATCTTCAAACTTGGGAAGCCCTCAAGGGAGACACACAGTCCTGATTTCCTGATTCAGTTTTCTCGCAGGGTGACATTTCAGCCATGCATTTTTTGTGTCTCTGAGCACTCAGAGTCACTGAATCCTGCCTGCTTTAGGGTCATCAGGGGGAGAAGAAGAATCTAGTGACCTCATAGCTAACCTCCCCAGTGCTGGAGTTCAGACTAGAGACCTGCTGATGTTCCTTAAAGCCTTAATAATTATTCTGTCACGCTGTGGTACCTTTCAAGGATATCTAATGAACAAGGTGGGGATTGTGAGCATCAGATGATGCTTCATCTCTTCATCTGTTTGCCTTGCAATTAAAATTTTGTGGTTAGTAGACTGGGACTTGATATCTTCCAAGGAGCAGGCTTCCCTAGTAGCCAGTAGTCACTGGACTCACATTTGTAGGAATGTTCCCAGCAGCCAGAGATGGCTGAGTCGTTTGACAGCAGTAGAAATTTGTTTGAGCTCCTGGTATTCTTGAGCTGACCCGAGACAGAGCATCTTCTAAATGTGACTTCTTTGATCCTCAGAACTTCTGTAGGAGACATTTAATGGGTTATCTGGTGGAAATATTGCCAGGGATTTTTCTGCCTTGTTTTTTCCCTTCTGCTTTTCATCCTATGGATAAGGAAGGGACAAGAGAGACTTTTCAGCAGTGTTTCAGTACCATCTGTTTTGTGACAAGTTAGGGAAATCCCCTCTGTATCAGTATTCCTCCATGAGTATCTCCAGTGCTGGTGGTGGCTATATCATGAGCAGCGGGATGTTGAAATATGCAGGAAAGTTGTATGAATACATGTGTTATTCTCAGGGATTTAACAGCTTTAGGGACAGTGGGGAGCTCCACATTATGCTGGCGCACAGCTCCACCATAGATCTTGCAGAGCTTGACTAGCTGAATGGTGTTCTTGGGGTTCTCTGTGGTGACCTTGCTAGATTTGAATTCTTAAAATTATAGAATGGAAGGGACCTTGAAGATCACTTAGTTCCATCCCCTGCTATGGGCTTCAAGCGCCATTGGACCTGGCCTTGAACTCCTCCAGGGCTGGGGCTGCCGCAACTTCTCTGGGCAGCCTGGGCCAGAGGCTCACCCTCCTCACAGCAAAGAATTTCCCCCTGAAATCTCCCCTAAATCTCCCCTCTTTCGGTTGAAGACTGTCCCACCTTGTCCTATGGTTCCCCTCTCTGGTGCAGCTTTCCTGGAGCCCTTCTAGGAACTGGAAGGGGGTCTAAAGTCTCCTTGCAGCCTTCTCTTCTCCAGGCTGAACAGCTGCCTCTTGCATTAGAGGGCCTCCATCCCTCCCAGCACCTCTGGCCCTGCTCCAACCTGCTGTTGATGCCCCAGGGATGGAGGTGGCTTTGTGAGGGATTCTCTCACAAAATGGAGCAGAATCCTCCCCCTTGCCCCACTGCCTACATTGTAGGGATGCAGCCCAGAGTGCAGAGAAGGCTTCTGGGCTGCCAGTGCACATTGCTGGCTTGTGCTGACCTGTTTGTCCACCAACAGCCACAGGTTCTTCTCCTCAGGGCTGCTCTCCAGCCATTTTCTGTACAGCATGGATTTGTGCTTGGGGTGTCCCTGATCCTGATGCAGGATCTTGCACTTAGCCTTGTTGAATTTCATGAGGTTAGCATGAACCTACCTCTCCAGCCTGTACAGATCCCTCTGGATGGCATTCTCTCCCTCCAGCATTGAGGACGTGGTCAAATTGCTGAGGATGCCCTCAGTCCCACTGTCCCTATCTCCAACAAAGATGTTAAATGGCACCAGCACAGTACAACCCCTGAGGAGCACCACTTGGCCCTTAGTCCTTTGTAAGGAAGCTTAATGAATTTATGGGGATTTCGTTGTGCCTGTTCCCCTTGTGCTAATGCACAAGATTCTGGGCGTTTCTTTCAGGGCCACTGTAGACATGTGCTCTTAATGAATGACCATTTAATAGTAAAATGGAATTAAATGCACAGCTGATGCCTGTGGGATGCTGACTGTGTTATTTTATTATCCCAGGTCCTTGCTATCTGATGGAAGGAGTGGATCTTGTACAGGAAGGAGACCTCCCTCTGGGCACACAGAGATCTTGGCTTTGCATCTGTGTTGTGGGAAGAGTAACGAGAGCACTACCTTGTTTTAAGAGTGTAAAGTTAGAGGTTCTGTGGTTATACACATCCTGATTTTCTAGAATTTGGTTTGTTTGCTGCATTCTGAGGCTGGTTCCAGAAGAACCAGGTCCTGCTGTAGGCAAGAGGAAGCTATCCTCCCTCTTCTTCCCTGTGTACTCCTTGAAGAAAACTTTCTGGGCACTTCCCTCTGGGCTGTTTTTACCAAATCTGTAAATGTGAGTAGAGTGCTGTAAAGTTTTGTGTTGTTTGTACAGATTGTTCTTTAACTGAAGTTATGTTTGATGTTTTTATTGGGAGGAAATAAACCAAGCTGAGAATTAATGCTGTCACGTCTTGTGCCAGTTTATTGGGTGAGAGTCCTTTCAGTGTAAGAAGCTTTAATTGGGGAATTGGATCTGATTTGTTTCTGGGTAGCTGTCTCCCTTCTTGGGTAGCACTTTTGCAGAGTGTGCCAAGCTCTTTGGTTTGTCAGAGGGTTCCTATGAATGTTGATAATTAAATTTGAAATTTAAGTATACCAGCTTTATCCCCTACATCTATCACTGACTCCTCCAACTTTCATGAAGTTGTTTTCTTTTTGGAGCAAAATCCACTCCATCTCCATGAACAAACATCCCTTTTTGCTGTGGTTGAGATTTATTCAATGCAAAATCACATGCTTCTTAGCAAGACAGTGGCAGGTAGATAGATACAAAACTAATTAGAAGCAGTGGAGGAGACAGGGGGACCTGATAACATGAAACAATGTTTTCATGCTGTTTATCCTGCCCATATATGACTAGGGTGATAATGTCTCCTAAACTTGATTCAGCGCCACCTTGTCCACTCACTGGGCAGTGCCCGTGCTCACTGTGCCATCCAAGATGGCCCCTTGCCAGGAGAGGAATGACTGAAGCATTCTTGTTCTGACAGAGTCTCTATGGCATTTGGATTTCTTACTACCGTTCTTTGACAGTGTCTTAAAATAAAATGTCCTCTGGGTAGGATGTCCTGTAGAGGAGGGCAGAAGGGTCAGGAAAGCTTGGAGGTAGACAGCACCCCACAAGTGCACTTCTGGATGCAGCTTCTCTGTGGTCCTCTGTGCTTTTGGAGGATGGATGGCATGGTCTCTGAGACGGGGTCACATCCTCCTGCTGCTTAGTAAGGTTTGGGTTTTGTTGTCTGTCCTCTAAGAATAATCCAGTGATTATTTTTTCCCAGATCTGCCCTTTATCCCAGAAGACTCCACAAGCCTTTATGATGATCAGACAAGAAAAAATGGCATGGCATGAGACTAATTCTCAACCATACACTGTGACATTTTGTCCCAAAGAGCAGTTTGCAGCGATTATATGAGCCTGAAAGGCAAGTGTTGCCCAAAAGGTAGTGAGCAAGTCTTTTAACTGCTCCCATTGCTTGCTCTACTTTAAAGATCCCAAGCCCTTGTGTCTCCAACGGCTGCCTTCTTGGGTTTAGATTTCCAGCCATTGCGGACAGGGCTTCCCAGCTCTCCTCTGCTCACACGCAGACTCATCCTCACTGCTTGGCCTCGCTTTTTTTCAGGATGATACTAAAACTGTGTTTCCCCCTCGCAGTTCCACTTGGGCAAGGGGAGGTGGGTGTCTGGCCACTTTCCTTCTCCCGGGTGAACACTAGGTGGCAATGCCTCCCTGGGAATGCCTTGACAAAGGCAAGTGGTTCGAGCGTTCCTTCCCAATAGGCTTTCAACATAGGTCTTTCGATATGAGTCTTGATGTGGATCTTTTTCTGCACATATTGTTCTGATAATGTGCTTTGATCAGAAACTGGCACCCCTTTTCCTAGATGAAGGAGGGAGCTTTTTTCTTCCGGGCTGTTGGGATGAAATAGAACTGAAGACTCAAAGATAGCCAAGTTTTCCAGCAAGAGATTATCAGACATGCCTGCTGTGGAGCTTCCTTGGGCTCTGCTCTGACATGGGGCTTGATGGCATTTCCCTGACAGCTTTTGGGTGCTGGGATTGTGCGTGCCTGGGCAGCTGAATCTGCTGATGGAAACTTGGCACATCCATCTGTGCTCTTGCCAAGGCAGAAGGTTCTGTTCTCCCAGCTGCAGGGACAAAATTTTCTGGGATAGGCATTGTGCCCACTAAATCTGAAACACGGGGAAATCTGTTGAGAGCAGGAGCAAGGGGCTGCCAAGGAGCTTTGTGAGCCTCGGGAAGGTCTGCTGTCACCTCCTGCCAGTGGCACACCCTCTAGGAACAGCAGCTGCCCTCTCCTCTGCCATCACCCAGCCCAAACCAGTAACTTGTGCTTGACCTAGAGTTGTTGGCCAGTTTGCTGCTACATGCTAGGCTGCCTGCATTTAACTAGATTTTGCTGATGTGTGTTTATCCATTTTTCTTTACCAAATAATGGTGAAAAATGTACTTTCCTGATTGATTTATTTAGTAATTTTTAATCAAAGGAAGAAATACAATCAGCCTCTGGGCCAAATCAGACATGTTTGGATCTTGTCCAGAAATGCATGTCCTTAAGCAAAGCGGACAAAAATCTTCACAGGGAAGTTCACTTTCTGATTGTTAATCAATAAAAATGTGGACATTTGAGAAGTCTGCTACTGTAATTCTAATTTTTGGTCAAAATGCCTCTTCTTCACCCCGTTTCTCCTCCATTAAACAGTTTGACAAAAATCTGCAGACATTCCATGGAGACCCTGTTTCCAAGGTTGGTTACAGCTCAGAAGTAGTCTTGTGTTTGCAGTTTGGATTTATCAAATGTCGCCTTGCAGCTCCTGAGCTTGGCTGAGTGTTTGCTCAATTTAAGTATTATCTGATGTTTTCCTGGCTTCGGTGTTTCAGTAAGAACTGGAGATGTTGTGTGCCCTCAGCCCATCCATTCAGCTCCTCAGGCTGCAGGACAGAGATGGATCCTGTGTGAAGAGTCACAGCCCCTGGGGATCAGCTCTCCGAGCTTGTTGCCCTCTCCTCTGTGCTGATGAGTCCTCAAGGGACATGGCAAAGGAGATCCTGCTTGGTCTCCTTGGATGTTGGAAGGGAGAGGTTGATGAGTGTTGATGTTCCCACCACAGAATGACCCAAGTTGGAAGGGACCTTTCAGAATAGTGAGTAAAACCAGCAACCCAGCTCTGACAGGAACCATACCTTTGAGTTCTGTCTGCCCATCTCTTAAATTCCCTTAGGGATGTTGCTTCAACCCCTGCATTGTGCAGCCTGTTCTAATGGGTGATGGCACTTTCAGTACCAAAACTTCCTCATATCCATACTAACCCTCCCCAGGTGTAACTTGAGGGCATTTTCTCTTGAACTACGGCCCATTCCTTGTGAGAAGAGCCTGACCCCCCTCTGGCTACACTCTCAGGGAGCTACAGAGAGCAGTAAGGTCTCCCCTCAGCCTGCTGGCCCTGGAACCCTCAGCCACTGCCCATCACCCCACACAGGAACAGGGGACCCCTACGTTTTTAATTCCTGGCTCTATTCCTTTGCAAGCCAGTGGAGGTGACACCCCTCAATGCCACTGGTCAGGGACAAGTCCAGCAGGCACCAAAGACTCCAGCATGCTTTGCTCCCCCAGCTTCTCATTTGTGTTGACACAGGCTGCCCAACGAAGGTGCTTTAATTGGCCAGGGTGTTTGTGGCCAGGGTGTTATGAATAGGTTTTCTGTCTCCTGTCTGTAAGTTACCCAGAATATGTTTTCACTCTTAATATAATGTTCACTTCATTATTAACTGAAAGAAGTTCTTTTCAGAGACCGTTTTTGGTCCCCCCCACTTTCTTCCAAAAATATATTAAATGGCCCCTTCATGCAGCACTGCACTGAGGGCTAGGATTGTCTGCCAGAGGGGAAGTGAGAAACCTGACTGTAAATGGGATTTACACAGAAATTCCTTTC
>VZTY01034120.1:0-12535 GCA_013400935.1 Turnix velox | reverse complement strand
GTAACTTGAGGGCATTTTCTCTTGAACTACGGCCCATTCCTTGTGAGAAGAGCCTGACCCCCCTCTGGCTACACTCTCAGGGAGCTACAGAGAGCAGTAAGGTCTCCCCTCAGCCTGCTGGCCCTGGAACCCTCAGCCACTGCCCATCACCCCACACAGGAACAGGGGACCCCTACGTTTTTAATTCCTGGCTCTATTCCTTTGCAAGCCAGTGGAGGTGACACCCCTCAATGCCACTGGTCAGGGACAAGTCCAGCAGGCACCAAAGACTCCAGCATGCTTTGCTCCCCCAGCTTCTCATTTGTGTTGACACAGGCTGCCCAACGAAGGTGCTTTAATTGGCCAGGGTGTTTGTGGCCAGGGTGTTATGAATAGGTTTTCTGTCTCCTGTCTGTAAGTTACCCAGAATATGTTTTCACTCTTAATATAATGTTCACTTCATTATTAACTGAAAGAAGTTCTTTTCAGAGACCGTTTTTGGTCCCCCCCACTTTCTTCCAAAAATATATTAAATGGCCCCTTCATGCAGCACTGCACTGAGGGCTAGGATTGTCTGCCAGAGGGGAAGTGAGAAACCTGACTGTAAATGGGATTTACACAGAAATTCCTTTCTTCCCTGGCTGCAGCAGCTAGCAGGGCCCGAGCAGTGGAGGAGGGAGCCATTGCTTGAGGGCAACAGGGAGTACAGTTGCCTCTTCCCACCTTGAAGTGGGGTCACTAAGGGACTTCCCACCCTCCCAGCTACACAGGGTCTTCTGACGCCCCCCCAGTCTGGTGTTTCCAGACTCAAACCTATTTGGCAGAGTCAGGGAACTCCACGCCAGCACTGGGCAGTGAAGGTGTTTTTTGGCATTTGCAAAGTTTCGGGAGCTTGTTCTCTCTTGGGTGAATTTTTGGAGTGCAGATGAACATCCCTGGTGTCATCTCATTACATTTATGCTCTTCTGGGTTTGGCAAAATCTATGAGGTTTTGTCTCCAACTTTGAGAAAAACTGCAGGAGCAGGAACCAACGGTTACTCCTGGGGATGGGTTCCCTTGAGATCCCCAGATCCCTTCACCATCCCTCAAGGAATCCAAATCCCAACCTGGGCAGGGAAGGTGGCAGTGGGACACCTTCCCCTGTTTTCTGATACTGTTTCTGGCTGTGCTGTGAAACACATTAGGGCTGGTGCCATGCACTGATGAGTATTCAAGATTTGGCCATAGCACTTGTTTCAGCTGACATAGGTGTTTGCCATGGCTCCTGGGGAACATGTGCTGCCTGGGGGGGTGACATTAACAACCCTATCCAGAGCAGTGGTTTGGCCAAAGGAGCTCCCTATGAATAACGCAGCACAGTTAAAGATGTCTGGCTTGTGGAGGAGTCTGGCTCATGGCAGGATGAGCACCCCCAAACCCTTAGCTTGCCCTGCCTGGCCCCCTGCAGCCTGGTGACCATCCCCACTGCAGATACCAGCAGGTCTCATGAGCTCTGTGTCGTGATCAGGTCAGGCTGCAGAGTGAGGTCATGGAGAAATGCTGCCAGATCTGGACCTGGCTGATGCCACTCTGGATCCCTTCACCCTCCCAAATTCCAGGTACCGCTGTCTCCTGCAGGATTTTAAGTACCACAAGATGTGAAGGAGCAACCTCTTAGCTGACAATGATTTGGGTGGTAAGGATCTCAGACCCCAATCACTGGCCTGCACCTTGCTCCGTGGGGCAGTCCCACAGCCCAATCCATGCAACTGCCCTGGCTCACTCTGGCACTGGCCAGTAACAGCTCTCTGGTGTTTCTGGGCTTCTTTGTTCCCGGCTTTCAGGGAAAGGTAAATCTGAGTTGAACTCTTTTTTCCAGGGTCTTGTTGATCTGTCCTACCTGCCTCCCAGACATGCTGCCTGTGCCTCCACTGCCTCTGCCCCAGTGAGGAGTGTTGTAGAAGGCTGTGGACAAAAGAATTCAAATTCACTTTAAAACATGACTGAAAGCTGAAGGATGGGGGCACCAAAAAAGGCTTTTCCAGCAGCTCCAAGTTTGTAGAATCATAGAATGTGTTGAGCTGGAAGGGACCTTCAAAGGCCATCTAGTCCAATCCCCTGCAGTGACAGGGACATCCAGCACTAGATCAAGTTGCTCAGAGCCTCAGCAAGCCTGGCCTTTGATGTCTTCAGGGATGGGGCCTCCATGACCTCTCTGGGCAACCTGGGCCAGTGTCTTACCATCTTCATTGTAAAAAATTGCATAACCCCTCATCCTGTGGCTCACTTCACTGATCCAGAGTCCCTCACCAGCTTTTCTAGAGCCTCTTTAGGGACAGGAAGTCACTAGAGATGTCAGGAGCTGGGCAACTTGTGGTCTGTAAGACAAAAAGACTGAGCAGGAGGAGGAAGGTGGCCCCAGCTGCTAGGGCACAGCTTGGTTTTCCATGTCCTCACATTTTCCTGCAATGGAGAATTTTTGTTGAGGGTGGGAAATGCAGCAACCAGGAAGTGAGAGAGGGTAGGAGGCAAGGGAGTTGGGCCAGAAGAGGGGAAGGGTTCACTTGGACAGGGTATTTGGGATATACCATGTCTACCAGAGCAGGGTCTGTGCTCTGCTGGCTGGTGAAAGATATACATGGACTCACACCAAAAACCCATGGTTCTGGAGAATGTATCTGGGATTGGAGTTTGGTGGGAAGTGCCATGGGCAGAGTGCAGAGTACTAACTTCCCAATTCCCATGAGATGCAGGTGGGGGATGCTTGTGGAGTGCAGACAATCCAGATCCTGGACACCTCCTTGATGCTTCTGGGGGAGTGGGGGATGCCTCTAACAAAGCTGGCTTGACCAGAGGCTGTGATTTGGATACTGAGTGGCTAGAAAACAAACTTAGCTCCGTTTCTATCCTCTGCTGGGAAGAGATGGACTCCTCTCATCACAGTGATCATCACCCTGTATTTTAACCCTCTCACTCTTTCCTGTTGTCTCTCATCCCATTCCCTCTGCTACCTCTGTCTCATTCCTACCACAAACTCTGGTCCCACCAGGGCATCACCAAAAGGTGCCTTCATCCTAATCTACAGACACAAAGCCTGTCACTCTAGCTTGAGGAAACTAGTACCAAGGGAGCTGGGACCCGTGACCTGGGAGCACTCTAGGACATCTCCAGAAGTTACCTCCCTGCCCAGTAACAGCCCTTCCCCATCTCCTACAGTGGCCAGTATGTGCCTGGAGGGTTGATGCTGTTTGCAGGGGCTGGAGACAGGGGCAAAGACAGAGCAGACCAACCTGAAGTCCACCGTGGCACTCCCAGAGCCCAAGGAGACAGATAACCCACCACCACAAACCTGGTGACAACATCAACACTCTTAGCTTGGGACCAGTGCCCAAATGGCTGGGGTTGCAAGAGCTTTCTCTGCAGTCACCTGACCCTTACAGAAAGGTGGTTGGGGAGATGGAAGGAGCAGAAACCCCTAAAAGATTGTTTCTCACAAGCTATATTTAGGCACCACTGGCAGAACCCAAAAGTGCTGAGTTCTGCTAAAGAAACACAGGAGCTTTGTGTTCCCCAGCCCTGAGGAGTGTGGGATTGGTGAGGGAACAGTAAATAGTACTTTTGTTTGACATACCTGAGGGTTTCCATTCCCAGATGCTGGTTTGAGTATCTCAGTGCCGCAATGCCAGGGATGGATCTGAAGTGGCACCACCCCATCTTGTGGAAATAGTTTTTGGAAAAGGAAAGGGGACAGCCAGCTCCCTTTTTTTGGTTTTGGTTAAGCTTTGCCTTTGAGAGTGTTTTCATAGAACTTTTTGTATTTGAATGTTTTTAAGCTGATCAGGCTGGTGCCACTCTAGCAAAATCCTTCCCCCATGGGATGTGCAGCCCCAGGCTCCTTCCTGCACCCACCACTGTTCATGCTAAACTGTTCCTTGACTGAACCCTACCCAGGTGCAGTGGATGGTCAGGTCACCATACTTATCTGGAACACACTTATATCATATGGGGTTCTCTTCTCCAGAGAGGGCCAAGTGGAGGATTTGATAGAGCTTATTGCAGATCAGCAGCCTCCCAATGAGCAGAGTAGAGACATGGCTGAAGAAATCCCATCTGGAGTTGCCTCTGTGGCCCATTTAGAGATGGTGGTTGGTGTGCTCCATGTGGAGAGGAGAAAGTGAGGGAGGTACCCAAGGAAGAACCAGGTCAAGAAGGGAAGATGCTGCTACCAAATGATTTGTCAAGAGGTGAGACACTGGCCTAGGCTGCCCAGAGTCCCCATCTCTGGAGAGGATGAGGCCAGGCTTGATGAGGCTCTGAGTGACTTGATATCCCTGCTCACTGCAGGGGGGTGGACTTGATGACCTTTGAAGATCACTTCCAGCTCAACACAATCCATTAATCTGTTCCATGAAAGAGGACTGTGACAGGAACATGGATTAATTTGGGGGCCTGGCAAGAGAAGAAGAAATACAACATGACATCTCCCAGTGTTTTTGAACTCTGAAGAGGACAGTGAGGTCTAAGATGTGCAAATACACAACCAGAGATTGCAAAGGTGGGAGAGCTTCAGCCTGGGCTACTGAAGTTAAAACCAACCCAACCCCTCTGGAGATCCCCCAATCTAACTCCCTGATAGAGCAGAATCACCCAGACCAAGGTTGCACAGGAATGTGACACAGAATCACAGAATATCAGGGACTGGAAGAGATTCTCAAGAGATCATCTAGTCTAGTCCCTCTGCTAGAGCAGAAACACCTAGGTCACACAGGAACGCATCCAGATGGGTTTTGAATGTCTCCAGAGAAGGAGAATCCACACCCTCTCTGGGCAGCCCATTCCAGTGTTCTGTCACCCTCACTGTGAAAATGTTCTTTCTCAGGTTCCTGTGGAACCTCTTGTGTTACAACTTGCACCCCTTGCCGAGTCCTATCATCAGAGATCACTGAGAAGAGCCTGACTCCATCCTCCTGACACTCACCCTTTACAGATTTATAGACATTAATGAGGTCAGCCCTCAGTTTCATCCTCTCCAAGCTAACAAGACCCAGTGCCCTCAGCCATTCCTCATAAGGGAAATGCTCCAATCCCTTCATCATCTCTCTGGCTCTGCACTGTACCCTCTCCAGCAGTTCCCTGTCCTTGAACTGAGGGCCCCAGAACTGGACACAACATTCCAGATATGGTCTCACCAGGGCAGAGTAGAAGGGGAGGAAAACCTCTCTCGACCTATTGACCACACTCCTTCTAATACACCCCAGGATGTCATTGGCCTTCTTGGCCACAAGAGCACATGCTGGCTCATGGTCATCCTACTGTCCACCAGCAGTCCCTTTCCCATACACTGCTCTCTAACAGGTCGGTCTCCAGCTTATACTGACACATGCCATTGTTCTTGCCCATATGTAGGACCTGGATAAATTTCATTAATTTCCTCCCCACCCAACTCTCCAGCCTGTCCAGGTCTCACTGGAGGCAGCACAGCCTGTCGGCCACTGCTCCCAGTTTGGTGTCATCAGTAAACCTGCTGACAGTGCTCTCTGGTCCCTCATACGTCACTGATTAATATATTCAATAGTACTGGTCCCACTATGGATCCCTGAAGGACTCCACTGGACACAGGCCTCTTGGCCCATTGACCACAGCTCTCTGGCTTCTTTCCTTCAGCCAGTTGACAGCCCACCTCACTGCCTGATCATTCAGACCATATTTCCTCAGTTCAGCTGCAAAGATGCTGTGGGAGACAGTGCCAAATGCTTTGCCATTGTCTACCCACGTGGTTATGTGCTCATGGAAGGTTATCAAATTGGTCAAGAATGATAAGTCCCCTTGATAAGCCCATGTTGACTGCTCCTAATGACCTCCATGTGTCTAGAGACAGCAACAAGGATAAGTTTCTCCATCTCCTTTCCAGGGACAGAGGTGGGGCTGACTACTCTGTAGTTACTCAGGTCCTCCTTCTTGCCCTTCTTGAAGACTGGAGTGATATTTGCTTTCCTCCAGTCCTCAGGCACCTCCTTAATCCTTAATCCTAACATCCTCTGGAGTCTGAGGGATGCGGTGCTCCTCAGGACAGCCTCCAGTGTTAGAAACAAAGGAGGAATTCAGTAACTCTGCCTTCTTTCTATCTTCTGTCACCAGAGCACCCCCTCAATCATCAGTGGGCCCACACTACCTCTAGTGCAAGTATTACTTGCAACTTGTTTAAAGAAGCCCTTCCTGTTGTCCTGACTCCTCTTGCAAGGTTTAATTCGAAGGAGGCCTTGGCTTTCCTAGTTGCCTCCCTACATCCTCTGACAACAGAGGATTTCTCCCAAGTGGTCAGTCCATCCTTCCACAATTCTGTAGAGCTTCCACTTGAGTTTGTCAGGCAGGTGTGCAGGCAGGTTGANAAGGAGGAATTCAGTAACTCTGCCTTCTTTCTATCTTCTGTCACCAGAGCACCCCCTCAATCATCAGTGGGCCCACACTACCTCTAGTGCAAGTATTACTTGCAACTTGTTTAAAGAAGCCCTTCCTGTTGTCCTGACTCCTCTTGCAAGGTTTAATTCAAAGGAGGCCTTGGCTTTCCTAGTTGCCTCCCTACATCCTCTGACAACAGAGGATTTCTCCCAAGTGGTCAGTCCATCCTTCCACAATTCTGTAGAGCTTCCACTTGAGTTTGTCAGGCAGGTGTGCAGGCAGGTTGAGAATGTCTCCAGAAATGAAGACTCCACCACCTCCCTGGGCAGCCTTTGAGCAAGTGCTCTGCCACCCTCGCAGCAAAGAAGTTCCTCCTCATGTTTAGGTGGAACTTCCCATATTCAAGTTTATGCCCATTCCCTCTTGTTCTGATTCTGGGCACCGCTGGACACATACTAGGCCCATCCTCCTGACACCTACCTTTAAGGTGTTTGTGGGCAGTGATAAGATTCCCGTCAGCTTTCTTTTTCCCAGACAGAACAGAACCAAATCATAGAATAGTCTGGGTTGGAAGGGACCTTAAAGATCATCTAGTTCCACCTCCCTCTACACCAGGTTCCTCAATGCCTCATCCAGCCTGGCCTTAAACACCTCCAGGGATTGAGGGGGCATCCACAGCCTCTCTGGCCAACCTCTTCCAGTCTCTCACCACCCTCACAGTAAAGAACTTTCTTATCTTCAGCCTAAATCTCCCCTCTTCCAACTTGCATTCATTAGTCCTAGTCCTGCCATCTAGTACTCTACCCCTCAGCCTTTCCTAACTAGAGAGATGTTTTAGTCCCCTTATCATCTTCATGGGCTTTTGCTGTCCTCTCTCCAGTAGTTCCCTGTCCTTCTCGAACTGGGCAGCCTAAAACTGTGATTTCCAGCCAGTTTCAGCCCTCACAGCCATCTCTCTGGTCCTGGGCCATATGCTCTGCCATACAGGGCTGTACCTGCTTCCCAGGGCATGCTTTGGCTGTGTCCTACACCAGCATGAACAAGGACAGGCGTCAGAGGAATGAGAGAGGGGATGCAGGAGCTTTCTGCCAAGCCATGATCATGGGGAGCATTGGTCTGGAGGGTAGCAGGGCCAAATGGTGCTTCCTCCCTTCTGAGATGGCCCAGGAGGAGGCTTCTCCAGCCCAGAAGCTGTGCTGGTGACCAGTGTCTGTACCCTCTGTGGCAAACTCCTCTGTTGGGCATCTGCAGCAGCCCCCAGGCTGAGGAGCTACCTCCTGGAGGGATTTGGAGTGCCCCTCAGAGAGATGAAGCATTTAGCACAGACACACAGAGTACAGAGAGCAGTAGGGGGGCAAATGAGAGGGGCAGAGCTGCCATGGGCCATTCTGAAATACTTTTCACCCTCTCCTGGCTTCTTCTGGCCTTCGTGCCACAGGGCTCAGCCCCAGACCATGTCCTGCCTGGCTCAAGGCTCCATGGTTCTCTCCTTTTCCTCTGGATCATATTTATTTACTTCTACAGTGAATGTAATAAAACTCCAACAGGAAATGGAGGCGATTCCCTGCACGCTGGTCCTGGGCTGAGGTGAACAAGGAGGTGCTTTGTGCAGCACAGACCTGTCTCTGTCAGAGCCAGGCTATGCAGTTGGCTGAGGGGCAAAGAAAGTGCTGTGTGTGTCTGTGCTGGCAACCAGTGCACTGGTAGCCAGCACTGACATCCTCAGTAGGATGTGGTATCCTGGGGAAGAAGCTTCACTCAGAGAGTATCCTGGGGAAGAAGCAAGAGGGATGGAGGTGAAAGGGCTCCTGTGCTGGCTCAGGATGTCTCCTGGGAGCACCATGGTTGCTGCTCCCATCACTAGGCACCTCCTCTGCCCACACTTGGGCTGCCAGGAAATTGAGGTGACTACTGGAGTTCAGTTAGGGGAGCAGTCAGTCACCCCACAACCTGATCTGGAAGATGTATGACCTGATCTGCCTCATCTGCCATCTGGGACAGAGCTCCAGCCCTTCATCTGCCTCCAGCAGGCATCTGCTGCCATCAGTATTGTCCAGTAGTGTCCAGAGCCTGCTGCTGAGCCTTGCTTGGCTTCTGTCCTCTCCAGAGAGAGATCCATAAGGGTGAGCAGGGTGTCTCAGGTTCAGTCCAACTTCACCTTTCGTGGAGTGGGGGGTGGGTCCTCATGTCCAGGAACATGAGTCCTGGCCCCCCAAGGAGGCTGAAAGCCATTGTACCACTGACTCACTCAACAGCTAAAATACTTAGGGAAGATGGTAGTGGGGGAGAGGAAGGGGGCTGTCCAATGATCCCTCTTGTCCTCTTGCTAGCCAGCTCTCCCAGGGCACCTGCTGCCCTCCTGCCCTGTATCCTGAGTCCCACAGCTGTATATGATTCCCCTCCATATGCAGGTCCTTCTGACTACCGGGGCTCCTGGGGGGATGAGGACAGGGCCCACTCATTGTGCCCTCTTCCTGCTTCATGTCAGTGCTGTCCCCTCACTAGCTATCCCCACTGGGACTCCCATGACAGTGGCCAGGGTGATGGGCTGGCCAACAGCAGGACTGTCCCTCTGTGCCACCCGTGATTTGCAGCAGTCACAGGGTGCCAGTGGGGTGCCAGGGTGATGAGACTCTGGGGAATTCGTGTCACCATCCCCCCACCATGTGCCCATGCCTTGGTTAACTGTGTCCCTGCACTATGGACTGAGATTGTCACTGTGAATGCAGGCACAGTGGGCCAGGGAATGCCCTGGGGAGTTCAGTGCAACCAGGATGAATCCCTCCACTTGCTCGCCTGCCCATCTGGCCTTGACATTGGTATCCTTATGAAATTAAACCCACGAGCTTTTCATGCTGGCTATTCTAGTGAAATTCTTCAGAAAGGGAATCCAGAACCCTGTCCTGGATCCCTGCAGGATTGTGCAGGAAGAGCTCAGAGTGCTGCAGAGCCCATGATCACCCCTGGACATGGCTGGTGCCCTGTCCTGGCTATCAGAGCTCTCACTTCCTGTCCTGGCCCCTGTACACAAATCTGGCATTGGGGCTGCTGGGCCCCGATAGTCCATGGACTGGGCAGGAACAAAGGCAGCATGGCCAGCATTGACCCCTCACCACCCTGCAGCCAGTCCTATCTATCTGACCCACAGCCTCCTCCCCAGGCCACTGTCTCCTCCCAAACCCCATTGCTCCCTCCCTGCTTCCATCACATTGGTTCCATCACCCTATCCCTGCTTCCATCACCCCCTCCTTGCCTCCATCACCCCCTCCCCAGATCCCACTGGGGCTGTTCCCATTGCTGATAATAAGAAGGATATTCCAAACCCTGCGACCCTGGGAGGACACATCTATGCAATTGGCAATAGAGAGACTGTATGTCTCCAGCCACACCTTATCCCAGGGCAGCAGCAGCTGGCGGGGAGGGGGGTGGAATTTTCCTTCACTATTGGCCCTTCCTGCTTCCTTTCCCCCTCCCCAGACTGAGCCTCTCACCCAGGTTTGCAAGCGCTAGTGACGGGAAGAAAGGAAATGGGGCAAAACCACTGCCAGGAACCACAGGCTCCTGGGTTCCTGCGATACAGCGCCCGCTTCCCCAGCCTGGCCAATTCTGGGGCATGTACTGCCTCTTTGAGCCCTTTCTTCCAACTATTGATATTGGAATCCCAACCTGAGGCTACTTCCAAGACTGTAAATCTGCTGTGTTGCTCTACCTGGTGTTGTTTTCCCTGCAAGACTTCTAGAGCTGCTAGAGATCTTGGCTTCTGTTCAGGACCATAATGTCCCCCATCCCTGGCTGATAGCACGTATTGTGCCCCCACAGGAGAGAGCACAGGTGCACATGGCACTCCTGGGTAGTGGCCAAGGGTTAGGATGTTGGCACCCCCTTGCTCTGCTGTGGATGGATGAAGGGCCCATAGCATCCTTTGCTGTTCCCACTTCAGGTTCCCCAAAATTTGGGCAGAGCTTGAGCACACCTTGAGGCATCCAAGGAGGGGGGAATGGGGTTTGAAGGAGAATCCCAGGGTACCCGCCCAAGATCTGGGGGGGGAGATGAGGTGTGGTATATGCTCTTCAAGGATAAAAGGAGCCCCTTGGATCTGAAAATCCCTGTGTTGCTCTTGGCCGGGCTGTGGCACCTGCTGCCAAGAGCAACAGTTTTACATATTAAAGCAAAATTAAATTAAGACCTTTATTTGCCACCCTTCCAAACCCCCCACCCCATTAACCCTTGGTGGCCCAGGTGGCAGGGCTGGGAGGTACAAGGGCATCATAGGGATGCGTTGGGATGGTGGGGCTGGTACCTTGGGGTCTCATCTGCCTGTGCCATGCTGGGCATCCACACCTGGGTGCAAAGATCTCTGAATGCTTTCCAGTTGAATTCCCAAGCTTTCCATAGCAAACAGCTCCTTGCAGCATGGCAAAAGCTAGGCTCTATGGTTTCTTGAACTAGTGGCGGTGCCACTCTTGTGTCTTTCACCCCCAGAGAAAACACATCCTGGATGGGCTGGGAGACTCCAGAGACAGATCCCAGCACCCTGTAGGAACCAACTGTTCTATGTGAGGGCTGACATTTTGCTTCTTATAACTGCACTGCTCTATAAAATACTCCTGATCTTCCACTTTCCCCTCCCCGATTCTTCTAGTGTGTGAGAAGGAGTGAGGCCTTCATCCAGGGCACAAAATCTACTTGACACTGACAAATGCTCAATTGCCAATTGGGCACGTAGGACCACGCTTTCTAAGACACTGGCTGGTGACCAAGGAGACAAATTTCTCCCCCCCCCCCAAGTCCCCTAAATAACCCCAAATAACCCTGTTTTCCCAGGGTCCTGGAGCCAGGCTCCATTTGTCCTCTGCTAGAGGGAAATTCCAAGGCAAGGGCTTATCTCCCACACCGTTAGTGTAACTGATAAGTGGCTCCCATGGAATTTCCTCCTACCACTGGATCAGGGGAGGCTGAAATAACATATGGCCAGGGTGTCAGTGCATGGCTGGCAATAAGGACACGTGCTGACAGGTTGTGATGTTGTTACTAAAGAAATGGTAGGGGACAGCATGGTGTCTGGGCCCCCAGTTGTCCTGGCAGGGCTCCCCTAGCAATCAGCACTGGTCCCCTCCTGTCCCAAAGAGGTGCTGCTGGGGATGGGTCAGAGCACCCTGCATGGGCACCCAAGGGTCAAAGGTGGGATCATGGTCCTGGGTATGGAGGACAGCTGGTGGCAACAAAGCCCATCCCAGGCGTGTTGCAGCCCCAAGTGTGTTTTTAGTACTGCCCTGACTACCCTGCACCCCCAACCTCCCCTTGTCCTTGGTAAGGGTGATCTGTCACAACCAGTGGGACACCACATTTCTGGAGCAGCCACACTGATCTGTGTCACTACAAGGAATCTGCTGTGGCCTCACACATCACTGACGCTGGATGGCATCATTATGTCCTGTCTTGCTGTTAGCCCTGGGTGACCCGTGAAGGGTGCCGGGCAGGGCTGTGACTCTCCCAGCCCAAGCCATGGGTGCTGGGCTGAGCCACTCTCCGCCACTGTCCCTGAACTCCACTGGTACCACGGCTTTGTTCTGTGTGCGTATGTAGGCAGGGCTGAGGGCGCGATAAGGGGGATTAGGTGTGAGTGGTGTTGTACCGGGGTGTTTACCCGTTCGTGCCCTACGTCCTGCGGCTCCCGGAGAGGTTCCCAGTGCCTCACTCTATGCTGGCTCTGGACACGGCTCCCATTCTCAGTGCGGGTCCTACTTCCAGTTTGGTTCCAGCTTGGTGCGGGTAGCAGTGTAGGTCCCGATCCCGACCCCAACCGCCGGTCCTAGTTCGGGTACTGGTCCCGACATGAGTCCCGGTGCGACTGTGGGCCCTGATCCCGGCCGGTGCCGATTCCAACTGCTTTCCGGCCGGATGCAGGACCGGCTCCCTCTCTCAGCTCGGGTCTCGCTGTCGGTGCGGGGCCGCTACCCGCCTCCGCCCCTCCCCCGGAGAGGCGGATCCACCCGGCCCCGCCCCGCCCTGGTGTGGGCGTGGAGTAGGCGTGGCGGAGCCGTCCTGTGGGCGGCGCGGCGCAGCCGGGGCTCGGCGAGTGCGGAGCGGTGCGGGGTGGCCGCATGGCGCAGGCCGGGACCAGGGGGAGTAGCCCCGGCGCGTCGCCGCCACCGCAGCAGCAGCAGCAGCAGAAGC
>VZTY01034119.1:31129-43060 GCA_013400935.1 Turnix velox | reverse complement strand
CACAAGGCTTTCTATTAGTAATACCTTATAAATGTTTTCATAGCCAAATTTAACCAGTCAGATGCAAAATTACAAAGAACTTAAGGAAACAGAATTAAACTTAACAATTGTTGTTAGCAGTTCACTTAAGCTGACCTTTGTTTCCATGTTGAGGAGGTGCAGCCCTTTTACATTCACTCCTACGTACACTTTGATGACTTTATGGCTACTTGAACTGGCTTTGGTGAATATCTGTCCTGTGAAGAATGCTGCTCCATAAGTTGGAATTTCCCAGCAGTTCTGCAAGAACATGCGCTGGAGGTGATGCATCTCTTTGCTTACACCTTCACTGGTGCTGAGATTCTAGAAACAAACAACAGCAGCAATCAATTCTTCACAAATAATTGTGGTTGCTTGAAGAAAATCCACTATGTGGTGGAATTATCACTAAATTAATATCCCTGAAGTGTTTTCCCAGCAATTTTTTCCTATATCCGAATTAAACCCTAGGCTCAGGTGCCAAAGGAGACAGAGGAAGAAAGCAGGTGCATGTAAAAGTCTCAAATCTGAGCCAGGGGCAGATAACCTCTACAGGGCCCCATGGTTTCACCTCTCAGATTGCTAGACTTGTCAGGGATAAGGAGCTACACACTCATTTGACACCAAATTCATCACATTCCTTAGAACTCAGTCTTCTTCCTCCTTTAAGGGGTCCCATTCAGTGAGATGATGACCAAATATCTCCCTCCAGAAGACTTTTTTACATGTATGCCTATTAGTTAATATTAATTCATTATTTTAATTAATCTCTGGAGGTGTTTTAGGCCAGGTTGGACAAGGCACTGAGCTACCTGACCTACTGGGAGGTGTCTCTGCCCATGGCAGGGGGGTTGGAACTAAATGATCTTTAAGGTCCTTTCCAACCCAAACCATTTTATGATTCTATGAAGTATTCCCTATAAACAATGAATGCTAAACTAAGCACTGGACAATTACTTTTAAAATTACTTTTACTTAACTCTGCAAGGAAAACCACATTCCAACAACCTATCCCATAAAATCAGAACATACAGATTTCTAGTTTGAAAGACCAGNAAAAAGGTTTTCTTCAGTAAAGAGAAGCTAAGGAGAAAAACCAATATGTGCTAATTTGTATCTTCAGATCAGGTATTTAGCTCCTACATTATCTTGTCTCATCAAATGAGAAGCTTTTGTGAAATACAAGCCAGAGCTTCCTAAGAGATAGTGTGATTCTCAGGTAATAGAGATCCAGCTTTGTGTCACTCTCCATCATGGACTTGGTGGCAGGGAGAGGAATGCTAGCAGCAAAGCACTTGAATTTTCTTTGCTTACAGACCTGTTTGGTGAATTATAGTTAGAAATCCAAAATTTACACCAAAATATTGCATACTCAGAGTAGGTGACAGATTACCCTTCAGAATCCCTAATTAATTTCCATATGGAAAGGTATATATTACAGGACATGGAAGCCAACCCTTGAAACTGGTCTAGCTGGATATAGTAAGAGGTTTCTTCAGCACTACCCACAATCTCAGTCCTGTCAAACCACTTCATTTTCACCATTACTCATTTTGTTATCACTGTATCTCAGCCCTCTGTCTCTCTGCCTGGGTCTTCAACAACTAAGATATATTTATTTTTCAGACCCCAAGTTCAGCTTCTATTAATGATACAAGGATTATCCAATTAATTTGAACTAGATTTCAGTAAGGGATAAAAATAAGAAATATGCCATCCTAAGAGTCTGAGAGTAGTGAGTGTTATCTAAAAACACTCAAACCTGCAACATTTAAACTCCACACACTTACTTTAGAAACCCCTGTTTATGTTTCTTGCTCTCATAATTTCCATAGACTATTTGTAGAAGCAGACTCGCCAGTGTGATCAGCTTGGCATCAGGTGATGTGTAGAAACCTTTCAGTAAATTATACCTGGCTTCATCAAAAAGGATAAGAATAGCCAGTGGATCCTCAATCTGTTGAAAAATATTTAAATATCATGATTCCTTTGCGAAAGAAAATGAGCTTAGAAATTATAAATACAATTTCTCAACAATTTAGAGATAGAAGACAAGGGTATGATCCTGAGTGAAGTGTGTATTTTAGTCATGTTTTGTAATAATGACCTACTTTCATTGACTTAATTCACTGATTTGACACACAAATTAGTGACTAGCATATCACAACCAACCAAAAGGTTAACAGAAATACCAATATCTGTGGTGTTTTTTACCCATTAATCCATTTTTCAGATATTTGGTTAATCCCTCCGAAAATGACCAATTAAATATCTGAGAAATTCCAGCACAAGGACGAGAAAGAAAAGGAAGCAGGCTGTTTTTCAGGACAAACAGATAGAGACTGAGGCACACAGACTTAGGAGAAACCAGACAGCTGGAAAGGAGAGAAAGACAAAAAGAAAAGAGGCAAGAGGGAGGGAGAAACTTGAAGATTCAAACTATTACAGAAAAGGAGTAAAGAAGTCTCTACTACAGTATGTGATGATCAATATGTTCTCATTCTGCCTGTGAATTCATGCTGTCACTTCCCTGTACAGACCTTTTTTTCTATTTCCAGGGGAAGCCTCACATCTCTTCTCAGGAAAAGCTGTGAAGTTTCCCTCTGAGGATCCAAATTTGTCAGTTCAGTGAATATTTCAGGCCAATCTCGAATATGCTGCAAAGGCTTGTGATAAGGCTTCAGTTGTAGGCCTGAAAAATACATGTTTTTTTCCCAATGAACAAACAAACAAACAAAATAACACACACATAGGATTAATTTAATTAATCATGCAGCAAAACCAGAGTATCTGAAACTGAGAACTCATTAAACATTTCCCCCTAGCAAGGGCAAAGTATGTTATCAGACAGTCTAGATACAAATCCATTCCTAAAGGATGATGGTGAAAGATGACAGAGGATATCAAAAAGCATGCTTTCTATTTTCCTAAGAAGGTACTTTTTTTTTAATAAAGGCAAGCAGAATTTTTTTAAAATTATGATAAATTCTTATTTATAACAACCAAGGCATTGAGCAACCTCATCTAGTGGGAGGTGTCCCTGCCTATGGCAGGAGGGTTGGAACTCGATGTTCTTTAAGTTCCCTTCCAACCCAAACTATTCTATGATTGTATGATTACTTACTGAGGTTCTCAGAACAGATCCAGATAGTGAAGTACTGCTGAGTTTCTTGAGACAAACGCATCCCTTCCATTATCTGCTGGACAGTGGTATTGTTTCCATGTTTCAATTCAACAGAACGATATGACCCATCCATACGATAAATCCGTGCCTTTTCATACTGCATAAAAACGTTTAAGATATAAAACAAAGAACTTGTTAAAAATCCTTTCTCTTGGTGCTTCTGAAAAGGAATGCAATTTTTTAAATTATAATTCAGCAAAATCCCAGGGCTGAGCCAACACTGGGCCTTGTCCTGTAGGGTCTGAAGGAGGATCTTTACCATGAGGGTGGTGAGACACTGGAACAGGTTGCCCAGAGAGGTGGTGGAGGTCCCATCCCTGGAGACATCCCAGGCTTGTTTAGGCTCTGAGCAACCTGATCCTAGTGCAGGATGTCCCTGCTCACTGCAGGGGACTGGACTAGATGGCCTTTTAAGGTGCCTTCCAACCCTATAATTCTGTGATTCTTGTATTTCATAAAGACAATTCTTTGATAAGGCACTGAGCAACCTGGTCTAGTGGGAGGTGTCCCTGCTTATCTTTAAGGTCCCTTCCAACCCAAACTATTCTATGATTCTATGAACATGCACAACTCCTGCCTATTTCCTGTTTATCAAAACTCTTGGTTCATGTCCCATGCAAGTTCTTACACTGTGCTTCTTATCACAGTAAATCCAAAAAAGGTCTCACTGATATTTTGAAGACTTCACCCTTCAACTCAAAGACAAGTAGGTGTTTAGGCTGGATGTAAGAAAGAAATTCTTTACAGTGAGGGTGGTGAGACACTGGAAGAGGTTTCCCAGGGAGGTTATGTCCTCTCTGGAAGTATTTAAGGCCAGGCTGGATGAGGCACTGAGCAACCTGGTCTAGTGGGAAGTGTCCCTCCCCATGGCAGGGGGGTTGGAACTAGATGATCTTTAAGGTCCCTTCCAACCCAAACCATTCTATGATTCCTCTGATAACTGCCATTCTAAGTATGCAGTAGTCTTTCAGAGTTACTAGACACATACATGCCGTTTAATCAACTGTAAAATAAAGGAGGCCAGTTCATTAATTATTTTGGGAGATAATACAGAGTGAAATGAGGGTAATCTAAAGCACCTTGAAAAACTGGCAGGTGTAGTGCCACCTACCTTCAGAGATACAAACTACATCTGATGTCAAAAGGAATGGAACAAGTGATTTTATATCATTTGGCTAATTTTAAACCTACTTCAGGATGTAAATTCTGTTTGCTGTCCTGACTAGATCTCCACTGACTGCTAGGGAAGCCCACACTGATGTGAAGATTATTTTGTAGAAGGCTACATTTTCCAGCTTTATTAACCTAAGTCAAGGCATAAAGCAAAGTGCTGGCTCTATGATCAAAACTAGACATAAAATGGGTAACTCATGAAAGTAAATACAAATATCATATTTAAAGTCTGACATGTATTTCTTGAGTGATAAATACAAACATTTAAAGAGACAAAGTTAGTTGATATTTACATGATTTACTTCAAATAAGAACTATAGGTGGGCCTAGCTCTTCCACAAGTTTATGTGTAAATTACATGTGAATTTCAAACTATTTAGAAAATAAACTCATACCGGCTTATTTATGGCTTCCTTCAGCAGTTTTGCAGTTTCTTCCCACTCATTTTGTTTGTTCTCTTCACAGACATTCAGTGGAGATCTTCCTTGTTGATCCATGATGTGCTACAAACACAAAGAGAAACACTGATAATACATTGTTTCCACTGGAGAAAGGTAAACATTTAAGCAATTTTTTGAGATAATTAAAATCTTTGATTCTAGAGTTCATGCACTAAATTGACACACGGTGGGAAAAGGAAAAGATAATGAAAAATATTTAACTATTTTTTTTTGCAATCTCTGGAAAGAATCATTGTGTTTACACATTGAGATCCAGACACAAAAACATTTCATAGAGAGAAGGTAGAAACTGTTGCTGAAACTGCTGTTTCTATACACAAACAGAACTTACTCTGTCAATTTCTGGATGGTTTAGTAGAATTTGGACTATTTCAGCATGCCCACCTCCAGCAGCAAAATGAAGAGGAGAGCTAAGTTGGCCATTCAAAAGATTTGGATTGCATTTCCCTTTCTCCAACAGCATTCGAGTGGCTTCAACTTTTCCATACCTGCAGACAGGTTTAAAGCAGAACAGACACAGCAAAAATGTAAAATAAAAATCTTTCTTTTTCCACATAATCCTAAATATGGACAAACACATTTCCATGCTCATGAGTTCTTAGCTTTGAAACGACAATGAAGACAATGGAATATTAGTGAGTTTGTAGAAATTAGTATCAGTTCTACATTTCTTTGGTAATGATTGGTCTGGTAATGATTTATTTGATTGATCAATTATAGACAAACTGAACCTTGCTTCAAACTTTGTAATTCTGGGTAGTTTTTGCAATTCAATCGTGGCAAAACTGAGTTCAGCCTAGCCTAAAAGGAAAATAAAAATCTGTGTAAGAACCAGCATAAAGCTTCTGAGGACTCTTAAACTGGTAAATCTTTATGCAGATTTTCTGACAAACACTACAAATCTAATTCTTTTTATATATATATAAAAATTTGACTTTCATGTTATCCATAACATTAAGCACTATTATAAATACAGAAGAATACAGATAAACCCAAAGAATTTTCACAACTGAGGAGAGCTCTCAAACACTTACAGATTAAATCATCATAGACTTCTAGTCAGATAAGTTGACTTCTCTAGATCACCTAGTCAGCTTCCTAATCAAAGCTTTTCTATCACCAAAATGTGCTGTAAAAACTCACAGCCTTAAACCAGCAAGACTGCAGAAGTTACCACACTAAACCAGACTTGGTGTCTCCAATGGAAATTAGAACAGATGCTTCAGAACAGACGTAACAAGCAACAAATAAATGTTTGATGATATGATCTCCACACTGGTCTCCTCTGAAATAATTCAGATTTAAAATTCAGATTGAGATCTCAAAACCCTAAGATATCTTTTGCTCCTCAGAATACACCAACATGTTTTACAGTCAAAGTGTAAAAAGCCTAGAATGTTTTTGATTTTTGCTTTTTGAGTCTGTATGATTAATTACATATATGACTGGTGCTAAAAAATTAGGAAAGCAAGAATGCATTTGATTGGCAAAACTATATTCATCTGACTCACCAGCATGCATAATGGATGGGTGCCCAGTGGTCACTATCTAACTGATTTACAGAAAACTTTTTATCCAGGAGGTGGCTTAGTAAATCAGAGTCACCTTCACAAGCACTGCGGTGAAGAGGGAAATCATCCACCCACTGGTGTTCCCTAAGAATTAAAAGGGGAAACAGGAGGAAAATACAATTCAGAAATTCATTACTGAGAACACTGTCTTTTTAAAAAAAATTACTAATGCTGTAGAATGAAGAATGAATACTATTCATGAAGAATAATAATGAAGCTCATGCATCTAAAACCATGCTAGTATTCACACAAGTATTTTCATCATACAGCTCTATTCATTAGGCTAAGAAATGCCTCCCTGATGGTTATAATTTAAACCTTTCTTGATCTGTCCTTGCATTTCAGTACTCAGAAATTTGAAACAGAATTGTAAAATATATATATATTTATACAGTAAAGCCCTGAAGTAATGGAAATCTCATTCTGACCAAGTCTTCTTCTGCAAAACAGTAAAACAAAATGATGTATTAATGAAAAAGGAATGTAATGTAATACTTGTCCTCTGTCACGCTGCTCATGCTACGTTGCCACTTTTCTCTTTTAGGGATCTGAATCTTTGAATAGTCTGGGGCTCCAAGGCCAAAGTATGGATTTATTACCACTTTGTCAACCTGTGAAGAGATAATTTCAAGGCAATTGGAAAATTATCTTACTGAGATTTGGCTACACAATCCTCCATCCAAGCCAGGTATTCTCTTATGTTATTATGTTAGTAACATTTTACAATAGAGCAGTGTTCAAATGTAAGGATTTGAAAAAATATTTAGCAGCAAATATGTAATGCAGAAATGATTGTATTCAACATAAAGCACACACATCAAACAGATGGATTAATTTTGAAATTAAATGTATGCACATTTCATAAATATAAAATGAAAGTATTTTTTTTTACCCTATTGGTATACTGGAGGTCAGATCCAAACAAAGGGTTATAGATACACATATCTGCTTTCTCCAACGCCAGCATTTTGCTCTTTATTTCCAGGGCAGTGTAACCCATGTGTAATGAGCTCTCTGTTTGCCCAGGTTCTATAGCATAGGCAGGGTTTATTACATTGGTTTTAATTCTCTCAAGAGGAGATGGTCTGAATAAAGCTGGGATGGAGTGAGACTGGGTGTGCCTTTCATCCAACCATCTGCAAGAGAGAATGGACAAGTATTTAGTTAGCCAAGAGTTTCAGATAACTTAATGCAAGTAAGTTCCTACATAAACAAATCCTGTATTTCTTTGCCAAGGGTCAAAAAACTGCTCACAAAATTTTAAAGTACTATAAATCTGGCTAAATAAAAAAATTACCTTTCCAAAAGTTAATTTTCTACTGCAGATAAATCAGTGTGGCTGCAGAAGATGCACTACCTTTTTAAAGAGAGGTTTGAATTATATGAAAATCCTAAAGGTATAAAATTAACAGGACATTTTTACTACACTCTGGCAAATACTGTTAGAGATGACAATTACATCACTTTATAGAAGATGAATCATTTGTATTTGATAAGATTTTGCAAAACATTCACTGTGTGGAAGAACTCCCAAAAAGCCACTTAATTTAGATAAGCAAACCATTCTCAAATTTGCAAAGAGATTTCTGGAAAGATTTAGAAATCTGTTGTCAAGGTTTAAGTTTCTGATAAAACATGAAGAAAATAACATATCACGGTGATTTCCTTCTTGATTGTGAGAAATTTATAAAAACTATGTGCCACATCTACAGATTACCTTGTTTAACTTCTATTTTAATACATTTTTAATGATGGCATTTCTTACTTGTCCAAGGCAATTAACATTCTTGCAGTAAGTGTTGCAAAGTGGGTGCTGGATTCACTGCAGACTCTCATGATGTCTTGTAAACAGTAGAAGATGGGGCATCCAGGGCTGTATGCATATTTTGTGTTATCTAAAAAAGGAAACATACTCTGAAGATGCATCAATGAGAAGAGGAATCTCATTTTCCCTTCTGCATGTTTTGTAGTTACCCATTCCCATATAATAGAGATAACAGTCTAATTTTAGGTTAGAATAACCTGGTTTTTTTCTAAATGAAAACTGATAGAAATTATACAATCCTTACCTAACAACTCAAAACTAAACATTAAAAACCTTAAAGTATTATTTACTGTTTCATCAGTGTGACAGCTTAATCTGAGGAGTTAATATTAAATGAATGCTGTTGCTAGAGAGTCATCCAGCACATTCATTAAAAAATTTTATTAAGCCTCAACTGAACTTATGCTAAAATTCAGAGATGATGCTCAATGTTACCTTTTACAACAGTTGGAACAATATAAAGTGATGCCTCCTGGCCTGCCTTCTCTCCATCCAGAGGAAACTTCTTCATTAACACCACACGTTTTCCTAGCACGGCATTAAATAAAACCAAAATAATTAATTAAACCACAAAATAACCATCTAGAGCTGTCTAATCTAAATGCATATGAAAAAAAATAATGAATGTAAAATTCTATATGCCCATTAACATGAAAAAATCACATTGGTTGTATCCCTTTTTTCATAGCANTAACATGAAAAAAATTACATGGTTGTATCCCTTTTTTCATAGCAACTTTTCATAGCTTTGTTTTTTTTTTGTAGAGTTCACCTCCAAACCATGTATCTTTTAGTTTAAAAAGTTTGTTTTTGAAAAGGGAAAGCACAGCTGCACGGTCTGTTTCACGTTAGAGTGCAGCTTTTTTCAAGTAGTAGTATTTTCCACGATATTCTTCCTTCCAGCCTTACAGAATTAAGTATTTTATTTGCTTTTCAGACCTGTGTTGCATATTTCAGCTGTGGCCACACTAAGTCTTGCATATTAATGTTTGCCCTCCTCATGAGACTCAATTTAATATTCTCTACACAGAGCTATCAACAATAAATCAGATTAATATCTTTTTACCTTTAATACCCTGATTGGCTGGTGAAATGGGTTTTGTGGCTTCTGATACATAATCCAAGATGCTCTGAGTTATCTCAGTGCCTCCCTGCAGTTTAGTTTCCAGCAAAACTTTCTTTCTCTTCTTCTTTTGGCCTTCAATGGGAACTTCAAGCAACAAAATCTTTCAAACAATAATGAAACCAAAGGAGTTTAAGCACAACTGAAACAAGTCCAGGACTACTTTATTTATTATACCAGTATAAAAGCAGTAGCAATTTCATAAAACACTGAATATGGAAGAGTAGAATGCTCAGAATAAGGTTAGTTAAGGTTAAAGAGGAAAAGACAAGGCAAAACCCTTGTACTAAGCACAGGGTAAAAAGCCCTGAAATTACATGGAACAAACCAAACATTTACTTAAAGTGTTCAAATACCATAAGAAAAGGGTATTATTTAAGCAATCATATTGCCATATTTTCTCTTCTGCTATATTGCTATATATTTACTCTGACTTTTTTTAATTAAAAAAATGAATAAATAAAAATTAAACAGCTTTACTTCATATGATTTAGCTCGATATTCCCGAGAATTCAGGCTTGCAGTGTTTTTTGGACGAATCACAGCAACATAGATATCTCCAATGTTTTCTGGGTTTCCCATTGCTCCTTCTTTATTTATCACTGAAACAATTAACAAACAGGGATTGCAGGTTCAGTCAAAAAAAAAAGAGAAAAAATAGTCTAAACTTCAGGATAAAGTAATTTAATCCACTGATTCTTTCCATTATTCATTTATTGTTCTTTAAATAGGTAAATACCAATGGCTAATGTAGATTTAATACAGTCTTGTCTCCTAACCCACTTTTAAATAAAGTGTATTTTTTTCATTTTCTAACTATCTTATCCATTTTGCAAGCCAGACAAGACGCCAAAGAATTTTAGAACTCTAAATAAAAATTAAAAAAAAATTGAAAACCATTCCAAAGTGGCAAGCAGTGCAATTTGTGACAAAGTTTTGCATTTCTACCAACAATTCCTACAATCACATTTTATGGAAAGGATGGGGATAAATCACATATCAGTTCTGAGAAAAAACATCATGTTTGGCCACTAGCACATTCCAGCTGATCATTTTCTTCACATGACCCCCCTCTTCCATCACATATAATCAGTAAGCACATATTTTTTACAGATGAATCCCTCCACAAAGATTTTTCACATTACTGTTTCGAGCTTCTTCACCTCTTCTAGGAGAAACAGAGGTCCCATGCCCTTTGTCCAGTATTTTTGCTGGGATCACACTACCTGAGAAAACATAATAAAACTCAAGATAAATAACATCATACATGTTTTAACTTTCACTGAAGATGAACACATTAGTTAGATGATTTAATGGTGGCCCTTGAACAGTAATATGTCAATAGAAACATCTATTTCTTGGTGTTACAGTGGCAGCAAGAAACATCAACTAAACAACGAGGGGACTTAGGAGAGTTCATACACTGGAAAGCTCCAAAAGGAACACAAAATAACACCCCTTGTAACCACAGAATGGTTTGAATTGGAAGGGTTACAGCCCCCCTGCCACGAGCAGGGACACTTCCTGCTACACCAGGTTGTTCTAAACCCCATCCAGCCACAGATGGGGTGTCCACACTTCTCTAGGTGACCTTTTACAGTGTCTCATCACCCTCATAGTAAAGAATTTCTTTCTAATATCTAATCTACATCTCCCATCTTTCAGTTTAAAATTGTTTTCCCTCATCCTAGTCCTATGCACTCCTGCAAAAAGTCTCATTTCACCTTTCTGATGTAGTGGGAGGTGCCCCTGCCTATGGCAGGGGGGTTGGAACTCAATGATCTTTAAGGTCCCTTCCAACCCAAACTATTCTATGATTCTATGATTATTGTAGGTCCCTTTCAAGTAGTGGAAGGTCTCTATAAGCCTTCTCCTGGCTGAAGAAGCCCAACTCTCTGAGCCTGCCCTCAGAGGAGAGGTGCTCCAGCACTCTGATCACTTTTGTGTTCTCCTCATCTGGCTCAAGCAGATCTGTGTCCCTCCTCTACCGGGGAATCCAGGGATAAAACGACTCCCTGTGTGTTCATCACTGGTTTTGTGTCCCAGGCTAGCATGGAGAGTCTCCACTGGGCCACCTGGGCAGCAGATGAATAAGTAGGGGGTGAACTCCCTCTGCCAGCGCTCTATCCTGAATCCAGCGAGGGGCGAGGAAGCCTGGGAAGCAGCCAGATACGACAGTTGTGATGGGACTCCAGGAAATGAAAAAAAAACAGGGGGGAGCAGTGGGAGGAGGGAAGGAGGAATTTGCAAGTATGTGACAACAAAGATGTGCAGTTTCAGACAGACATCACTACCCAGATGATCCTTAACTAGCCAAGGGACCATCAAAAGCATCCCCATCCCAATAGATGCAGAGAACGGGCGCTGGCAGTCCTTGCCCCAGCACCGTGTATCCTCCCGCACCCCCGCCCGTCCTCCTTCCTCCTGCCGCTCCTCCGCCCGGGACCCGCCGGGACATACGGCCGCACCACCCCGCCGGGACACACGGCTGCTACATCCCACCGGGGCACACAGACGGGACACACGGCCGCTCCACCCCGCCGGGGCACACAGACCGGACACACGGCCGCTCCACC
>VZTY01034119.1:0-26078 GCA_013400935.1 Turnix velox | reverse complement strand
TCAGTGTCTAAATTTGCCCCTAGGAGCCAATGTTTATGGCAGTCTGCAGTACAATGATGTTGTTCTTTGACAATAAATTAGTGTAGTTTAAATATTACATCATGGCAACTGAGGTGCAGCATATTATTAATTAGTAATAGTTCTAAAATAGTAATAATAGTACTAAAATAGTTCTTAGTTTATGTGTTGGAGAAAACTTTATTAAACTTGAGGATTTGGGGAGTTTGCCAGTGGCTTGTGCTGGCCATTTTGACCTATCTGAAGAACTTAGAGGGCACATGATGGAGAGGAATTCTTCTCTCACTGAGGAACACAGTGACTTAAGGGCTATGGGTCAGTGGTGCCAGGTTCCTGCCCAGCACAGCAGGTGTGTCTCTATGTGCCTACCCAACCTTCCTGCCTACCCTTGCATAATAGTGGAACAGAACAATAGAGAGGATGATGGTTCATCTAGCTTGGAGGTGTCACCGAGGTTAATTCAGACTGTGACCCCTGTCAAAACTGCTCCCATGAAGAGAAAAAGATGGTTCATTGTCATAGGAGACTCCCTTCTGAAAGGGAATAGGTGTCCCGATGTACAGATAGATTGTGTGCACATGTCAGGACAGTGACTCCCTGGGGCTTGGGTTAGAGCTGTGAAGAGAAAACTTCCTGTGCTGGTACAACCCTAGGATTATTTTCCATTATTCTTTTTCTCAAGTAAACAGTGATATAGTTACAATGAGAAATCCCAGGGCAATCGGGAGAGATTTCTTGACCTTGAGATAAATGATTAAGAGACTGGGAGCACAAGTAGTGTTCTCTGTCCTTTTAGTTGCAGGGAAGAAACAGAAGAGTCCACCAGGTCAATAAATACCTGGTTCCAAATTCCAAATGTGGTGTCACTGGCAGAATTTTGGGTTTTCTGATCATGGGTCAGTTTAGGTGACATCAGGCCTGCTGGCAACAGATGGGCTACCCCTGTCTCAAGGGATGGAAAGGAGTTCATAGTGAAAGAACTTTAAACAGAAAAACAGACCTGGTAGTGGCATGTGTCAGTGTTTGAGGGACAGTGTGCTGCCTAAAAGGAGGTAAGGAATGGTGATTCATGTGGCAGTAAAGGTTATTGATGTTTTAGAAACCACAGAAGTGCCTAAGAGTAGTCACATAGGAATTAGGGCTTCTGCCACACATGAAAAATATCAGGATCAGCAGTCTTAACTGAAGAACATCTACACAAAGGGAGGAGCAGGAAGGAGCTGGAAGCCACTGTGCAGCAGGAAAATTGTGATATAGTTGCCATCACAGAAACGTGCACAACTGGGGTGCTGTGATGGATGGCTTTGAACTCTTCAGAAGGAAGAAGTGATGGGGTACCCCTGTAAGGGAGTATTTTGACTAAAGCTTAATGATTGTGTTAATATAATAATCAATAGATAAAAAGTCGGGGGAGATGCCAACAAGACAAATAACCATGATAAGAGACTGTTAGAGACCACCCAAACAGAATGAAGAGGCAGATGAAATGTTCTATAAGCAAGTGGGACAAGCCTCACAATTACTAGCCCTTGTTCTTATAGGAAACTCAGATTCACCAGATGTTTGCTGGAAGTACAATAGAGCTGAGAGGAAATGTTGAGGGAAGTTTGTGCTGTGTGGAAGGTAACTTCCTGACACAGCTGATGGGTGAGCCAACTAGGGAAGGCACCCTGCTGAACTTACTGTTTGTGAACAGATGAGGTCTTGTGGATGATGTGATGGTTAGAGGCCATCTTGAGCATAGTGATTACAAAATGATCAAGTTTTCAGTCCTCAGGTAAGAAAAGGAGCAGTAGAACTAATTTTTCATGTGCTGGTCTGGCTGAACAGAGAGCTTTGGCTGGAAAAAGAGACAGGCAGCTCACTGAAAGTATGTCATGAGATTATGTAGGGAGAAAATTAGAAGGGCCAAAGACCAGCTAGAACATTGTGCCATAAAGGACAATAAAACTTGTTTTTGTAAATTCACTAGCAACAAAAGGGGAGTTTCTCTGTCCTTTATTGGTTGAGGAGGTGGGGAGGATAAATAGCTGTTGAGAAAAAGGCTGAGGTACTTAATGCTCCCTTGATTCACTCTTTAATAGTAATACCAGGTATTCTTTTGGTGTCCTCTGAGCTGGAAGAGGAGTGGACTAGAAGGCCAGTACCATTCTGGCTTGTATCAGAAATGGTGTATCGAGCAGGACTAGGGAAGTGACTGTCCCTCTGTACTCAGTACTCATGAGGCCACCCCATGTGTTCAGTTCTGGGCTCCTCACTACAATAAATACATTGAGGTGCTAGAGTGTGTCCCAGAGAAGAGCAATGAGGCTTGTGGAGGGTCTGCAGCTCAAGTCTTATGAGGCAGGTTAATCTGGAGACAAGGAAACTAAAGAGAGACCTTATTGCTCTTAATAAGTCCCTGAGGGTGTTCATCTCTTTGCTCAAGTAAGAGGAGTCAGAACAAGAGGAAATGGCCTCAGGCTACACCAGGAGAGCTTTAGATTAGATATTGGGGAAAAATGTCTGCAATGAAAAGCTGTCAAACATTGGAACAAGGTTGCCCAAGGGATGTGTTTGTATCTCCATCCATAAAAGTGATGCAGATAGTGCACTTAAGGGTGGTTCTGGCAGTGTTAGGTTAATGGTTGGATCAGATCCTAAAGGTCTCTTCCAATCTAAACAATTCTATGATTCTGCCTTCTGCAGGGAAGTAGTCTGCTTTTCAGTGTAACATTCTGAGAGATGGAAATTTAGTTGATGTCTGGTGATTTGATGTTTTTCTTTACTGCATTTAGGTTTTTCCTTTTAGTGAAAATAACAGCAACAAAAAATAGGTTTCCAATTTTGACATACACCAGCACCCCAAAATCATACAAGTAAATAAGAAAAAACTTTTGGAAAATACTGCAGTCACCTAATTACATGGGATAAGAACTGTCATATGGTAGCCAAATAATATATATGCATTTTAAAGGAGTATTTTTAAACTGCTGTGAGCCACTTAGTCCTTGCTTTGTATTTTTGACCACAGCCTTTATTACAGTCTAGACATTTCCAAGTCACTTCAGTATTTTGAGTAAGTCGTTGAGTTTGATGGAATCATGTGGACTATCCTATTTATATTTATAGTTGTCAGCCTGTAAGCACAGGCACCACCCTCTCTCTGAAACAAAGCACAGTTTACAGGGAAATACCAAGGATGAATAATTTCTGGACCATCTGTGAGGCTGTAAGTGGTAAGAGCTAGTTTAAGGACTTTGACAATTTCAGAATTTAATAGGATTTTTTATGGACTTTTTGAGCCACTAGTGGACCTTTTTTTGGTTGCCTGGAACCTTTGTTTGTCACCCTTGTTTCATTCTGGAACCTTTTTAACTTCTAGTAACTAGACAGTAGGCTTTGAAAACCACGAGCTGGGTTGCTGTTGAAGAGACTATTTGACTGTAAGTTATTCTATTAACCAAGAAATTAAATCACAACTTGTGTATTTCTTACATATAACTCTAGGAAATGTTTATAATTTTAGGGCCTTTTTTTGTAGTGTAGAGCAAGTTCTTATTTAAGTGTAGGGTTTTCTTTCAGGAGTCATTATCAAGAGATTAATATAATAAACATTTATTAAAGAGAAGGTCTATTTTGAAATCATGGATTAAATTAAGGTACAAAAATACATCTCGTGGAGACATTTCATCACGTGGCATCTTGAAATCTGGTGTATTTTAATCTTTTTCCATTTGTGCAAGGTAGTAGTAGGGTAACTTACTGATGAGGTTTGTTTTATATCCTTGAACAGTGATGTTTATTACTATTGAAGTTTGCATTAATTCTATTCAGTGCCTCTGTTCTGTTAGTGCTGTGTATTGGCATTTTCTCTGTGTTTATTTATATGGTCTTGTAGTTTGCCTGTTCATTCTTGCTTTTCTTCTTCCTGTCTTTTCCCCCTTAAATTCCTGATTATTGTTTTGTGTTTCCTCGTTTTGTACCTTTTTGAAACAAACATTTGTTTCTTGTGTTGACAGCACAGATAGATCAGAGCTTTGATCTGCTCTTGCAGAACATTTTTATGGAGTCAGAATTGTCTTCAGCATTTTTTGCTGTGCAGTGTGTCTGGTTTTATACTTAACCTGGTGCCTCTATCTCCTGAAGTTAATTGGGTGAGTGACAAGCTGTGGTGTTGGGTGTTTGGTGGGAGTTTTTTTTGACTACCATCCATGATTTAGCACTTCTGAGCAAGCAGAAATTCTAAACAACACTTGTCAGATGACAGCATGAAGAGACACAGAGTCTTGCAGAGGCTGTGAGGCAAGAAGTAAGCTGAACTAAGGGAAAGTCAATCATCTGGCTAAGGTTTTGTGTGAATACCAGCCTGAATTAAGATTAATTTGTATAAAATTTAAAATTATAGTAAGGAAAACATAATTTTAGTTTGACTAAGTCTCCAAGATGATGGAGTAACCCGCAAAGATAACTTTTTAGAGAAACAGTGAAAGGATGATTGTGGCTGATTGTGAAAATACACAGTTTAGTTCTGTGCACATTTAAAATACTGACTTCTGAAAAATGTTCCCTAGGAGTGTTGCTGACCTTCCTTTCTCCCCTTTTTCTTCCCTTTAGTGAAAGATTGCTTGAGAAAAGATTAGGCTTTGGAGATTTCAAAGCTACTTCCAGGAAGATGCACTTAAAATTAACATCTGCTCCTTGCCTGTTTTATATACTTTGTATTTAATTGCAGTTAAATGAAAACCTAAGTTGGAAATTGGTTCTCTGGCCCAAGTACTTCACCTGATGATCATTTTTCTCTGCTAAACTGCAAGAACAGAATTCGATTTTTATAGTTTTTAAGTGCAATTCATTTTTATAAATTTCATTTTATTTCATATTTCATGAATATATTTCATATATTCATTTTATAAACAGGCCCTGCTTGTTCTTGCAGCAGGTACTTGAAGTGATTGTAGGAATTATGATGTCCTGTTGGCATGTGGCTAATTTTGGTCCTTACTGTAAATTACTACAAATAACTTACTGGAAAAAAAGTTGTATTTGCCCTATTTATTAGTTTGTACTGTGCTTGCAGTCCAAGGAGTTCTCACATATGTTAATTGGTGTAACAATACCTCCCCCCTTTTATTTCAAATGGATTTCTAATTGTAGTTTTGAAAGCAAAGTTTAAAAATATCCATATTTCTTACTGTATTAAAAAGCAGGACTGCATTTTTTAGGATGCATAAGTGAAGCACTGATAGTGACAATTAAAATGTTTCATGTTATGAATCAACCTTGGAAGAATTAGCTGAAAAATTATCAGAAAAGATTATTATATATACTTGTCCAAGTTTTTGTACTGCCATTCAATATTGTTTCTGTTGAAATTTATTATAGATTTATGAATATGAATTTCAGGGCTGTTGTAATTTATAGTTTTCTCTGTATTATGGGTTTGATTGTTACTGTGGTGTGCAATTGTGTATTTTTCTTTGTCTTTTTATTAGATACTATGTATGTATGATATAAAAATAATATATGCAAGTGCGGATGCACATCAGGATGGATACAATCGTAGCAACCTAAAAATGTCTGTTAGGATAGGATTTTCCATGTAAATTTTATTTTTCTTATTACTTTGCCTGTGTCAATTTACTTGCAGAATTGTTACTTTTTTTGATACAGATGACTCTGCTGTGTTAGAAAATTTCTAAGAAAGAACAAAATGTATTAATCTCCTGTTAACTGTTATGTTGAAAAGCTACAGTTAGACATGTAGAAATTGTCCTGACAGAGTAGAACCCAAAAAATCTCTTGTCTGTCAAAATACTCAGTTTCATTAGTGCCTTGAAAAAAATGGGGAAGTGTGCAAGTACTGAACTATGAAAACCAAGGTTCCAGCTGTGCTAATACAGCAGGTTATATGTATTGCATCTAAAGTAACTGAGTGATGCAGCTTTATTCACAGGTTCTAAACAGCTGAAGTTCTCTGTTTGCCAGTAAAGTGAGGATTTTGATACTTTGAAGCTCAGATCTGGAGATTATTCAGCTATAGAGCAAACTTGATAGTTGAATATTGTTCTTCAGCAATGATCTGACACGTTTGTTAGAATTGTTACCATCACAGAACTGTAATATCCTGTACAGCCTTGTGAGTTATATACATTTCTATCATAAAACATTTATTCTTTATGAATAAAGTTTCCAATAACTCATGTTTTCTGTAGACTTGATGCAGAGGTGCCCAGCCTGCAGTGCTGAGATGCTACTGGTAGCTCAGTAGTTTACTGCAGTGCAAATACACAGTGACTCTTAATTTAGGCCTTTTTCCCTGGCTTCTTGAGAGTCACTGACACAGTTTATGTATTTAGTTCTCCATATTTAGAAGGGTGTGTTGGAGAGAAATCTTTCATTGAAGCTATTTCAGTGAGTCACTAAGCACAAACTGCCCATTAAAAAAAAAACAACAACACACTGAAGAGGTTTTATATAGTGGCTTGTGTATTGGAGCACAAGTTCTTTGTAATGTGTCAGTTACCAACCTGTTAATTAGTTAAAATTAAACTACTTGGCTGTCCTTTATTCTTTCCAGGCCATGATAATTACTATTCAGTAAGGTTAAATAGAGCAGTTTTGCATTTATAATCTTCATTAAGTACTTGGTGATGAGGTGATGAAATGCACATCAGCGAGCTTGTTGGTGACACCAGGTTGTGTGTGCTGGAGGGCAGGGCTGCTCTTCTGAGGAACCCTGACAGGCTGAAACAGGCTGCCAAGAACTTGGTGATGTTCAATAAGGAGTCTGAAAATTGAGAAAGAATAACCCTACACTGTAGTACAGACTGGGAAAGTCTAGAAAGCCACGTTGCAGCCAATGACATCACTTTCCTTGTGGACATAAAGTTGAACATGAGTCAGCAGTTTGCCTTCACTTAGCAAGAGTGAAACTTAGCTGAGAGAAGTGTTTCTGTTGTAGAAGACTGGGGAGGATATATTTTTTCAATTAATATGAGGATACAGAGAAGACAGAGCCAGACTTCTCTCAGAAGAGCTGAGTGACAGAGCTAGAGGCAACAGAAAAAATTCCAGTGAGGGATGTTTCAATTAGACATTAGGAAAATCTCTACCCCATGAGGGTGGTCACATGCCAGGACAAGTTGCCCAGAGGGGCTCCATCCTCGTAGATAGACTCTAAGTTTAATTGACAGAGGCCTTGAGCTGCTTTTGAAGCTTTGAAGATTGCCCTGGGTGGAGGAGGAGTGAAGCAGTTGACCTCCATAAGTTCCTTCCAAAGTAAATAGATGCTTACTGCACATCAGGTGATACAGCTGCATAACCAGCTGTTTACTCCTTCTGCATACAACTGGTTCTGGCCCAGCTGAACTGTGTGTTTCAGAGGGCTGTGGAGCTTTGTAGAAGAAAAAAAATTATTATCTTATGTAAATTATCCTATACTGCTCAAAAAATACTTTTTAACAAACCTTCTGCACAATCAAATATTTTAAGTGATTGGTGCTTTGAATTATCTCATATGTCTATAATGAAACATACTAATCCTGACTAAGGTACCTTCTTTCCAGAATTTTGTCATTTTAAAGAATTCTGGTGTTTGTATTTTTTTCCTGTAATATGACTTTAATTTTTTTCCTTGCCTGATTTCTTTTGCATCCTTTCAGGCAGTGAAATAAATGTCCTGGCTCTTAATTGGGACATTTTGGTCTTATTGGTTTGTTGAAGTTGAATTTTATTTCGAGGTTTATAAATCCAGACTTTCTCATAAGCAAGTTGCCTGAGGTTTATACTTATTTATTTAATGAAGGAATAGAAAGATGGATTCTTTTGTCTGTAGTGGGTGTTAGATAAGCAGTGTGTTCTAGAATAAAATAATTAGTTGTAATGTTTAACTGAAAAGAGATGGTTTGGAGGTTTTTGTCTCTTATGCTGGATGTTACTATAATGTAAAGTGTGCAAATTTGAATAAAACACATAATTTTATTGTGAAGGCAGAGTAAACTGCCTACTGATTTGATCTTCTTTCATAGAAATAGCCTTTAAGTTTAATCTCACTGAATTCAGTTCAGAAATCATGCATCTATTCCTCTTGTATATATGTGAGAAATCTGCTTGAAGAATCTGGATTTAACATCAGTCTTTAAGGAGATGTCCTGTTAATTTTGTTGGGATTTTTTTTTTTAACTCTTGATGCTTCTGTTTTAGCTATTCATATGGTTTTCTAAGAAGAGAATGATTAAAGTTTCTCCTAAATTAGTCCCAAGCCTTGAAACTATGCTGAATTAACTCAAGGTCTGCCAGTTGTAGTAGCCATGTGGACTTACTAATAGCCATGTCTTTCATAATTTTGTCAATATAGAAAAGTTCTTAGTTTTAGCATCTACTCATGAGTACAAGGGAAAGAAATCCTAAACCCCCAAATCATGTGTTTCTGGATAATTTGTACAGTTTCTTGCAAAACCAGACAGTGCCTGGGTGTCTTCAGCATGTTTTAGCTCCTTCAAAGTAATGATGACATGTAGATCAAAGCAGACTGGGTTAGTGCTAAATGGAGTTGTTCCAAGAAGGATCTTTTTGAAACATAAAACCTCAGTAACAACTCTGTTGAAAAAAAAAAATAAAATTCCTGAAGCAGTCAACCCACAGCTTACTGTGAAAATAAATCCTTTCACATTCTGCAAGCCAGGCAGTCCTTGCTTTAGCTATTGTATACTTTATTTTCCTCAGGACTGGCTGGATCTGCTTAGTCTAACTCTGGTGATTCCTCTTGTCCTGTCCAAACAGCTGTATAAAGGCACCCAAGGAGTGTTCTGATACAGTAATTTTATGTTGTAGGTTGTGGCTGCAGTTCCCTACAACTGGGGTTGTTTCTGATGAAGATTTTTTTCTATTTAAATTAGTTGCATTCTTAAAAATGGAAGTGACTGTAAAATTTGCCCACTAATGCATTGATGCTGCTGTACTTCTCTCCTGCCTTGCCTCCAGCATCCAAATAACTGTGGGCTTTGCACAGTTTGCACATTGCTGATGTTTCTGCTTCTTGTCTGCACTTCAGTTTGAGAAAAATAACTGGTTTGTGAGTATTTCCACTCTTTGCTGGCCAAAGTAATCCTAATTCCCCATCACTGCTGCCATGCTCTGCCCATTTGGAACATTAACATCCAGGAAGAAAAAAACAAAAGATGGAACTGCTTTGAGTTACAACTGTTCTGCTTCTCTGCAGTCACAAGGGCACATCCTGGTAAAAAAACACAGGAAGATATGGGAATCTGGATGAAGAGAAGGGATGAATCAGAAACAAAAGGGCAAGGTCAGCCCTGGTGTCAATTAAAACCACTTTAGAAACTACTTTGTAGGTTTCTCAAGCAACATTAGCATCATAAAAAGATAATGGAGGCAAATTTTCCAGCTTGCTAAGTGCGTGCTTCATAATGACTACAAGAATTACTTTTTAATTTCTGAAGCTTTGAAAGAAGTCTAGTAGAGGTCACACAGTCATCTGGGCAGTGATAGCAAGGAACTAGATCTGGAGGAGAACAGCAAAAGAAAGCACAGGGGAAAAAGAAATGTGCTTGGGTTTTGTTGGTTTGGTTTTTTTTGAGAAGGTATTTTGTGGCACCTTTCACTTTACAAGCAGGAAAAAGTATTCTTAAATAAGTACTTCTGTGTTATGTTGATGGTGGAGCAGGTTTGTCATAATGTGATCACCAAAGGAAACTAATAGAGCTAGTTCCCCCAGTTTGTCTCATCTACCACTGCTTACTTTTGCTCCCACACAGAAATGGAACAGCCTGTGGGATTCTTTTAATAATAAACTGTAGTCTTGGATATTTATCTCACTTCCAAGCAGTTAAATACAGGTAGTACAGTACCTAGCAAATGCTGTATTGATAATGGAACTTCACTTAGGAAGAAGAGCATTACCAGTTATTGTAGAGGAAGGTGAATGTTGAGCTGAAGCAGAGCCATGGTGACTTGGCTGACAAGCAGTAAGCCTGCTCTTCTACTTTTTTTTTTTTAAAAGCCTCACTCTCATTTTTTTAGCAGTCTGAATTACTTAGTCTCTGTCTGGCTGCTGTCGCTGTGTTGCAGACATGAAAGTAAAGGTCTTCCCTTACATGAAGAGAGACAGGTCTAGCTGTGGAGGAATCAGGAGAGGAACACATGTCACAGTCACAGCAGCACCACCAGGTGGGGAAAGCCCATGTACAGATGTCCTCTGTGACTTTGTGAGCAGAAATAGCCCTGGCTAAAAACCTCCTGTGCAGTGTCACTAACACGTCCCAAGTCAGGAGGATGACCTGGATCTTTCAGTTCTGCAGGACCTCTCTGTCTAATGTAGCAGCAAATACTGGACATGGTCCTAAAAATCACCTTACTTAACCAGAAGTACTGGATCCACTGGTAAGCTGGCTGTGTTTGCAGCATGGTCACTTGTTTGGGGATTTTTTTCTTATGACTATGGGGACTGTAAGGAGCAGATTCAACAATAACCACAACCCAGGCTGTCCTAACTCAACATTTCATGTTTTGATACTAAAAGGGCTCACAGGCAAGAAGTACTAGAAACAAAGGGTAGACAATTCTAGTAAATGCTGCTTTTCAGAACAGACACTTGCTGGCACAGTAACTGGCTATAAAAAAGAGGTAAGGCAGAATCTTTCCAACAGAAAAAAAAATACTACGCTGCAAAAAGTTGGGCAGTACACAAAGGTGAATTAATAGACAAGGCATGAGATGATCTTGGCAACTAGATAGCTAGCCAAAGGCTTTTGTGAAGGGGGAAAGCTTTACTGTATGACCATTACTAGTCTGCTAGTGAACAGGCTGAAATCTCGTGCCTCAGATGGTCTTGTTCAATGGCAGTCAGCAGAACTGTCAAACTGCAATCTAAATATTTTTATAATTATCCCCTATTTTAGACTGCAGAGTTCTTGTTTAAAGCACAGCAAGGGAAGTATTTCCTGACTGGTATATTGGACTGGATAATTAGTGTTGAGTGCTTTGATCTCATTCCAAACCTAAGAGTTTTCTGAATCCTTTTGGGAAGTCCAGTGAAATTTTTTAGTCATGCTTTGGCTACTAAAGTGTTTTCTGTAAGGAGGTGTCTCTTTGTTCTTTCCCAGAAAATGTAAAGTGCTGAAGAACAGTTTTAAGAGTGATGGAGTTTACAGGAGAGCATGGGAAACTGTGGGGAGAAGGCAATACTTTTAGCAGTTTTCCTTCTGGTTTTGTTGGTATGAAGTAGAGAGGAGTAAGGAGAAGCAAGGTCTGTGGATGAGATAGCATGACTGTTATCAGGGTAGAAGAAAAACCAGCAGAACCACCGAAGGCTGTTTATGGTTTCCTCTCTGACTATGATCTTTCCTTGATAACAGCATCTCTGGGAGGGAAGTCAAAAATAATCCAACGTTCATGAAAGACAGAATATCACTCCTCCATATTAATGTAAAAATAAATGTAGATGTGCTTTACAGATTTCCTGCATTCTGTCTGAATCCAGAAAGGTAAAAGGAGATTAGCATAGACTCCATCCTTTTATCCAGCATCATTTGCCAAAGTGAGATGTACTTACTTGCTGGTGAGAGCCAGGGTCTAATTTTGTAGGTCTGATCTCAATATGCATGAATCTTGTAGAAAAGCTGTGGAGACTCTGTTTCTGGTTAATTTTCTCAGTGCAAGTATGGTTTTCTTTAACATGTTTTTTTGGTAATTAAAACTGTGCAAAAAATCCTGTGTTTTGTCATGTTTAAGAACTGACTGGGTGCCTGATTTTTGGGAGTGAGGTAACAAGATGCTTTTTTCTTTTTGAAGATTCCACAACGGGCTTGTGGAGCAGCAGACACACATCCTGGTGCCTCTTCCTGGAATGTTAGCAGAAGTGATGTAATATTGGACCAAATTAGCAGACACGTGGAGAAATGTGATGTCCTTAAGAGCAGCAAACATACCATTGTAAGGGAATGTCTAGCCTCACAAAGTTACTGAAATTTTATATAATATCCTTGGGTTTTCCAGGGATATTTCACATGGTCCTTTGCTTAGAAGCCCCCCAAACTGCTTTGAGAAAGTGTGAAGCATCCATGGCATGCAGAAGCTGCTTGTTAAAAGACAGGAAATGGGTAAGACTTAAAAAAGAAAAAAGGCATTTGCAGTCTTCAAAGGTTACTGATGGAGTCCCAAATAAATGAGTGCTGGGACCTCAGCAGTTTAATGTAAGGATAAATAATCCAGAAAAGATATGTAGTGAGATGATAATCTCTAGATAATACTCTAGACAACACAGTGTCAACTGCAAAAGAGTTTCATGAGGCACAATGGTAAATAGAAAGTGAAACTCAGCTAAAGACTCACATGGATGTAGAAAAAAAGGAGTCCTAAATTAATCCAAAGTATTATTCTCTTAATTATTAACTCTCAGGAGCAAAATCTTGAAGTTATATTGAAAAACTCTGTAGAAAATATACTTAGTCTTTAGTTCCAATCCAAAAAAAATACAGATTGTTGAAAGAATAGAGAGCATGTCACCACTGTGTAAACCCATGTGTTTTGTTTGTTTCACACAGCTCATCTCTTAACTCAAAAAATGTTCCTGGCATGGGAAATAGATCAGAAAAAGCAGAAAGGCTCCTAAAAATTCCACAGAATCCATTCCTTAAGAATTAGAGTTAATCCATCTGTAAAATAGAAAAAAAATTGGTACACCAGAATGAGGTGTAAGTCTAAAAGGTGATGGGATAGCAATCTCTAAAATCACAAGTGAAATGGAGAGAGTAAACGGGGAAAAGGTTTTTTTGCTGTCTACCTCTCAGTTCTCATCCATGGTGAAAATGAAATTTAACAAGTGGCAGGTTAAAAACAGATGTTTCTTCACAATGAATAATGAGGCTGTGAAAGTTCAGGGTGCTGTGGATGTTCTGTATAGATTCAGGGAGGTTTTGAGCAAATTAATGGAAGAAAAATGTATTGCAGCTTATTAATAAAAACATCACATCTGGTTCTAGAACTAAGCAAATGATAAATTGCTGAAGACTGAGAGTATTATGGAAAGATGTCAGTTCAGGTTTTCACAACTCTTTCAACTGACTGCTGGCAGGAAAGATAATGGATTTCTGAGGTTGCCTTCCTGGAAAACAGGTTCTGTGTAGCTTGTGGAAGAAGGTAAATACAAGAAATGTCTCCTGCATTCTGGTGTTATATCCACTGACTTCCCTTGGAGAAGTTATCTGAAATTCTGCCAGGTATTCCTTAAATTGGTCTCAGAAAGCACAGGGTGAGCAGCCCTTACTGTCATCAAGGATCCTTCATTTCTCAGTACCAAAAGTTTGTTGTTTCTTCTGGGAAAAAATCATGGATTCTTTCATGAGTTGAGGCTCTAGTTTTCATCTGGAAACTGTTGGTCAGCATCTTTGTCTTTTGCTCTACCACGTAGCCATTTACCTAGGTCAAACATTTCTTAGATATAATAGCTTCAAATCATCACATTTGGCTGAGATCATGTCTTACCCCAGATACTTTTGAATGGCCTTTTTGTCTTCCTCCCTAAGCACAGCCATAGGATGATGTCCAAAGAGATGCCTTGATGCTGTTTAATCCAAATGTGTGGAGTTGCTGTTAAATTACTGCATTGGAGAAGAAGATTTTTCAAAGGGAGAATAACTTGATTATATTGTTGGGTTGGTGAAGTGTAGTATGATGTCTCCCACGTACTATACAAATAAAACAATTCCTGATTTTCTACAGCAGCATTGCTAGAATTTAAAAAGAAAACCTACTGCAAACTAGTGGTCCATCATCACTATATAAGTGTCAGAACGTTCATTAACATTCTTTGGTCATGTGAGCTGAAGTATAAATCAGGGAGGAGTGAGCAGAAAACTCTCTGGCTGATACCTCCAAAAATCTCATCAATGGTATCTGTGAAAAGAACAGAGAAAAAGTGAAATTAAAGATTAATTTCTGTCATAGAACATCTTCTTTCCTTACTTATGGCTCAGTTTTTTAATATAAATACTAATTGTAGAGCACACTGCAATGTTTTTCTATAGTCTGGGTGTCAGAAAGGGATAGGAATATTAATCATGTGCTTTGCAATATGTTGTTCTATAGTATGGGTGTCAGAAAGGGATAAGAATATTAATCATGTGCTTATAATTTTCTTTGTTTCTAAAGGAAGCTTCATGTGTTGACAAGTAGCATAGACACATACTACTTGAGAGTTTTGACAACAGAAAAATTGTTTTAAGAGACAGTCTCAGTCATTTCCTAGAAATAAAAAAACACCAGAATAATGAGTGTTTGTTCAGGACAACCACAATTTACCTCCTTGTGTAGACCCTTTATTAATATGTCCCTTAGTTTAAATGAACACCTACTCATTTTGCCTTATTTAGCTTGCCTGATTGTGGGCTGGGGATGATGAAGGTTTTGTTATGTCCTTTTCACTTTCCTCCCCCCTACTACTGCAAACTGTTTTCCCCTTGTCTCCTGCATTTTTCTTGCTCTTGGCAATCCAGTCAGGCTTGTTACTCCTGCTGCTCTTTTTCACTCTCTTATCTGATTGCCAGCAGGAGTAGTGAGAGCACAGGAGGAACAACTGCTGTCCCTGCTATGCTTTAGCATGTCACCTGGATGTAACCATAGAGAAAGTTCCCCTAGCCATCAAGTCCTGTTAGCTGTTTTATAATCCCACTGTCTCATGTTGGAAGCTTCATGTAAATAGCTGAAAGTCTTCTCAATTAAAGTCATAAAATTTTTACTACTTGACTGGAGCAGAATGCTTTTTTTAGAACAGTTCTTGAAAATCTTTGTAACATTAAGCCTGTGTACTCTGTTAGGTTTCATGCAATTTTAATGCCAGATGGGTCAGGCTTTGCAAAATAAAGAGATTCTGGTAACTTGCATTTCTCTCCATTCCTTGTCTTGCACAGGAGAATTCTGCAAATGAGGGTAGTCATTGTTTTAGTGTCTACATCAGTCACTAGGTATTCATTGTTGATTGTATTCATAGAAGAACTACTGGGAGAGCTGTGGGGCCACAGGTTTAGGGAGAGGTTTCTCCTTTTCTGCACCCTTCACCTCTCTTGAGACCTCACCTGCTACTAGATGAGTGTCTGCTTTGTTATGAGAAGCTATCAGCTACTTAACTCAGTTGCTTGTTAGTTAACTAGTCACAGAGAGCATGGCCAATGTGTTTAGCATGTTGGATCAGATGATCTAGCAGTGTCACACAGTTATCATGAGGTAAGACTCAACTAGTCCACAGTAAGAGTTGTCTCCAAAGTTTTGTGGGGGAAATGGGGTGAAAGGGAGGCCACCAAGGCCACTGCTCTCCTCAAATAGTCACTGGTCAGGTTAGGATGAATGTGATCTTCTTCCTCCTTTCCATGAAGTGACCTCTCAGAGAAAATATGGGGAGGTGACAGAGCAGTACCTGAAATCAGCTTATGGGTGGACTAGTTTGAGGAAATAAAAATACCTCATTACAGCTCTTCCTTATGATTTCCTGAATCCTTTTCACAGGAATTGCATCCACATCCTGACTCCCTTGGTTTTTCTGCATCTTCCTGTTGGATTCCCGTGTTTCTTGTGTCTATAAAGCTGCCTGGGCATCAGTAAAGGTGCTGAAAAGTCAATGTGGAAATAGAAGTTTTGAATAAAGAACTGAATACACTGTCCTAAACACAAAGCAGCTCGTGCCTGATCATATGTGCCCAACATAATAAATCTCATTTTCCTAACGTGCTGTGCTTGGCATATTTGAATCTCAGTGCTTTGTGGGGTGAAAGCTCTGGCATGGGGTGACTCATACACAAAAGAGAACTCCTAGAATCCCCTGGCTGTCCCTATGACACAAACCAACATGTGCTTTGGGACTGCATGAGCTGTTGAGCTTCTCTTGACCATCTCATGAGCAGAGATCCTCTGTCTGCCCTGTCTTTGTGCTGCTCAATGTGCTGTTCCTCTCTGTAAGATAAAGGTGAGAGGCTAAAAGGTACCTTGAAGTACATGTGAGGTGTTTGTGCTGGAGTAATATCTGTCACTGTATCAACCCGTTCTGTTTTGGTCTCTTTAAAAAGGGGGTTGGATGTTTAGAAGTGTGTGCCTAGCACAACTGTAAAGATGGGTCTTGTTCATCTTGCTGGCACAGAAAGTAGCTGCTTACACCCATCTGTGCAAGCACAGGTGCTTCAAGCACATTTTTACATGCTCTTCTGCAGGGAAAAGTTATACTGATGTCTACTTTCTCATGTGCTTTTGAGGGATTTTTACCTCCTTTTTAAAGAATTTTGTGTTTTGAAATCACTTTGAATTTCTAATTCACTTCTCATTCGTGGAAATTCAGTGTTCATCCCTGTCTTCTAATTCAGGTGGATAATGTCCACATTCAAAGGTTAGTGTGAAAATATTTGCATAAGGAGGTGGCACAATTTATCAGGGAAATAATCTTTGAAAAATTGGGAGTTTGTGTGTTTACCTAGAAGGAATTCAGCAATTCATGAGCAGAGTTTATAGGCTCTACATACATTTGCCTGTGATGCCCCTCCTGGTGTCTCTGCTGCAGAACATCACTGGTTACTCTTCTTAGTTATGTAGCTGATCTGTAGCTCTGGGTGAAGTAATCAATTAGGGAGTGTTTTACAGAATAACTGAAATATTCTTTGTCTTTTTAGGCTGCAAAGGATGTTCCAGAACCCTACAAGTGAATGAAGGGGAAAGGAAAAAGTGCCATTGCTAGCTAGAACAGCAACATGGGAAATACAACCACCAAATTCCGCAAAGCTCTGATCAATGGAGATGAAAACTTGGCCTGCCAAATCTATGAGAGCAACCCTCAGCTGAAAGAAACTCTTGACCCTAATACTTCTTATGGAGAAACCTATCAGCACAATACTCCACTCCATTATGCTGCCAGGCATGGAATGAACCGTATTCTGGGGTGAGTAGGGTTTGAAGTTTTGTTTGAGTGTGAATAACTGACCTAAAGAATTATGAGAGTCTCAGCTAGGTTATACATCCCCTCTTGTGTGTGTTGCAGCCACAGAATTTGTAACATGTTCAAGGAGTGATACAAAAGATGCAAATTAGTGTGTAGTCATACACTGGTATAACAGGTTTGGATTTTGTTTTTAGTAACTTTATCCCTTCCTTGTAACATTAGCCTTGGAGACAGTTTTAGCTTGATTCTGGAGCGCTCCCTGGTTCTTTGAAAGCAGCAACTCTTGCATTCTTGATGTGTTTCCCTGCCTTGAGATAATCTGTTTGTAAAGCTGTACCTAATGGATACCCTACTGGTTGTTAGCAACCATTGTCAACATGTGTGGTAATCCCTGACGTTCACTACTTCCATTCTTCATCAATTAGGTCAGTGCTCTAAGATCAATTGAAGAACATTTATGTCCAGACAATGTAGGTACAAGCTCTTCTGGTCTACTACACCAAACTCTCCTTATAGTTTCTAAAATCCTGTATTATTTCTCACTTTTCATTTCATTGCTGAATCTTTTTATTTCTTAACATGCCCAAGCTTTCCTCCCCTCCCTATTCGTGAATTATAGGAAATACTTAAACAGAATTTAAAATAGCATCTCTTTGTTATTTACATTTTTAATGTGATTTTTTTTTTCTCTGAGATTGTCAGGTTCTTTCTCTGAAGAAAATACCTCTTAGGAAAAGGTAGCCTTATTGAAATAAAACCACATAAATACATATTGCATGTGTATGTTCACCTCTGCCTGTATTAGGCATGCACTCTATGGGTTGGAACTGAGGACATGGAGAAAATACATGCCCTGGAAGCTCTCCAGAAAACCCAAAAAGGGTTACTTTCCATTTTGACAGCTAAAAAAAATAAACATTTCAAGTTTTCTTTACAGGACTGAATAGTAAATGCTGCAGGAATAATTTGAGTTCTATTTGTTCAGTGATTTTATACTCCTGTCTCTAGAAATCTGCTGGTGATTATATTCAGCACTAATGTTGAGAATTTTGCCTTGGTTGTTGGCAGCTCTAGTTCACAAATGTCATCTCTCTCTTAAAAAAAACCATAATGGTGTTCCTGTTCAGTCAAGCTAATAAATAGGTAGTCTGTAGTGGATGATAAGACTGACTTCTGGAAGTAAGAGTTGAAAAGTTACATAGCACTCAGAAAAATTTAAAAAAATATAAGAAAAGATACATAGCATAGATGGATTTGGAGTGCTCTGTACAACATACACACTGTTTTTATTATGCTAAAAACATTTATTCTACTAAAAAACATTTCTGTAGGGGATGGTAAGACTGACTTCTGGAAGTAAGAGTTGAAAAGTTACATAGCACTCAGAAAAATTTAAAAAAATATAAGAAAAGATACATAGCATAGATGGATTTGGAGTGCTTTGTACAACATACACACTGGTTTTATTCTACTAAAAACATTTCTTAGGATTCTCCCTGTGAATGAAGATTGTGACAGAAGATTCCTATTTGAGAGAATAATCTAAATTTTATTCACTAAGCAGGTATAAAAATTTTACAGAGATAGAGCTCACAGGAAATTGGTTTTCTTTAGAAAAAGCATTCTTCAGATCATCAAGCCCCTTAGATACCCTTGAGTGTTTTCACCTAATCCTGAGGTCTTTTTGAGATCATAGAATCATAGAATAGTTCTTGCTGCTCAATTCAAAGGAATTTCTGGAAAGTTGCTTATGGGGGTCTGGCTTTTGTGGAACTACACCTGAAATACACCCAGAGGGTGGCTGAGGTGGAGTGTCTGGAAATCTCAAGAAAATACTATTTGGGGCTGAAGGCTTGTTAGCTTTTGCTGTGTAATTTCATCAATATTGCTGCATAAATAATACTGACACTAGATGTCATACACTGCCAGGTGATTTACAAGCTGGCACGTGGATAAGTGTCCCTGCACAGAAATACAAATCTGTGTGTTTAAACAGTCAAGATGGACCCATTTATTCGTAGTCTCTTGCTTATTATTTCATTAGACATTTGTTTGAAACTCATCTAAAAATAGTAGCCTGAGAAGTGAATTCAGTGTGGTTGGTCTTTTTTGAAAAAAAATATGTTCAAATGATTCAGTGTGTCACAGTCAGGTCTTGGTTTTCAAATCACTGGTTTTCTATGAAAATGTGGAGAAATTCTTTGAATACTCAGGAATTTAACCCATTTTAGTGGATACAGTGGGATTGAGTGCACGCCCAGCAAATTTGCAGATGACACCAAGCTGTGTGGTGCAGTTGATACACCTGAAGGAAGGGATGGCATCCAGAGGGACCTTGACAGGCTTGAGAGGTGGGCCCAAGCCAACCTCAGCAAGTTCAACAAGGCCAAGTGCAAGGTCCTGCACCTGGGTGGAAGCAATCCCAAGCACAGACACAGGCTGGGTGGAGAGTGGCTTGAGTGCAGCTCTGAAGAGAAAGACTTGGGGGTGTCAGTTGATGACAAACTCAACATGAGCCAACAGTGTGCACTCGCAGCCAAGAAGGCACTAACCAAATCCTGGGTTGCATCAAGAGGAGTGTGACCAGCAGGTCCAGAGAGGTGATTTTACCCCTCTACTCAGCACTGGTGAGACCCCACCTGGAGTTACTGTGTCCAGTTCTGGAGCCCTCAACACAGGAAGGACATTGAGCTGTTGGAGAGGGTCCAGAGAAGGGCCACGAAGATGATCAAAGGGTTGGAGCAACTGCCCTATGAGGACAGGCTGAAGGAGTTGGGGTTGTTCAGCCTGGAGAAGAGAAGGCTCAGAGGGGACCTCAGAGTAACTTCTCAGTACCTGAGGGGGTCCTACAGAAAGGCAGGGGAAGGAATTTTTAACATAATATCGGATGGGAGGACTAGAAACAATGGATATAAATTAGAGGGGGATAGATTTAGACTAGACATAAGAAAGAAATTCTTTACAGTGAGGGTGGTGAAACACTGGAACAGGTTGCCCAGAGAGGTTGTGGATGCCCCCTCTCTGGAGGTGTTCAAGACCAGGCTGGACAAGGCACTGAGCAGCCTGATGTAGTGGGAGGTGTCCCTGCCTATGGCAGGGGGGTTGGAACTTGATGATCTTTAAGGTCCCTTCCAACCCAAACTATTCTATGATTCTATACTTGGTAGGAGGTATTAATGGGAACAAATGGGAGACATTTCTATTTAGGAAAAATACTGAACTAGTGGCCAGAGTGGAGGCCCCTTGGCATAATGGAGCTTGAAATATCTGCAAAGATATTTTTGGAAGGAAAAATCAGTTTTTAACTCACTGTAAGCAGTGTCTGTGGTATCATTAGTAGACTCTCATATGCTTCTGCAAGCCCAAATCACCACTGATGTAACTTCACTCCTTACTAGAGAAAGTTATTACTAGTGTGGAAATTCTAGTTAGTAACAATTCTTAGGCAAGGGGCCAATTGAATTTTTAAGGAAGACAGGATAATAGTCTGTGGCTTTTCTTTGATAAATGGTAATTGATCTATCAGCAAATTCCTTATATTAGATTAGAAATTGTTGCTGTCTGCTGCCCAATTTCTTACTATAAGCAGGAGATTCCTGGTTGTAAGAGGAGCTTGGGGATATTCATGAAACAGAGAAGAAACTGTAAATACAAATTAAAGAATCTTCTAGCACTGCATAATGAATAAAAATATCAGTTATTACTTTTACTAGATGTAGAACTTTCCACACAATTATTTAATCTAGCTGGTGTTGCTATACAGTAATGAATAAGGATTTCTTCCAGTGTTTGCTGGTGCACAGTGGTTGTTTTCTTGTACCTTTGGGGGAAAAATAGTTTGAGTTAATGAAATCACCATGATTATGCCTTTTTTAATGCATCAGTATTGATCTACTATGTTGGAAGCTGAATGGTTCAATAATTATATGAATTGTATATGAATTTGAAATTATGGGGTAACAGGGCTTGTACTCTCTCATGCCCTTCCCAAAGCTTTGAGCTTTAGGTTTTATGCCTGCTTTGCAGTTTGTTTTATAACTTTTTTAACATCAAGCTGGACTTAGATGGGCTCACCCAAGGTCCAAAGGGGATGCTGAGAAAGGGAACTCTGTGCAGATCCCTTTACCTTGCTGCTGCAGCTCAGCTTTTTCTAGTATTTAATTTATCTTGCTTAAAGCCATGGTGCAATTTCCTTTATAGTTTCTATAGCATGCATAAGGGCTCAGCAGTAAAAAAAAAAATCTTTGTGCATATCATACTTGCTTAGTCACCAGCTGTCAGAACTATCTTTATAATTTAATTTTTGGCTAGTTTTTAGTTTGGTCTTGTTTTTCTTTACATAACTGCATTTTCTTAAAATTTTTTATGCATGCATTTATGTGTGTATCTAGAAGTATATATCATATGCTTAGAGGAACAAAGAGACTGTAAATATGCCCTAAACATGACAGATTTGATTAAAATATGATGTGCTGATGTGAATTTCTCAGAGTGAGGGAATGTGCCATTTGCATTATTCAAGTTCACAACCTTGTGATCTGAAGTCTCTTGATGCTTTTCTGCAAATCCAGACAGCAGTAGGTGTGAATGTTGCCACACTTGCTTTTTTATCACTTTTTTCAACACTTTTTTTTTATTTTTTCATGCTTTTGTCACCTCGGGTTTGGATTTTGCAAAGAGCTCTACAGCTCCAAGGCAAAATCTGGGAAGAACAGCTTGAATAAAGTCTGTCTGCCTTGTGCTTAGGTGGTATTTCCCATAGGCAATGTATAATTTCATTCTACCTTTATGCTTCCAGAAAAAAATTAGGGTTTTTTGGGTTTTTTTAATACTTTTTGGAGTAAGGCAAATTTCAGAGGTTTATGGCACTGCTCTTTGGAAGTCTTAAGCACCAAGTGCCACTGGTAAAAATGTCACATAATGAATTTGTGGATGTAAAATGTGTTCATTTACCCTTTTTTTGGACATTAATCATGTTCTCTGAGCTGAAGAATCATGGGTTGAGCTGAGTTTTTCACTGTCAGCTTGACTGAAGAGCTGATGCTTTGACTTTTGGAAGAGATTAAGGAGAGAAAAAAAAAAGGGGGAGTTGCTGTGAAGCTCATTTTTCTGTCTGGAGGGACATACTGGTTGCTCTGGTGTTTGTCACACACATTTATGTGACAGAAGTCGAGTGACAAGCATGGAAAACAAGTAATAAAAATGAACTTTTCACCAAGCCCAGCAATATTTTTTTACAAATGCCACAAAATTGTTATAAATTTGTCCTTACTGATTTTTTTTAAAACATACTCAGAGCCAGTTGGACAATCTTTTAGCAGATAACTTTGACAGAAGGGCAAATGTCTAGCTTAAGCAAGAGAATAGCCTTTTAGGGAGGGTTTTTTTTGATTTATACCCTGGAAAAAAAATAACCTACTGATATTTCTTGCTCAGGGGTTGAAAATCTACCTCACTGATAGAATTATTTGAGTTAGGCAGTTGTCCTTGCTGTGAAGGAATAGTAAAACAGAGCAGTGACACTTTGAAGGATTAAAATCCATCCTAGAGCTTTTCATCATTTGATTAATACAGAAAAATTCATTTGATTAATACAGAAAAATGCATTTGATTAATACAGAAAATGTGCCTTTCCATTTGTTTAAGAGCAGAGAATCTGCAAGCAGGCAGGATGTAAGTACTTCTCATTTTAGATTAGGATATACATAACTTCTACCCCCAAAAAAAAGAGTTTTATTGATTTTTTTACCCCTAGATTTTAGTTTTATGGTGGTATAATTTGTCCTAATAATACTTTACTCACTAGTAGAACTGCCTTTTAAATTATTTTTTGACCCTTTAGAGAGAAGTTTTGATTTTTAAACAGGGTGTTGATTTGAAAGCTTTCTAATTTTATGCAAAGAGTTGAAGCCTAGGGCAGAGCTGTCTCATCACTGAATTCTTAAGGATTAAGGTGAAATAACAACCTTGAGCTAAGGGAAAAAGTATTTTTCATTCAGCACTAGCATCATTTTCTGTGAACCTAAACATATCTTCTTAATGGGAAATCAATAGTTTACAGCTTATTGTCAGTTGAATTTGCATGAAATCACCTTAATTTGAGGTTATGGAAGAGATTTGTGGCAGAGTTGTTGGGGAAAATAGAGTAAGTTTATTAAAATATTAAAACATGGAGGGAGGGGAGGTTAGTATAGCCTCTTTAACTGATATGATTCATTAAGTTTGCTATTATTTTAGCAGAATTTAGGAGCATTTTTGTTCATGTGTAAATCAGGGTTTGTAAGAGGGGGGGTGTCTGATTTATGGCTTGTGCAGATCATCACAAAAAATTGTGGTATTCCAAAATTAGATGTGTTTTAACCTTATTCAGTACTGAATCACTTGCTTTCAAATACTGCAGCATGGAATCCCTGTGATGATAAAGAGCTAAGTATTGAAAACAAAAAACATGCATTATTATGCAGAATTATTATGCATTATTATGCAGAATGATGTGGGAGGAAATAGTGAAAGTCTTATCACAATTGAAAGAACTCAGTTCATTGTAATACAGAAACCACTGAATTTTAAAGCAAAACTTTTAAGTTTAGAGAAGGAGCAGAGATCAGTGTGTTTAATATAAAAGCAACTTGAAGTGAGAAGGAAAGATGTGATTAACAAATACTCAGGCTTTCCTGATATTCCAGATGCTTTCAGTCATTTATATGTTGTGTAGTCTAAAGTGCAAACTCTGAACTAAGGGTCAGGCTTTTGATGTGAAAGTCCACTCTCTTTGCAATAATGATTTACTGGATTCCTCACTCCTCTTCCTCCCTCCTTTGCTTATTTACTTCTTCCCATCCTTCTATCTTAATGTTGTTTGGATTCACAAGGGCTTCTAAAGTATGTCTCAGCTCTTCCATTTCAGAACTGGATTGTATCTTCTGTAATTCCTTGCTGGCAAGAAACTGGAGGAATCTGTGTTGTCTCAGGAGCTGTCAGGAATGAAGAGTTGTGATTCCAGGAATCAGCTTGTTGTTTCCTTTTCATTCCTAAGCTGATCCTTTTTCCCAGTGTAATTTATTGCCTCTAAACATTCAAGAGAAGCCCTAAATTCTTGCCAGTCTCTTGTCATTTGCCTGGGGGAGAGTTTCCATTACATGATGTTCTAGAGTGGGAAAGCAAATAGTGTCTTTCCTCAATTTATGAGAGGAAAAGTGTTATGTATTGCCTTGGCTCCTGACTAAAGATATGAGAAAGAGGAAGGAATTTTTTAAAGAAGTTTCTCTAGCATTATCTATTTGCAGACTACTCATGTAGGACACAGAGTAGAAACAAGAAATTAAGTATTTCATCAGTCTTATGGTGATGGCAATCTTATTGAAATAAATCACAAAATTGTAGAATAAACTTTGCAACCTGAAATTCTTGACACATTTTGACAGTGGAATTATATATGGCACTTAATGATATTTCAATAATTCATCCTGATCTTGGCTGGTGACTCCCTAGAGAAATGTCCAGTGGTAATTATCTACTGAGAAAATTTATCACTCACATAGTTAATGCTTATCTTGGCATGAAGGGAGCTGTCATAGAATCATAGAATAGTTTGGGTTGGAAGGGACCTTAAAGATCATCGAGTTCCAACCCCCCTGCCATAGGCAGGGACACCTCCCACTACATCAGGCTGCTCAGTGCCCTGTCCAGCCTGGTCTTGAACACCTCCAGAGAGGGGGCATCCACAACCTCCCTGGGCAACCTGTTCCAGTGTTTCACCACCCTCACTGTAAAGAATTTCTTTCTTATGTCTAGTCTAAATCTATCCCCCTCTAATTTATATCCATTGTTTCTAGTCCTCCCATCCGATATTATGTTAAAAATTCCTTCCCCTGCCTTTCTGTAGGACCCCCTCAGGTACTGAGAAGTTACTCTGAGGTCCCCTCTGAGCCTTCTCTTCTCCAGGCTGAACAACCCCAACTCCTTCAGCCTGTCCTCATAGGGCAGTTGCTCCAACCCTTTGATCATCTTCGTGGCCCTTCTCTGGACCCTCTCCAACAGCTCAATGTCCTTCCTGTGTTGAGGGCTCCAGAACTGGACACAGTAACTCCAGGTGTGGTCTCACCAGTGCTGAGTAGAGGGGTAAAATCACCTCTCTTGACCTGCTGGTCACACTCCTCTTGATGCAACCCAGGATTTGGTTGGTGCCTTCTTGGCTGCGAGTGCACACTGCTGGCTCATGTTGAGTTTGTCATCAACTGACATCCCCAAGTCTTTCTCTACGGAGCTGCACTCAAGCCACTCTCCACCCAGCCTGTGTCTGTGCTTGGGATTGCTTCCACCCAGGTGCAGGACCTTGCACTTGGCCTTGTTGAACTTGCTGAGGTTGGCTTGGGCCCACCTCTCAAGCCTGTCAAGGTCCCTCTGGATGCCATCCCTTCCTTCAGGTGTATCAACTGCACCACACAGCTTGGCGTCATCTGAAAATTTGCTGAGACCTTTCATAATAGACCTTTCATGGCAATGACTGAAATTGGGTGCTAAGTTTGGGTTTTTTTTCTATTTTTCCCCCATTCAGGACCTTTCTTTTTGTCAGAGATGGCAACCCCAATAAACGGAATGTCCACAATGAGACATCTATGCACTTGCTGTGTATGGGACCTCAGATCATGATCTCAGAGGGGGCTCTTCATCCTCGCCTCACACGACCCTCAGAAGATGACTGCAGGAGAGCAGATTGTCTGCAGATGATCCTGAAGTGGAAGGGAGCAAAGCTGGATGAAGGACAATATGAACGAGCAGCTATTGATGCAGTGGATAACAAAAAAAATACACCTTTGCACTATGCTGCTGCCTCAGGGATGAAAACCTGTGTGGAGGTAAAAGCTGCTCCATGATCAATCATCAGTCTGTGTCCTGCTGTTAGGAAATGCCATGCACAGTGTTTCACAAAGCTGGGGAATTAAAAATTTAATTCTGTTTTAAATGAACTGGAAAAATTACAAAGGTGACCCACCCCAAAACATACGCTGCCTGTAGAGAACAATGGAAAGAATTATTTACAGTTACAATTCATTTCTTTAGCTTGTGAACATTGGAAATAATTGAAAGAAAAATTGGAAATGAAAAATTTGAAAGAAAAAATTGGAAAGAAAGTTGGAAA
>VZTY01034118.1:0-14884 GCA_013400935.1 Turnix velox | reverse complement strand
ATTGAGAAGTTACTCTGAGGTCCAATCTGAGCCTTCTCTTCTCCAGGCTGAACAACCCCAACTCCTTCAGCCTGTCCTGAGAAGGGAGGTGCTCCACCCTCCTCCTCATCTACACGTGCCTTTCCCATGTAAGATGCAAGTCTTCCCATCACACATTTAACACACTTCATGGAACCAAAAAACCCCCGACACACATCAGCATTTATTGAAAACAAAATGCTGGTTGTATAAACTGGTATTTTAAAATAGCTGGAAAATCCCAGCCCAAAGGGACTGGGGTTGGAGAAGATGAGGGAGGGACTTACATCCATTGGCTGCGAGGGGATCTTCAGCTTCGTGAGATGTGCTTTGCTGCCAGGCTTCAGCTCATTGACGCCACCACCATGGCTCTGGCTGCTGTAGTGTTCTGAGGGTAACTTTGGCTCCATGGACTCCTGCCCATCCATCGGCCTGACATAGGCAGTGGGTTTCTGTAACATTGAACTGGACTTGGACATTAGTGAAGGTGGAAAAGACTGGTTAGAGTGTTGTCCACTTGAAAATGAGGGAACGCGGGAGGGAGAGTCCCAGTTGGCATCGGGATCCCGGGGAGATTTTGACCGTTGGTGGTCTTTGCTGTGGTGATCACTTCCATGAGACCTTGAGTGGCCGGTGCTCAGAGAGGAAACAGCAGGTGGTTTCCCAGGGCTGGAAGAACGGGGTTTGGAGTGTTCAGACCCATGCTGGCTTTTTTTGCGGCTGCTGCTGCTACCGTAGGAGTCGCGGTCGTGCCTCTGGCCACCACCACTAGTGTTATTGCCACCGCCACGCTGAGCCCCGTGGCCACTCTGCAAACCCGAGGAGCGTTTCTGGGACTGGGAGGAAGTGCTGGGTGCTGGTCCTACAGGAGTCCATTTGCTGCTCTGATGGGAGCCAACGTTGTGTCTCTGATCACCAAAGAAACCTTGGTTGGCTTTTTCATCGGGAGCGGAAGGGACGGCCGGCTTGGGAATCACCACGAGCTTTTGGAGAGACCTGTCTCCTATGAGATCCTCCATTTCATCATAATTACCAAGCATGCTCTGAATCCGACTTGACAATTTGTCCTCTTTGCTTGTCTGTGAAAAAAAACAAGTTTTAAAAAACAAAACTTTAAAAAAAAAAAAGTAAAAATAGATCACAACTTCACTTTGAGTTAATCAACTTGAGAGCTCCAGCAGTTCATCTAAACTTCCAGGCTGAGCATGGTTTGCACCCATACCTTTTTGCCATCATTTCCTTTCACCCTAAGGTTTGAGCTACCCAATTAATGATACTTTTGTAGCTATTCCAGAACTAGGTTATTTTTTTCCAGTTCTGTTCAGCAAAACTGTCCCCAGGAGGACAGTTTTCAGCCACAGTCAGCTGGAGTCATGGGAAGGAAAGGGGGCTCCTTTCACACTAAGGTTTGAGCTACCCAATTAATGATACTTTTGTAGCTATTCCAGAACTAGGTTATTTTTTTCCAGTTCTGTTCAGCAAAACCTGGAAGGAAATTGATCACAGGCTGAAAGCTGCTCAAGATCACAGAGGCAATTTCTTTAAAAGAAATTTAAAGAAAAAAGAAAAAACAAAAAACCCAAACTTCTGACCTAGTCCCTAAAGCTGACAACCTAAAAGCAGGCACTTCAATTCTCAATTCCAGTTCTTAAAGCAGGTAATTTAACCCTATAAAGTTTATGGAAAAGATGCATTTCAGCAGCAGAAGCAGCTGAAACAGCACAAACCAGTGGGTGAGCTGGGATGCAAGTTTAAAAACTGTAGGTGCTCACTGTCACCCAAAAGACCACTTCTCTAGGACAGAATGCAAGAGGACTAAGAAGTTTTAATTAACAGTAAAATAAAATCAGCTTAACCCCACTGCTGCATGTAATTGCTAATTGGTATTTATACCAGCCTAATTCCTGCTGCCAACAGGATTATCCAGAGGAAGGGCTCTTTCTTACACAACCGGTTTGTTTTCCAACCAGATGCACTGCACCCCCTGCATCCCAGCCAGCTCCAGTTCACTGTGGGATCTGCTTGTCTCACACAGCACAGGGATGGGAGAGCAGGAATTAAACCCATTTCTTCCATTCCCTCCCCCAGGAGGACAGTTTTCAGCCACAGTCAGCTGGAGTAGTGGGAAGAAAAGGGGGTTCCTTTCATACTAAGGATTGAACTACCCAATTAATGATACTTTCGTAGTTATTTCAAATCTAGGTTATTTTTTTCCTGTTCTGTTCAGCAAAACCTGGAAGGAAACTCATAGGCTGAAAGCTGCTCAAGATCAGAGGCAATTCCTTTAAAAGAATCATTAAAAAAAAACCCACACAAAAAAAAAAACCCACATAAAACCAAACTCTTGACTTAGTCCCTAAAGCTGGCAATCCAAAAGCAGGCACTTCAGCATTTTAACCTTCTCTTCCTGAACATACCCAGGTCTGGGTTACATGGACTGAAGGTTAGAGTTCAGTTAGTTCAGGCTAAAGCTCCCAGGACATAAAAAAAAAAAAAAAAAAAAGCAGTTTGGCATAACACACAGCTTAGCTTTCAGTCCCAGAGCAAGGAAAAATATTAGGGCTTTATCATTTCCCTCCCTACAAAGCAGCCCCTCCTTCAGAAGCACAGCTTAACTTTCAGTCCCATAACAAGCAAAAATTTTAGAGTTTTAGCACCCTTTTCTCCCTCCCTACAAAGCAGCCCTACTTTTGGAAGCACAGTTAAAACCTGGTGAGAAACTATCCCCCCTTATCCAGCCCTGCTTCAATACAGGGTTGAGAGGAGCTGTGGATCAACAGAACACAGATAATCAAGTTTAAACACAAATTTGCTGATAGATGCTGCTTCTAAAAAATAAAAAAATACACTGTAAGAAGTGTGTGTACTCACAACTTTGTAGGGTTCAGCAAAGAGAGGGGAGTTGGGCGGGAAGGCTTCTTCACCCTGCTGGATTTCTTGATTCCGCCTTTCCCTTTCTTTCATACGCAGCACATTCCGGTCCTCACGGTTCATGTTGCTGTGAACAAACAGATAATTCCTGGTGACAGGAGGAAGGAGGAGGGATGCAGCCCCACAGTGAGCCCCTCCACCTGGTTTTCCAAAAGAATGACCCCTCTTAAACCCCCTAAAATGAAGTTTGTCCAACCAGAGGCACCACCACACGCTTAGAAGAACTGCAACCCCCACTCCAAGGTGGCTTCTCACAGGGAAAAGTTCATGCAGTAATTAAAAAAAAAAGGAAAAAAAAATCCACAAAGTCCTCAGGCAAGTAGCTATTTCAAACTATTTCACCTGCTTGAATAATTTGAGCTATGTCAGCCCACGCTGCACATCTCCCATTCATTTCTAGTGCACTTTTTCTCCTCCACATCCCCCAAAACCATCTGCAGTTTTACTCCCTTCTCCTCCCACCCACCCAGCGCCTGCAGACTGGGGTTATTTTTGCCACAGATGTGCCTTTTTTGGCAGCCCTTCTCCACTATACTCTAACCTTGAGCCTTGATGTTGCTTCCAGGTCTCCCTCCCTCTGACTCCCAGAAGATATATCTACTCCAAGCAATAAATTCAGTGAAGTTGCAGCAACATTAAACCTCCTGCCTTAGACCACACAGCGCTCTCTCCCTCTGCAAAAAATGCAGATTAAAAACCTGACAATTTCCCCTTGTAGAAATTTCACTTTGCAGTTTTGGTCTCACTGCTTCAGCTCCCAGAAAAACATCAGATTGTTGCAACACACCAAAAGGAAAAGCCGGAAAAGGTTCCTTTTGAGCTTGATAAAAGATTTCAAGGAGCAAAGAAGAGACATGGACGAGGTGTGCTGTGCTGTCCTTCATGGCAAGGGATTTAGAAATGTGCTTCATTGCCCTGCACAGAGGACTGTGGGTGCTTCTAGGAAAGAAATGGATGTTCTTCCACATTATTTGTAGGGTAAAATGGAAACGTTTTAATCTTAGAAAACCATAATTTCATGTTTTGAGCTGCCTCATCATAACAACTATTAGCGAGCCCAAGGGAGACAAAACTAATGCCCTCTTGGCAAGGACTAAAGTCACCTTAATTTCTACATCTGGGGAAAGGGAAGTTCAGAAGCTAAAAGAGAAAGCAGGCACAAAGCACAGCAGAGCACTTCCAGCGTTAGAAAGTCTAAGGCTGTTTGGTATTTCTGTTCATCCTTAATCCAAAAAGGGCATGGCTTTGGCTGGAGTTCACTCCAACAACCGTCAGCTTGGACTTTATAACGTGTGTTATGAAATTGCTGCTGCCCTGCCCACGGGCTGCAGCTTTCAAAGAAGGTTTGGGTTTGGAAGGGACCTTTAAAGGCCATCTATTCCCACCCCCCTGCAACCAGCAGGATCATCTCCAACCAGATGATTGCTCAAAGTCCTCTCCTTGAATGTTTCTAGGGATGGGGCACCCACAAGTTCTCTGGGCAGCCTGGGCCAGGGGCTCAACACTCTCACTGTAAAAGCTGTACTCCTTATATGCAGCCTAGTAGAAGGTATTGATACCTTCTACCACCTCCCACTCCCTCAATCCCAGGTATGGGACTTTTGAACCACATTTTTGGTTTAATAAAAACCCAACCAACTAACACACCCACATTAACAGAGAATGGAAGAAGATCTTGGCCAAGCCCTGGGTGGAGGAGCCTCCTTTCTCAGCCTCCTTCAAGCACACCAGGCATCCAAGAGCCTCACACAAGTTCAGCAGCAGCATCACCACCAGCTTCTCAACTATCATAAGGCAAAGCCAAAGGCAAAGGAACCCAAGGAACCCTACAAATGGAGCCACCAAAATGTGAACTCAAGCCACCACTTCTGAACCAGACATCAGTGCCTACATAAGGAATCCTACACATGGAGCCCAAGCCACCACTTCTCAACATCATCTCAATATCAGTGCATCTTCAAAGCATGTTTACACCACCTTGACTTCCTTCAAGACCTCCTCATTTCACTCAAGGGCTTGCTTCTATCAGAATTGGTTTCATAAGCAAGGAGAAATGGAACAGTTCACTTATCCAGTGCTGGTTAATTGGCTTTGATGAAATACAAGTTTTGTTTGGCAACATTTGGCCACGAATGATAAACAGTCTTCAGAGAGAACCCACAATATCTAGAGCTTCCTGTAGGGCACACCCAACTCAAAGAAATTTTTAAAAAGAGAAGAAGAAGCAGCTAAAAGTTCTTAATAAACAATTAAGCAATTATATCTTTTTGAAAGGCATTTAAAAATACCAGAAACTGTCTAAATGCTTCCACCAGGTGCCTCCCAAAGATACCTGTCACTTGTTTAAATATTTTTCTTACTGGCACCACGATCAGCAAGGAGCATCTGAGGAGCTAGCAGAGCCTGTTTTTCCCAAAACACACCTCAAGTACAGCCTCCCTACTAATCCTGTCACTGAAGTGATGGATGCAACCCTAAATCACTGTATTTGGGGTTTAATACTCAAATAAGAGTAATGAAAAATGGGGGAAATTAAAAATAACTCCTCATCAAGAAGAAAACCCCACCAACACACAAAGCAGGACCACTGAGAATGGTTTCATAATCATTACACAGAAGTTAATGAGGGCCCTTTATTTCCAGCACTCTATGTTACAGGAAAGAAAAAAAAATTAGAAAAAATAAAATGTTTTTTACTAAAAAAAAAGGGTTTTACACAAAAAAGTACAACAGCACAGTCCTCTAGGAGAAGTTTAAAGGATAAACCCAGTGTTGCAAACACAGAGGCATCACAATCACTAAAGCTGTCTTTGAAGAGTTTCAGAACATCAATGTAAGAAACAAACCTAAAAATAAGAGTCAACGGAGAATTCAAATATTCATAAGCGTCAAGAAAAAGGTAAAAAAAAAAACTTTTCAAAAGGACAAAGTGTTGTGTTTCTTTTCTACCCCTCTGCCACAGCAGCAGCTGTGTCCCAGCAGCTCTGGAGTGCCAAGGGGGGGCTGCATGGTTTGGGGGAGGCTCCAAACCCAAATGGTGTCTGCTTCACCAAAGAAAAGAAGTTAAAAGTTACCTGGGTGTCAGTGAGCTCTCTGCAGGACACATTCTCACTGTCAAACTGCACAAGTGAACTTCAGGAAGCTTAAGAACCATATCAATTAGGTATTTTGACAAGAACAAACTCTTCCCCAGCTCCACTGCTAGAGAAAAACCCCTCTTGCTGGGGTTTCATCAGAAACTTCAAGCTACCCACAACAAAATACAAATCAGTAACTCACCAATAACATAAGTATTTCTCTTCCTATAATACAGGCACAAATGTTTCTATATCCCAGCTCTCACGTCAGGGATCCCTTCTGGACATTCATGAGAAGACCACAGAGTACTGCAAGAGCTGGAACATCAACACCTTTGTACGTATTGCAGGGGTGGGAGAGCTTTAAAAATATAAATAAATAAAAAAGGCCATTGGCCTCGGTCAGGTTAATGTTTGACAAGGGTGAGCAGGGAGGGCAGAGCCAGCACGTTGCTGTAGGCATTTCTCTTTCCTACTTGGCTTTAAAACACCACAGAAACCCCCCAAAAAAGCTCAATGAGCCTGGACTTGCTGATGCTTCTCAGCTAAAGGAGCACAAATCCTTCACCACCATTGACTGAGGGAAAAACTCCCCAGCCCTTGCTGTTAATTCCATTGTTGTCAAGTGAGGACGTGGCTAATTACACCCAGCTCCTCAGTTCTCACCTGCCACATTCCCACTTTCTTCCCCAAAGCTGTGTTGGGCTTCCCATGGATCAGCCCTGCAAGCACCTTCCACCCAGCAGTGATGGATTTTGAGAGAGATGGTTTATCTCAAACCCAACTGCTGCAGCAGCACTTTGGGATCCTGTGGACCAGCAGGAGCTCTACCAGCCCAACCTCTCATTAAGCTCAGATGAGAAACCAGCTCGTTATTCATCAGCCACGAGAGCCAGCACAGAAGCAAGGGCTGCACTTAAGAGCAAGGGAAAAGTTAACACCCAGCAACATGGATTTTACAAGGCAAATTAAGGAGGAACCTCTTCACTTCAGCTGCAATGAGGCTATTTAAATCCCAGATTTAAGTCCATTTCTAAAACACAGCACTAAAATAGCTTGAAACAGTTCCCTGCTCATTGCAGGAGGTAGGACTAGATGACCTTTGCAAAGTCCCTCCCAGCTCTGTGATTCTGTGTTTACATCCAGGAGGAATTTGCAAGACTGGTTTGGTGTAATTTACTCAAGGGATATTAAGAGATCCAAAACTACCTGCCCTTTAAAAATCCTTCTGTGCAAAAGTACTGCAGGGTAGCAAAAATGCTTGGCTCTCCCCCTCTCTCTTATCAACCTTGCTCAGAAGAGCAGCACCCTGACTGATTTCCAAAGGAAAAGATATCTCTAAAACCAAACACTGTGATACAACAAAGGCAGAGTCTACCAAAATTGCCACTTTCTACACCACCACCAGGCCAGGTAAGATGGAGGAAGCCCAGTAAGAGTCAGGCTCATTTCTGCTGCCCATCCAAGCAGAATTTCAATGCTGCCTTCTCAAGCTTTTGCATTTCTATTTGCTTCACCTCATGGCACCAACTCTGCTCTCAGACCTTTTCTCACCAAAGCAATGACACTCTAATGCCACCTGAAACTCCAGCCCTGATGTGCCCTCAAGCCCTGGGGACAGACTGTGCTTAAGTGCTCTGCCATTCACTGGGAAGACATTTTTGTCTCTCACACAAACCTCAGCCCAACTCAACCTCACACTCCAACAAGGGATGTTCTCCCCCAGCTCTCCATGCAAACATGGAGCATCATCAGGAACGTTAAATTTTTTACAAGCAACCTTTTCATGTCTGCACAGGCCAAGCAAAGCGTATTCTAAAGCTGTTTCCCAACAACATTTGGCAGTTTAATTGGGCAGAAACTCAATAAGCATACTCCTGTGCCTACATGTTCATCTGTTTTAACTTTGAAGCCAAGACAATTGGTGTTTAAATTTTATTAAGCAATAGTTATTCAGACACCCAACATCAATCTGCCTATTATAGTTCTGACTTCCTCACATTAATTTACTTTCATAAAAGGCATCATTATACCAAAGTGCTATGAACTCCATGGCCCTGGGATTTAAGAAAGGCCTCACTTCACAGAAATTCTCTGATAAATCTGCTCCTGCGTAAGATCTGAAACAGGAGATGATGTTACAATGATGTGTCATCTAAACTGAGTGAGAAGGCAAAATGGAAAAGATGACGTTGGCTGCAAGGTTCACAACCTTCCCTCATCTTCACAGAACCCCAGGAGAAGTAAAGAGGAAAAGTTTATCACTTACATTACCCAGGTCTAACTGCCATTTCCTCTGGAGTTACTGAAAGATCAGCTGACTGCTCTCTCTGGTGAGACACTTATCTCACCAAAGTTTTATGCCTTTTCTTCTGCTGAACATACTGAAAGGAACACATGAGGGTTTGAGTGTGAGATAATAAATTCAGCCACAGTACAAAACCACTCAGGTCTTTTGGGACTTCTCAGAAGAGTGAGGTCTCTTCCACATTCACCCCTACCAACACTCACCTCCAAGTCCTTCCCTCAGGGCTGCTCTCCAGCCATTCCTCACCCAGCCTGCATTTCTGCTTAGATCTAATGGTCTCTGAACAGCTTTTGGTCTGCCCAGACCAAAACCTTAACTTCTGCATTTGATAAGTAAATGCATTGTGCAAGTTGGTTTCCAACAGCTGCTTTGAACGTGGTTTTAACGGCCATCTCAAAGCCTTTTTCAACCCCAGCAGCTTCCACTGGGTTACTGCTCTTTTTTTTTAACACCAAAACACAACCTGCTAAACTGACACCACCATCCTCCACAAACTCCTTTAACCCATTTCTCCATATTAATTGTTTTTTCCTAATTTTTCATTTTATTGGCTCGATTTTTCAGATTTGGACTCTGACCAGCCAAATTTTTAAATAAGGAAACCCTGACAAGCAAAGGAATGCTGGAAAACCAGATTGGCACACTGCTGGATTTCCCCCCTCCTCTCCCACCTCAAAACTCTGGCTACTCCCCTGCCCACTAAGTGCCTAACATCACACAAAAGCCCAATTCCCATTTTGATGTGGCTTTTTCTGGGTTTGATTTAACTCTCCCCTGTAGGAAAAGCACTCCCTGTGCTGCTCCACAAGGATACAAAGAGAACTGCGGACTCTTATCTCCTCACCCTGCTTGCTTTAATGATGTCTGCAACATCAAAGCCTGATTAAAACCATTTAAGCACTTCCCTCCCTGCAATCTCTTTAACGTCTTTTGGAAATGAAATTAAATACAGAAACATAAAAAAGATAGATGTGAGTGGATAAAGGTATCTAATTGCAATCTGCTACTGAGCTTTTAGAGCAACCTCAGCATAGCCAGGGAAACAAAAAGTCCACCCTTTAGCATTTTGCAGCAGGATTTGCACAAAAACACTGCAGGTGACCAATAGAAACATTAAAAACTCATTTAAAACCAGGCACTTGTAACACGATCAGTAAGGAAAGCCCGTTCTGTGAGCCTGCCTGCTCTGCACAGAGGGAAAAAAAGGGGCAGAACAGCAGATAAAGCCATCCCAGCTCAGCTCCAGATTTTGGGATGCTGGAGGCTGTTACACTAACATTGCCTTTTATGGCCCGGGGGTGGCTGTACATTTATCTGTGAGCCCGTGTCTCTCTATGGGGAGGTGCCTCCTACCTCAGGATCCATAGGCTGTGCATGGCCAGGAAGAGCAAAACAACATCTCCTGCTATTTATTTAATTTTCTGCATTTGAAACTCGCTCCCATCCCTGCCTCATCATTCCCTCACTCAACCCTCAAGAGGGAAGATCCAGCCAAACCTGCTACACTTGAGGGAAAAAGGAGGAAAAGACTACTCAGTGGTGTGAAATTCCAAAAGAAACCAAGGCTGCTGGGAAATGTCTAACAGGTATCAATTTACCCCAGTGAAACTTTACAGTCTGAGCTAAAGACAAGTTGCAACAATTTTTCTTGCCTGCAAATTGCTTTTTAACTTGTCAGTGGTTAAAAACACTACTTTGCCAATGCTTGGTTCTAAATATTAAACATATTATTATTTTTTCCTTCGATGTATGGAACTAAAATTAAGTATGATCCTAATAAAGTGAGATACCGAGGAATCAACTCTATTTCCAGACGACAGAGTGACAGCACACCAAAACCCAGATGTCTTCTTGTTTTAACATCACAAAGAGTAAAAGTTAGAGTTCCAAAAACACCGAGTTTAGGGATCCACAGACTCTGACACCCTTCCTGGCCCCTCCTGTGTTCAAGGAGGACACACTTTCCAGGACTCCCTCCTGCCCCTCCATGAAGAAGCCACAAAACTTAAAAGCCAAGTTTTGTCTCCCATACAAAAGCTACTCTTGGAAACTGCAGAAACACTGAAAAAAAACCCACTGAAGAGACCTGCACTACCATTCTGGCCTGCTGTCTGCTGTGCCTTGTCTCTGTGCTCCCAGTGTGATACTGGGAATACACAGGAAGAGACTGGTGTGAGGCTGGGGAGAAGGACATCATCTACTAACAGGGAGAGAGACCTGGAATGATGCAACAGTCCCTTGGACTTCAACAGCACTAAAAATGCACTCTACTTGTTTAATTACAAAACACAGAGAGCAAGTAAATTATCAATAAATGTCAGGACATGAATAGAAACAAAGATGAAGTGTAATAGAGAGAAATGAAGAGAAGAGTGAGCTGGTGGGTGCTGGGACTGGGCACAACAACTCAATGCAAGTGCAGGAAAACCTTTCCTAATGAGCTGTTAACAGGAGAAAATTAGTTCAAGACTCCAGGGCAAGAACTTCCCTTATTCAACATTTGCAAAAAAAACCCCTCTGCTTCTGCTGAGTTCTGTAATCTCTTTTTCCTGTCGGTACCTGGTGTTGCTGCCAGTTAATAAATGGGGGTTTATATTCATCAGCAAGAATTAATGAATCAAGTAAGAACAAGAGAGGCAACGACTTGAAGAACTTCAAGTGCTTGGGGAGAAAATGCAGCTCACTGCATTAGGGAAGAAAAAAAAAGAGGTTTGAAACACAAAGTTGGAGAAAGAAACTTGGAAGGCAGCAGGAATCTGAGAGCCTGGGGAGATGGCAGACACCAAATGAGACATGAGAGTGTAAAGCAAACAGGATCATGGCTCAGGGAAGGGGGAATGTGTGGAGCTGGCACAGAACCAGTGGAGGAAGGAAGCCCCAAGACGCTGCAGCTCTGCTTTGTGCTACCTCTGCACCAGCTCATCTTCATCTCAGAGGGACAGGACAAGGGAAACCTTCAGTCAGCAGGTGAGTGTGTGTGCATCCAGCTCAATAATCTGGAAAGGATAAATCTGGATTCCCACAAGAGACAAAAGCAGAGCAAGGTAAAAGCATTGCTTTAAAATTCAGGCTGACTAAACTATGGGGAAAAGCTTTCTGAGCCTGAGAAGCAGAAGCAACAGAGCCACTGTCACTCCCAAGCTGCACTGAACCCTGTCAGTCATTTGTGACTGCAGAGAAGAAGCAGTCCTGGGAGAGAAGAGTATTTGCCAGGTAAGTCCTTTCATCTTCATTTTTGCAATTCTATGAAGCCAACTTCTTACTTTAACACAGTTATCCATGGATTTTACATCCATCTAACTCTCCTCTCAGTGAAAAGTCTCCTGACTCATTTCCAGGTGGTCCCTCTCCACCTCCCCACGATTGGGGGCCTGCTTTTCTCAATGCTTAACACAAATGACACCAACATCACTTCTTCCTTGATACAAAAACTCCAAGGCAGACATTAAATTGAGTGACAAGACAAGACACCCCAAGTTCAGTTACTTCTTAGCCTCTGCTGAAGGCAATGGTGAGACCACAGTAAGAGGAGAGAAAGGAAACAGCCCTGGAACAAACCACTCGTGAGTTACAATCTGAAATTATGTGGTCAAGTGCAAGTGCAGCAGAAAAGTAACCTCACCGTCACTAAAATCTCAAGGCTACTCTTACATCCTCAGATGGGCAGACCCCAAATTTGAGACCATGCAGTTGACTCCACTCCCAGCTCCAAACACAGGGGTAGAAGTAGCTTCTTCAAAGATGCTCCTGCTCTTTCCACCTGCCCAAGAAGGGCAACATCTGTCCAGGAGAGAGGGGCTGGCTTTGTGCCTCAGCTCAAGATTTGGCCTCAAGACACACGTTTCTCCCAGGTTTATGTTTCTACCCTGAACACAATCAGTTTCTGCTGATCTGGAGCAGAGAGTTAGACTAGCAAATGATTAAATAACTCACAGAAGAGGATGAGCAGGAGAGGCAGGAGCAGCAGTTACAGCACTGTGATAAGCCCTGAGATGAGGGAGGTGACAAGGGGATGGCAGTTTCACCATCACTTGGCCACAGAATAAGCCCTCCTCAGAAAGCAACACAACTTTTACGTGCCTTTAATCACATCCAACCTCCAGGAGCACAAAGTGCAGTGGAACATCCCCACCAGCTGGAAAAGAAAGTGCCAACTTCTTACCCATCAATTGTGAAGCCAGGACAGATTTCTGCTCCAACTATTCCTTTTCAAAGCCCAACGAGCACCAAGTTTGTGGTGTTTACAGGCAGTACTGGGTTTTTCTTCACTAAAAAACTGGCTCATAGCCAGGCAAAAGCATCTGTACATCCCAGCTGACTAAAAAGACATCAATATCTGACCAAAGTTTTATCATGCTTTATCAAGTTCACAGCACTGTAAGCAGGAAGAATGCAAACCACACAAATATGATCTCCTTTCTTTGGCTGCTGAGTGCACAAAAACCCACCCCAGGTGCTCCCTCTGTGTTTGAGAACAGGAGAAGAGTCACAAAATGAGAAGTGGGGAGATGTTTGAAGGAAACATCAGGGAGCTGAAACTGGTTTTGAGACTGGAATTGAAATTTCCCGTTTCCTTTCAGGACGGTTCAAACTGTCCAAAAGTGTTGCACAAAAAGCTCCAAGTGCATCACACAGCAGGTAGAAAATGATAAAAATCAACACGGATACACTAATAAAGCCAATATAGTCATAATGCTAAAGGGTAAAATTTTCTTTGTTGTTAGAGACCAACAAGAAGTGCATGATTACCAGTATAAACCATTGCATAGCTCCAGCACAACCCCTATACACAGTATCGGGGTGACTAAGGCTGCGTGTGACACCTCACAGCAGCAGCACCAGGAGTTTAACGTTTCTCTCATTAGAGCAGATAACCAAATGATCCATCAAGTCCACAACCACTCCCCCAAAGCACTCCACAGGGCCCTATTTCACAACAACGCCCCGGAGGGGGCTGTTCAGGGACTCCGGGGGAATGCTCAGAAATCCTAAAGAAACTCGAGGAACCGGGAATTTACACAGAAGCTCGGTCACTGGCAGGAAGCTGCCGACAAGGTGAGAAACAAAAGCACAGGCTGGAGCAGAAGCTGCTCATTTCCCGATCGCTGGTGCTGAGTAAGAGGCTGCTCAGCTCAGAGGAGGTCTGACTGACAGCAGTGGAACCATGGGAACTACAAAACCCACAGAGACTTCAAAAAGTAAAACACAGAATCATAAACTGGTTTAGGTTGGAAAGGACCTCATCTAGTTCAAACCCCCCTGCCATGGGCAGGGACACCTCCCACCACACCAGGTTGCTCAATGCCTCATCCAGCCTGGCCTTAAACACCTCCAGGGATTGAGGGGGCATCCACAGCCTCTCTGGGCAACCTCTTCCAGTGTCTCACCACCCTCACAGCAAAGAACTTCTTTCTTCTCTCCAGCTTCAATCTCTCCTTTTCCCATTTGCACCCATTACTCCTAGACCTGCCACCAAATATCCTATTAAAAAGTCCTGCCCCTGTAGCCCCCTTCAGGTATTAAGGAGCCACTCTGAGGTTCCCTTCTCTTCTTCAGACTCAACAACCCCAACTCCTTCAGCCTGTCCTCAGAAGGGAGGTGCTCCAGCCCTCTCATCATCTTCATGGCCTCCTCTGGACCTGCTCCAACAGCTCAATGTCCTTCTTATGTTGAGGACTCCAGAACTGGCCACAGCACCAAGCTATCACATGCTGAGGAGATGGGGCTGTGAGTCTGAGAGCCCCACACCTGCCAAACACAGCTCGCTTTTTGGGACATCATCGCCTTTTTGAGCCAGGTTTCTGACAGGCACAAAGTAAAACACACACGACACTGCTTTCCCCAAACACTGTCTTCCCCACAGATTTAAGTCAAACACTTTCTCCTTTCAAGAAGCCAACAAAAGACACAGCAACCGAAAGCACCACCGGGAATATCACACCTCTCAGCTCCTTTTTGTTCTGTTTCTCTGGGAGGGGGGGAAATAAGGAAAGGAAACAGAAAACACTTGTGGGCTCAGGCTCCACAAACGCTCAGCCGTGCCACAGCAGAGGGGCGATGATGCTTTACACCAGGATGACGTGACTAGGAACCCCCAGAACCTCTCTTTTCTCCTCACTTTGGGGTACCTCCGTCCCCACAAACTCCCCCCGCCCTGCCCCGCAGCGGCCGAGGGCCCGGCAGGCAGCGAAGGGGAAGGAACAAAGCCCTGACGTCAATTACCGGGACAGGATTAAAGCCGAGAGCCCAGAGAGGGGCTCCAATCGCCCCCTCCCCAACCCCTAAAGGGCTGTCTGAGGGGGGGACTTCACCCTCAGGGCCGACACCCACCCCCCGGCCCCGGCTGCCCCCCGGGCGCGGCGACCCCACGGGCCGCGACACCGCCCCGGAGAGGAGCGGGGACCGGCGTCGGAGGAAGATGCGCCACGGACGGGGCGATCGCAACCGCCGGGAAGGGCAAGGCCCAGCGCAGGTAAACAGCGTACCGAGAGCCGGGGCCCTTGAAGCGGGTGTAGACGGAGGGGTCCGACCCCAGCCCCTTCCCCACCCC